>KK114425.1:492755-575114 GCA_000611955.2 Stegodyphus mimosarum
AAATACACAAGGAATTCACATTGCATTTAATTTAGAAATTCTTATTTCATTTGTTTTGGCAGTACTTGCATAGGAGTTGAATGATATTTCCATTAATGTTACATACATGCTAATAAAAAAGGAAAAGAAGAATGCTTGCATCAAAAATAGTTTTTATTTTTAATTCTTAAAATTAATAGCTTTCAATCACCATAACTTATGTACTTTTTAAATTGAACTGCAGAATCACTCAAAACAATAATGAAAATTATCGTATGATACTTTTTAAATTGAACTGCGGAATCAATGCAAGTTCTCAAAAAATATGTTACATAAATATGTACTAATATGACAGAATAATCACAAAGATCTTCTTATATACTACATGTATGATCTTGACATACATAATTAATTTTTGCATTTTAAAATGTAAAATTTTCTTAAGACTTGCAAAATGTATAAAAGATTTAAAAAAAAAATTGGTGTAAATCACTAGAAGTTAAAAAATTTTCATGTTATGGCTTATGTCTGCACAGGAAAACATAAAATAATGAACTTTCTGAAATAAACTACATTTATATTAATCATACAGTAAAAAAAAAAAAAAAAAAAAAAAAAAAAAAAAAAAAAAAAAGTCTATAAAAGTCACTGTGTTAGAGTCAAACTATTAGTACCATGCATCTTTTGCTATTTGCAGGTATAACTTAATGATAAAAATACAAAAACATAATTTATTAGACATACAGAAATATATGCTGTGGGAAATTTTCTTGCTTCAAAATAGAAATCAATTCTACTTCACTAAACATCAAATTCTTGCTATTTTAACTATGAATGCATGCATACATATAATTAATGAGTAATCTGAGCTCACTCTAAATGCAGTAGCCCCAATGAGAACTAATACATGAAGAGCTCAGGAATAAAGAAATCACCTCAAACATAGGAAAAACAAACAAACAAACATATAAACTAAAAATCAGAAGGTCCCATAAAACTGATTAAAAACCTGCGATCAAAACCCTCAAGTTTGTAACAAATTTCACAACAATCAACTTTACATTATAAAAAGAGAAATTATAATGAAGAAAATATTTCATCTCTTAAACAAGGTGATTGGATTCTATACATAATCTTATATTAATTCATCAGTTATTATGATTTTGGTCTTTAAATTCTCCTTTCCATATTCCTCACCAGAATGCAATAGCTTTGAGTATTTAAGTTGAAAGTTTTGATTCTTAGTGAGAGGTTCTGGTGATCTTGTCTTGCTGTTACTATTCCATGCCAGCTCTGCTTAAAACTAATATTCCAGCTTTAACATTCTCACTAGTTGATGAGTTAAACTGTGTGCTGGTACAATACATCTTGAGCCAGCTTATTCTATTAACTGTGTAGTCTTAGACTATGTTATAAGTGTATGAATTTATTTTTCTGTTACTGCTTAATTTAAATAGCTACAAATGGTGGTTTTATCTACAGCACAAGTTGTGCTTAATCTAAAGGCCAAAATAAAAAAAAAAAAATATTTTAAACCTTCCTCAGTGATCATTCTATAGTGTTTCTTTAAAACAGGCACTTCAAGGTTGTTGCTATACATCCCCATTTGAGAATGCATGCCGCTTATTTGGGGATGTAGTTCAAGGTGCTGCCTTTTATGAAGTGAAACAGGGTATACAGAAATGGAGTGGGGGGACTTAGGCAACTCAAACCATCTGCTACAGCTGTCATTTCCATGGTGATTCCCTACTAACCAGGTAGTAGAAAATGAGATTGAAGTTCCTATTTTAAAGTAATTGATTACAGCTGAAAGAGACTCAATCTATAACCTAATATAACTGAAAAAAGTATAAAATGTATATTAATACTAGTTTCTTATAACGTAATTTTACACTGGAGTAAGATTTCCATACCAGTTTTTACATTTGGTGATACCTCTCTTTTGCAAATATGATGTATTTTTATGAAATATGTGACAGAAATTATTAATAACTATGTACTGAAGAAGTTGAGAAAGCTTTTTCAATCCTCCCCAGAAACCAGTTCTCTTGAATACTTTGAGAACAATAGGAACTTTGGAATAATCAAAGACTACTTTTCCTTCCCAGTAAAAACACTCATGCAAATCACTGAGATCACTACAGAAATATATATTTGAAATTCCCTGTTTTTTTAAAACAGAGATTAGAAGAGAGTGGGATTTATTAAGAGTTTCTTTTTAAGGATTTATTTCAGCTTTGCTATTATAACTTAAATCAGAGAAAAGAAAATAACGTTTAGGATGTTCATCTTCCTTAATTATAATAAAAAGTAAACCCATTTTTGCTGTAACCCAGTTCAAAACAAAATCCATTCTTAATTATATTTTGTTAATTTTTAATGAATATAAATGGCAGCATTGTTATTTAATATGAAATTATATCATGTAATGTCAGAAAATCAATTACTCACCAGTTTTAGTTCTCCATGAATCTTCTTCCAGAGCATTAATTAATGATGGCAAAACCAGTTTCACTCCATGTGCACTAAGACGACTCATAACTGCTTTTGCAGTATCATCAGTAGCCTGTTTATAAAAACAGCAATTAAAATTTAAAAATATAGAACAACACTTGTTAAAGTATGTTCCATGGAACCCTGAAGTTCAGTGTAGATCACTCACGGGTTCCATGAAACTTGCGTCTTTTTGTTTCATAATAATCAAGAAAGTAACTTAAAAAAAGCAATAAAAATTAAGACTTAAATAAAAAAAATATCCACAGAATATGAACTAACCCTCGCTTACTAATCTGCATAGTCAATGCAAATGAGACAGTTCAACATCATAAACTGTGGTGGCGCAGTCAAGACAATTTTTGGCATTAAAAGCACTTATACTGGGATTCCTATTACCTGGAATATTGGTATCAATGATTTCCCAGCACATTTCTTTATTAATCGCTACACGCAGGGGATCCCTCAGTTTTAAAATTACAGGGGAATCCCATATACTTGAATATAAAATGATTCTGCAAGTAGCCTAGCATAACAACCATTGGTTGATACATGTCTCATAAAATATAAGTTGATTTTTTTATTTTAGTATTTTACTTCAAGTGTTCCTTTTTGATAAACTTTATTCATTCTTATAACATCACACCCTACATCCTCTTTCGTAAGATTAGAAGTAAAAAACACAATATCTTGGGGGTCAAAATGTAAATTATAACGCTAACAGACAAACATTTATTTTCTGACAATTATATAAACAGATACAAGAAGAATCAAAATTGCAGCTACGCTCTATCATGCATACCTTCCAACTGAAATATTATCCTACCATGTGATCTGAAGCTGATGTTAAAAAAGTTCACATGGTGGATTATGATTACCTAAGTACTATGTGATTTAAAGCAGATGGAGAAGAGCTGTTATATTCTGTATTTGAAATTTTAAAAATTAACATTTTGTATTTTATATTCTGCTGTTAACAATATAATCAATGTAAATAACCGTTTAAACTTTATTTGACCTTAAAAGGCACTTGACACTATATTTTTTGTTTTAAATTCATCCTCGATATTTTGTTGCAGAATGGAGAGGTAGCTAACAATTCTCACAGAAGGCTTTATTGGCATTTTTACCATTTGCAACTACATGTATGTGCAAAGTGGGGTTCTTTCCACAATAAAAGTGGACATTAAAATGTTTTCATTTACTAAAAAGATTAAGAAATGCTGATATAGAGAATTATCATAAATGTAAAATTGGAATTACACTTCAATAAGCAAGCAAGCAAAGCAAATATCATCCAATCTAGAAAAAGAGGAACTTACCTCTCGAACATATTGATTTCCATCTCCAAAGCAATTTAAAAGGTGTGGCAAAAAATTAACAACATATGGTTCAAATAACCTACCCAGCATATTGCATAACATTTCAAAAGCAAACAATGCACCTAAAAGAAAGTATGAAAATAATTTATGACTATATTTTACTAACGTTATCAAAGAAACAACTATTATGATAAATTCTATAAACAGAAGCAACAGCTAATCCAAACCTTATTTTAACTCAATCATCGCACACATTGAGGCATTTAAAAACAATATGTATAGATGTCTTTTGCTATTTAATAGCACCTAATAATTTTTATAGCACTGTAATAAAAGACATTTCTAATACCATTCTCATGTACCTTAACTACGGAGCTTCTATAATTTACATGAAAAGTTAAATTTAACGATTCCTGTATTAAAATATAGCTTGTATCTTTTAGATTTCCCTTTTTTGTTCTTGTTTATGTAATAAATATTTGGTTTTTGATAAGTGGATATAAAAATGAAGATAGCATAAATATATGGATTATGTGATAAAACGGGATAAATTAGCAAAAAGTATGTAGTAAGTTCTAATGTATGACAATTTCTACACAATAAGGGACTTGGGATATTCAAATTATTACATGTTACCTACAGTAGTATGTCAACCTTGTCAGTCACTGTGATATCTGAAAAATTATGTGCAAGCAGAAAGATTTTATTCATATCTCTTTTCATTACGTTTTTAGCTATGGAAAAGACCTTGAAATTGTTCAATTTGATCAGGCTTCACAGACATTACAGAAAACTATGTCTGTCATGTATATACGAGTGAAATCTATTGTTGCAACTCATTATAATTCAGATTTAGTCCTCAGTGTCCCCCACTACCATTACAACATTCACAGACGTTAGCTTTTTCAAAGAAAGGCCTGAACAAACCCAGAATGATATGAAATGTTTTGAATAATAACATGCTTTGTAAGCACACTGCTCCCCCAAAAAATGTGTGTTCTATATCTCCCTTTCTACTGGGCCGATTGACGAAATTTGACTGGCATTTTTCATGTCTTGAAAGCTTACTTAGGATATGTATTAGATTTATATATAGCATTGTTCTAATATAGACATTTTAACACACAATCGGACTTTTTCTGAAATGACATGCCAAATTTTTCCATATTTCAATTCTACTACTCAAATTATGCCAAACTGCCATGTTTTGTAAAAACTGCATAACTAAATTTTAAAAAATTAGCTTTCAAAATTTTAGCTCCTCAATGTTAATTGAATGTGATATATATTTATTAATATCTCTTTTTTTTATTAAACTTACTCGATTCCTTCTTCCAGAATTCAAAATTTAGGCTTAATCTAAATTCGCACATTTTTTATAAATTTTTGTAAGAAATATAAAATTTTAAAATTTAATTTCAATTTAATTTTTTTCAAATAAATTATTCCACAAAATTTTTAACATCATCTTAAAATAGATGTATTTCTAGGCATAGCTGCAAAAAATTAAAGAGTTTTTTACTAAAAGTTTTCTAAGATATACATGAATTTACATATTGGCGCGTTTTGAAATTTGGCATATTCGTTATCAGTGTTAATAATGCCAAACGTGGTTTACGCACTTTGTTAAAATGATTTGAAAGTATGATTGGTGATCTTTTTTTACGCTCGTGTTACAATAAAAAAAGGAAAGGCAGAGAGGTTGCCATAAATTAAGAAGCTGGCCAAGTGATTTATTCTTGGTGCAAATAGGCGAGGAGGGGGGGGGAATGCATGAAGATAAATTTTTAAACTTCTCCATATATTTCACACGAAATTTTACAAAATTTAATATTTAAGTATAATTTGAGTCATAGAATAGAAATATGGAAAAAACTGGCATGCCATTTCAGAAAAGGTCTGATTTTGTGTCAAAATACCTATATTAGAACAATGCTATATATAAATCTAATATATATCCGAAGTCATGCTTTTCAGACATGAAAAATGCAATTTGAATTTCGTCAATCAGCCCAGCACAGCGGGAGGATAGAGATCTGTTGCTCCATTTTTTTTCTGCGCAGTGTACATAACCATTTATTTTGTTTACACACATACCACTGCAAGAAGCTATGGTAATATATGGTGTGCGAAATTACTACACTGACTAATGACTAAAATGGGAAGATAAATATTTGCACAACTTTCCACTGCTTTGTATTTCAGCAAAGTTTGTTTCACTGAATTGAGATCTTTATGTCTGAGTTTATATATCACAGACATGCTAAAAAAATTGAATTAAAAAATTCAATACATTTCTATATTATAAATTTTACTTTTGACCAAATATTTCTCTTCATATAAAAATTCAGTTTTATTTATTTAATTTCTTTAACAAATAGCAAGGATATCAGGTTTACTATTTGTTACTCTCACAACACCTTTTGCGTTGTAGGGTTTATTTAATATTTTTAACCAGTTTATGTTTACAATCGTTACTGTCACTTCTCTCTTTTTGTTTTCCCACCAGAATATTAATTAATGTGAAGTGAAGTCAGAGCATATTCTACCCATTGAAAGCCATGTTACTAAGATTGTTATTCTAAGATGAGAGTTCCTGTCTTTGGCCATGCATTATACTTTCCTATAGCAATTTCATATCAGTGAAAGTATTAGACAACTTTGTGACTAATTTACTCTGCGTAACTTTTAGCTATTAGATATCTAGACTTAGTTTTGAATTTCTATTTGAGTTCACATCATAAATGCTGGCTGTTTTGTAAGCACTAGTCTTGCCTTCTGTTCATCTATACTAAGATCATTTACACCCTTCTTAATCTGTTCACGACGGGCGTGTCATATGTGCATCAGCAGCAAACATTATCTCACGGCCGGGTGTGTCATATTTGAATCGCCATTTAATTTACTCTATGGCCGGGCATACCACATTTGACTTCTCAGACAGAACATTTAATTATTATTTTTTGTTGATGCTAGATGTAGCTGTATGTTTGTTACGATGATACATATCGAAAGTTAAGTATGTTTACCTTCATTCCTGAGCAATGTTTTTTATTTTTGGTATTCTGTTTCAGAATGAGAGTCAGATTCGTGGGTGTTGAGCAATGTAATGGCTCTTTAACTGCGTCATTTGATATAAACAAATGCAAGTGTTCTGGATGCCTTGAAATACTTTTTACTTTTGCGATAAAGTGGGGTAGATGTTCTGTCATTAGAGATTTTTTTTATTACTCTTAGTATTTTCCCGGCATTGAGATGAATACTTTGCATCGTCGCCGAAACGTATTTTTTTAAATGGCAAACGAAGGCAGCAGTATCTGATTGTAGAAGAATATATGCAAATGCTAATTCGTGAGTTTTGAGCAATGTAATAGCTCTCCAACTGCGTATTTGATATAAACAAATGAACATGTTCGTGATGATTGGAAATACTTTTAATTTTTTTTCTTCTGATTTAGTGGGGTAGATGTTCTACAATTAGAGTCTTTTTTATTACTTTTAGATTTTTCTGGTATTGAGACTTATATTTTATAATATTTAATTTATAATCAGCGAAATTTTTTCTTTTAAAATAGCAATACGACAGCACTATCTGACTGTAAAAAGTATACACAAATGCTAAATGAGTTTTATTCCTATTCCAATGAGAGCGATGATTTTATGTGGATTTAGAAAGTGATAGTGATTCTAAGACCGATGTAGTATCAGAAACAGAAATCACAGTATGCGTGCATCAATGAACTTTGTGTACACCCATGTTTGAAAATACATCATACACTGTCTCTTTTATGAAATATTGCTTCCTTTTCACTGTTTGCATGTAAATTTTTATGAAAGACATTTTTAAGAATTTTTACTTTTAATTATGTGCTGTGTTAAATAAAATTTGCGATTGTTTAGATATTTTTCATTATATATTTATTTGTGGGATAAGAGAAAAATTATATTATTCTAGAATGAGTATTTTATAAAATGTTTAAGGAAAATATTATAATAAAGGTTTAAAATTAATTTTGACAACTGCCTGAATGTTCTCATAATGTACCAAATATTAGAACAATTGGATGACAAATTTAATTTATACGAAATTCTTTCCAAAGTTAGGCTTAGCAGCGTGAATTGCCCGTCCCCGCAAGAGGACGCATCCTGTTAATGCGGCGGCTAACAGAACACTTTTGTAACAAGGTGCCGGCTGTGAACGGGTTAAGTCTCGCCACTTATAGTCTTACTGAGGTTTTGGTCACAAGTTGTAACAAAGGACGATTACCTACCCTACAGGGCGTTAAGCTAAAATTTGAAAGATTAAAATAAATGTTATTTGTTTATTTTTAAATGTTATTTTAATCTGTTTTTAGGTGTTATCAACAAAAATGGAGTTGAGAAGTCTCAAGATTTACTGTTAACAGTAAATCTTGTTAATAGTGAATCAAAGAATAAATATTGCCTAAATAAAATAGATAAAAATCATTAAATATACGTCAAAGCAGAAATTTACATAGTAATTAAATAAATATAAAATTTAAATTCATACTTCTTAATAAAGCACAGTAAATAATTAAAAATAAGATGATACCTTCTCTATGTTTATAATTCTTCTTATTTTGAATAGCTGTAGTTAAAGTATTCATTATATTCAGCTGTTTCAGAGACAAAATTCCAAGACCTTTGACAAGGCCTGCCAATCCATATGCTGCACCTTTCCTTTCACCATAACTACTTGATTCTAATAATAGTTGCAATAATGTATTGACTAGAGATGGAGCTTCATCCTTTATGGCTGGTACCAGGGGTGGCAAACAGTTCGCTACAGCCTCTTGAACCTATTACACACATTTAAACTTGAAATATTTGATTAAAAAAAAAGTACAACACAGTACTTTTTAAAAGTACCAAGTTTTATTAATTTTAGTTCAAGACTTAAAAAAAAAAAAAAATTCCTAGAAATACATCTCTCATATGAAATACAGGGTGTTTATAAAGTCCCAGACCCATTTTGATGTTTAATAACTCATAAAATGATAAAGATGGATTAAAATTAATAACATAAACAGTTAGATAAGACTCAAAAAGCTTCATGACCCTTGTCAATGAACTTCCATGTGTGCCCCCTTCGTCGCACGGAGAATATCGAGTCGATATTCAATTTCACGCCAGGTACCGGCAAGCACGTCGGCATCCACAGAGGCTATTGCGGTTGCAATTCTGGCTTTTAGGTCATCCATGTTCGACACTCTCCTCCTGTAAAGGTTGTCCTTTACAAATCTCCAAAGGAAAAAGTTCAGCGGCGTTATATCAGATGATCTGGGTGGCCAAGGAATTGGATCTCCTCGCCCAGTCCATCTTCCTGTAAAATGGTCATTCAAAGAACTACGAACGATGGTACCCCAATGAGGTGGTGCACCATCTTGTTGCAAAAAGACATGTGGCTGAAGCTCTTCTAGTTGTGGTGTAAGGTTTTAGTTAAACTAACCAACTAAACCACGCAAACATTTTTAACCTTTTCTAATATATCAGAAATACAGGGTGTTTATAAAGTCCCAGACCCATTTTGATATTTAATAACTCATAAAATAATAAAGATAGATTAAAATTAATAACATAAATGGTTAGATAGACTCAGAAAGTTTCATGACCCTTGTCAATGAACTTCCACGTGTGCCCTCTTCGCACGGAGAATATCAAGTCGATATTCAATTTCATGCCAGGTAACGGCAAGCCCGTTGGCATCCACAGAGGCTATTGCGGTTGCAATTCTGGCTTTTAGGTCATCAATGTTCGACACTCTCCTCCTGTAAATGTTGTCCTTTACAAATCCCCAAACGAAAAAGTCCAGTGGCGTTATATCAGGTGATCTGGGTGGCTAATTCATCTTCCTGTAAAATGGTCATTCAAAGAACTACGAACGATGGTACCCCAATGAGGTGGTGCATCATCTTGTTGCAAAAAGACATGTGGCTGAAGCTCTTCTAGTTGTGGAAATACGAAGTTTTCCAACATGTCTAAGTACACGACTGATGAAGCCGTCTTTTTGGTAAAAATGAAATGCCCAATGACTCGGTCGTGCATTAGTCCACATCACACATTAACCTTTGGGTAATCCCTTTGTGCCTCACGGTATTCATGGGGTTTTCAGATCCCCATATGCGCACATTATAGTGATTAACAATGCCAGAAAGATGAAAGGATGCTTCGTAGGAGAACATTATGCGAATCAGAAATTCAGCATCATCTTCTATCCTCCTTAGCATATCTGTTGCAAAGGCCATCCTCCTAGGCCTATTGTCCGGTTTCCAAAATGAACAATTTGAACTTTGTATGCATGCAGTCTTAATTTTTTCTTAATAACCTTGTACACTGTCAAAATTGGCATATCCAATTCTCTTGCTACTGATCTCACAGATCTTCTAGAATTGTGTAAAAATGTCTCTCTGACATGCTCAACATCAAAATCACTTGTGCAAAGACGTCCGGAATGTTTCTTATCTGCAATACTTCCAGTTTCTAGAAAATTCTTTTCCCACCGCAAAATGCTGCTTTTGGATGGAGGATCTTTTTGGTAAATTCTTCTGCAATTTCTCTGTGTTTGCATTATGGATTTCGTTTCTATGAACCACCATAAAATCTGTGCTTTCTCTTGTGGTGTATACATTCTCCTTAATATCTGGTCGAATAAAACATCACATACAGAAGTAATAGAACAAACACATGAAAACTAAACATAACATTGCAATAGTTGCCAAAAACAAATGAGAGAAAAATGCAATTAATAAGCAGATGATATTTAGAAAAGTACAGATATTTAGACTGGAAAATGAAACTATCTGAAATGAACCACACGCGCAGACGATAGTTACAAAAGTAAAGATATTCAAACCTGAAAAGGAAAATATATAAGTTATTCCATCAATAAATGCCATAAGTTTGTTTATATCTTCATTATTTTATGAGTTATTAAACATCAAAATGGGTCTGGGACTTTATAAACACCCTGTAGTGAGGTTAGAATAGATTTTAAGGTACCCCTTGTATTATGGCGTAGTTGTTGTTTCATTTATCGCCAATGTGTTGTTTCATTTATGGTAACCAGACTAGTTGAATGTTATGGAAACCCTACTATAACGTAATAGTTTGCATTATTCTGGGAATTTGGAATGATGGGATGTTTCATATGGTTTTTGTGGTGTGTGTTGGTTGGGAAGTATATTGTTTATTTCATTGCTTAGACGGTAAAATGGCTGAATGTAGCAAGATTAATTTGAAGTTTCTGTACAATGTGGAACGAATAGGGAAAAGAGCGTTAATTGACTAGTGTGCAAATGAAGGTTTACTTAGTAACCATTATAAGTGTCCTGTATGTAAGAAGGATATGCGTTTAGTTGAACGTAAAAATCGTTTAGATGGATTTGAATGGGTTTGTAGGAAGAAAGGTTCAGATGGTCACTATGTGAAGCGTTCGATAAGAAAGGGTACCTGGTTTGAAAAAAGTCAAGCTGTTAAGGAATTTTGTGTGCCACTGACTGAAGATGAAGTAACTTCTGAATGCATATTTGCTTTTTGTAGTGCTTAAATGTATAACATGTTTTTCCTTTGTTATTTTATTGTTTGGTTTAAAATGTAGTTTATTGAGATTATGTATTTTTTGTTTGCCTGTACTGTAGAAATGTGTGCTCTTTTGACTTTTTAAGTGAAAATATAACGATGTGTACATGGACAACTCAAGGGAGTGCATAAGGCATACTTTGTGCAATTCTCTGATTTTTTTTAAGCGAAAATAGGTCGATGTGTACATGGATAAAGTCAAAGGAGTGCACAATTCCATTTTTGTGCAATTCTCTGATTTTTTTCAAGTGAAAATAGGTCGATGTGTACATGGATACCGAGTTTGTGTAATTCTTTGTCTTGTTATTTTGTCTTTGTGCAGCGGCGATTTAGCGCAGTTTGTGCAATTCTCTGATTTTTTTTAAGTGAAAATAGGTCAATGTGTACATGGATCAAGAGATTGTGCAATGCCATTTTTGTGCAATTCTCTGATGTTTTTTTAAGTGAAACTAGGTTGATATGTACATGGATACCGAGTTTGTGCTATTCTTTGTCTTGTTATTTTGGCTTTGTATAGCAGTGATTTTTGGCGTGAAGATTGCTGCTACGCAAGCTAAAATAATAAGTCAAAGAATTGCATAAACTCGGTATGCAAGTTGTGAGTGAAAGTGCTGTGCAGAAAAGTATGCTAACTTTAGCTATCAAAATGGATCTATGACAACACTGAATGAGACTGAAAGTGACAAGACCATTGGTATTGACCAATTCTGCCAATCCTTTCAGAAGATTTATCGCTAGTTCTAGATACTACATGCAACAATGACCGACATACTATAAAATGGAAATGTGAAGAATTATATAACTCCAACACTGATCTAAGTAGAAAAATAAGAGGTAAATTGAGACTGTTGAGGCTTATGATGCATGATAAATTGAAACTGGCAAGCTTCATTAGAAACTATGATCTTTGATTTGCATCTGGAAATGATATAAATACTTGTACCATTTATCAAAATGTATTTGCAACTGATTTCATGGGCGAGCGACAGAATATCAGCCAATAAGAATTATAACTAGAATACTTGCTGGATATTTTTGAGGTGCTCGTGACATCACCTGTGACTAAATAGAATAGCATTAAGCACAGTAATAAAACACATTACATCATTAAATGGGGTGACAAATTGCACTGTTCTGGCATTTGAATGGACATGTACAGATTAACTGGGGAGACTTGTAATTAAGGTGTAGATTAAGAGTAAGCATTAATTACCAAAACACATTGTTTCCACTCTAAAATTTGGTATAGGTGGAATAATGGCGTTGCTTTGTTCTGGGTCCACAGTTTTTTGTGCCTTTGAACATTGAATGACGAATTCTATGAGGCAACACTGGGCTATTGGATGCTACTGATCTTGTGGGAATAATTTGGAAGTGATCCTTATCATTTGCTACATGACAATTCCCCAACACCAACTCAATAATCAAGTAGTTTGAGGAAATAGGAGTGAATGAACTTAACTGGCCAGCACAAAGTTCTGATCTCAACTAAATCATACAACTCTGGGATGAGCTGCGAGCCAAACTAAGCTCCCCAAAAACCACCACAGAACTGATATCCATGTTGCAGGATGAATAGAAGCAAATACCTGGAGACATTTACCAAAACATAATAGAAAGTTTACCTCAAAGGGTAAGGCTGTGATAGCAGTTAATGGTAGACCTATGCCATATAGACATTGAGCCAGCAATTTCTCATGAATTTCTGGTCTTTAATGGCAACATAGTATATGTTTATAATAAGAAAATCAAACACTTCCATTCATAGGTATATTTGATTTTCAATCAGAAAATTCTGTAAAAAACAGTGTCAGAATCATTAAAAGATTGCCATATGAAGTAATGATTAGCTCAAGAGCAAATAAACATGATTCAATGCAGTGTGAGGACGCTTTATGCACAATTTAAATATTACTATTTGACAAAATCATTTTAGCAAATTAAGCAAGAAATGCAGTTTTTACACAATTATACTGAATATCTTTTATCCAACAGAGAAATATTTCAGAACAAAATTTTGTATACAGCAGAAAACAAACAGCAGAAATGTTTTATACCTGGATTCTTTTTCATCCAACATAATAACCTAATATTTTGGGCACATTTCAAGATGTATGTACATGTACTTGTTAATGAGTATTAAAACATATACTGAATGCATTTTATATATAACTTGACTGGCTGGTGGATTAAAATAACTACTTTTATATTCTAAATAAATTTTAGAAAACTTGATTTTCCAGTGAAAAGGGAAGAAAAATAGCATAACAAGAAAACAAAAATACAATAAGATTTTAGTACAAGCCTTCTGCACAATAAATAAAAAAATAAAGCTTAATTATCTAAAATCAATATGATATGTAATCATCATAAACAATAAATACTCCAAACTTAAAATTCGTTTATTTTATTAATTTATTTTTTTGCAAAAGAATTTATTTGCCAGAATTAAAAAAAATATATATATCATATTATGTAAGAAGTAGCTAAAAATACGATAAAAACCTGTTGAGATGGAGTTGATAAAGCTTCAATGAGTTTTATTATAATAGGTTTAACTCGAGGATCATCTTTATCCAAATGCCTAGCAAGCGTCCCCATCAGAATAACTACACTCTGTCTAACAGCATCATAACTCGAGCTGTCTGGAGCTTTATCCATGAAATTATCAAACACTGGCAGCAAATCAGCAAGAGCATTCTGAAAAAAGACCGGATGAAAAAATTATGCACCTTTAAAATATTATAATTATCTTATGCATATAGGCTTTTTACAAATAATTACAAAAATGGTTAAATAGAAGGGGAAACAAGATTTATACTAGCTGAATCCTTTGAACTTGCTAACACATTAAAAATAAAATATTTATTTACTGAAATATAACATGATAACTTTTTCAGTAGTTAAAATGATTACAGATATTTCCTTTTCCTCACCAATGACTTGAAATAAAGTTCAGTTAAATAAGATTCAAAATATAGTAAAACTACTAAAACACAGTAAATGCAAAGCACAAAAGATTTACCATTAATCAATATCTAATTGAATAACTTGGTTTCTTTTGATTTATTTTATTTGTTCTTCACCTTTTAAAATAACTTTTCTGACAGTTTTGTCTAGCAGGGTGCTAATGCATATACTATCTATAATCCAATTTTCTATTTATGCAGTTGCTGTTTGGCATCCTAATTTTGCCCTAGTCTAGTCACAATTAACAGAAATGCAATTTCTAATTTCCAGTGCATAAAATCTTTAACATTGCTAGGTTTTATATTTTTAGTTCAAGTGTTATAATTTAACCTTGTAAGGTTTCTCCTTCAATCTCTTGACTCTTTTCGCGAGCATAAACTGTGAAACCTTATGTTGAGGACAGTGAGCAGATCTAGGCTATGTCCTTTAGCGTGAAGAACTACAAAGTCAGAAAGAGGGTTTAAAAGTGACCCTTTAATTCAAATATTTACAACTCTTCAAATCGAGAGTAAGCCACTACTTGGGCTGAACTAAAATAATATTAAAATAAGGTGTGTTAACAAATTCAATTCCCTAACTAAAGTCTAAGTAGGACGGCGAGGGAAGCTTACTCTTAGTGAAATGCAACAATGCGAATTTCACTAGCGAACACTAGTAATTGCAAATGCCTATAAAGGCGAACTTTCAGTAGACAGAGGAAATCTTTGCGCGCACAGCCTTACGGCGATAAATCCAAGGCTCTGTCTTTCCCCTCGTTAACTCCTGCCTTTTAACTGCTAACAGATATATGCGATTTGCATAAATATCTCACTCGCGCTAAATTCGGGCAGCAACTGAAACTTTGAGAATTCGATAGGAAAGTTCAAACTAAAAATAATTTGGTTAATTAAAATAATGAATGCTACATAGTTGCTCCCAGAATTTAGTAGTCTGAAACTAAGTAGCCTAAAATCGGCTTTTAGTGAAGATGCTAAATTCTAAATCTAAATTTTCCTTCCTATTCGCCATCCTTTACAATTGTAAGTTTTAAATTTAGTTTAACTCTCTGTTTGTGTCTTAGATATTTTAACATAGAATATCTTTTTCCGTCTTCACATCAAAAAGATCCATCAGGAATTTGGCTGGATACTATCTGGTTCCTTCCAATCTGGAAGGAAATAAATTTTAATTTCATGTTATAAGTACATTTCACCTGAAAAGTACAACATTCCCTTCCTCTGATGCTTTCCGTAATGACTTTTATTCGCGCTTTAGGTATTCGCGTTTTTTAATTTCTATTAGCGCTTTTCGCCAAACGCATTCATTTTACACTCATTCATTTTTAAAACTTCCCCCTTGTTCTCTGGCCAAATGTGGTGTTTGTGAAAAACACGCAGTTTTACTTTGTCAAGTGTTCACAACTACCACCTGACTTCAATTCTATTGGGGTTAATTCTTCGACTTTCAAGACCTCAGACTTCCCCTAAAACAAATCTGAAATGCCCTGAGGTTCTAACATGAAATGAACTTTAAACTTTTGTGTGAAACCAGAGAACACTACGTACAACATTCAAACATTTCAATTGCATTTCATACATATAATTCATTCTTTCAATCTTCAATTCAAATTTTCTTTAAATGCTCATTGCGTTAAATAACACTTATATATTCACTTTCTAATTTAGCGCGCTTTACGCTTTTACATTACATTTTAATTTTAACTTGCGTATCCTTTACGCTTTTCCAAAATATTCGATATAAACAAAACCAGTGCTTAAGGCTTACAACAAATCATGCATTACATAGAAAACAGTTTTACATTAAATGCATTCATTATTTATACATAGAAAAATATAATACAACAGTTTTGCTATACAACTTACGTACTAGTTGCTTTTAATTAACACAATTCAATTTCCTATTTACAGAGAGTCTTTTGACTAAAATCGATGAATCCCATGTTCTGGATTACAAAGAACATTTCACGAAGTCTCACAGTTTTTCAACTGAACTCTCGAATTTCTTCCGCTGCATAATTAAGTTGTTCCTTCAAGCGTGTCCTTTACGCTTTCGGCAACCGGCTTTTGACTCGGGTAACTTCCCTTTTAAATCTGCAACTTGCACTTAAATCAGAAACATAACTGTGTGAATTTTAAAAGAAAATAAAGAATCTACTTATCTTTCTGCCAGTCTTTTAGGCGTTTTTTTGTCCATTCCTGAAAGGTTGGATATACTGTGGCTTGGGCTATTCTTTGCTTGTTACTCCTAGATTGAAACTCTGGGGCTGCCTTTCGTTTGGTCGATCTTCTTTCCTCCAGAAACACCTTGTTGGGACGAATGGTGGGTGGCGCTTTCCGTTTGTGCTGAAGTCTTTGCTCCCTCTCCAGACTGGCTCGTTCCTTCTCCTGCACTCGTAGGCTCCTTCGTTGTGGGTTGGCACCTTCGGCGGCTCGCTTCTCGCCGTTCTGTTCCCTCCGTAGTGGTGGAGCTTTCATAGTGTTTTCATTTGGACGTTCCTTCCTTAGACGCTTTGGTTGCTGAGACTGTTGCTTAGCGTTTGTCCTTTTTTCTTTTTGGGGTGGTCTTTTCTTCGGCTGCGGCTTCCTCTCTTCTGGTAACCTCCTTTTCAAACTGGGTTCTCTTGTTTTTGAGGGACCTGGTTGGGGCTCTTGAATCTTAGAAAAATTCTGTGAGGCTGGACCCTGCAACATGTCTTTCAAAATATTATTATTAGCTCTTCGATAATAATGTTTAATTTGATCGAAATTTGCCACAGTCTCTTCGCCCTTCTCATTCTTTAAATATGCACGGCATTCAACTATTCTTGTAATTTCAAAAGGACCATGCCATCTTGGGCAAAATTTTGCGACCTTATCTTTTGCTGCGCATGAAAGTGCGTGGGCTTGTTTCAACACCTCCTCCCCCACTTTATATTCTACGGTTCTTCTTTTTGAATCGTAGTAAATCTTTTGTTTCTTTTGCGCTTCCCGGGAGCACTTTTCTGCCTCCTTCAACATTTTTTCTATTTCACCCATTTGAAATTCCGGCGCTCTATCTTTCACATAAAATAATTTATCTAAGGGGGTCATTATCTTCCTGCCCAAAAACAATTCGGCGGGGGATTTCTTCGTTGTCTCGTGCTTAGCCGTTCTGAGGGCGAATGCAAATTCTTCGACGCAGTCATCCCAGTTAGAATGGTGCTTTTGCACATAATTTCTAATCAATTTTACAATATTCTTATTTACCCGTTCCGCTATATTTGATTGTGGGCGGTAGGGTACCATTTTCATATGCTTAATGCCCAACTTGTCACACATCATTTTAAATGTACTGCTTACAAACTGGGGACCATTATCGCTAATCACCCTCGCTGGACATCCATATCTTAAAATATATTTGTTCAAAAACGAATCTGCAACGACTTTTGCTGAAGCCCGCTTAAGTGGTATCAACTCAACCCATTTACTGAAATGATCCACAATGACTAATAAAAATCGTGCCTTATTTACATGACTCCTGGGGTAGGGGCCTAAGAGGTCAATACCAATTATTTCATTGGGGAACCTAGACTCAATACTAGTTAATAACCCGGCCGGGCGGAAATTTACGTCATTATTTATCTGACACGTGTGACAAGTCTGGCAGTAATTTTTAACTATCTTTTGTAATTGCGGAAAATATACCGCCTCGCGTACGCGTTGTATTGTTTTTCTAATTCCAAAATGGCCCGAGACAGGCGAATCGTGGAGCTCTTGCAAGATACTTAAAATTAATTTGGCCGGGATGACTGGTCTGTATTCACTATTTTGATTCGTAACTTTAGTATAAAATAAGAGACCATCAATGATTTCATAGTTCTGTGCTCTGCTTCGTATTGCATTAATGTCTATATGCTGGAAGTTATCTGGGTCTTTTAAATAATTATAAATATTTCCGAATTCGGGATCCCTAGCAATTTCTTCTATTACAGTCTCTCGAGAGTCAATGACCTTTGCCTGAAGCATCGCTATTTTTACTTTCTCGCCGTTCTCGTCTAACTTTATTCTAGATAATGCGTCGGCCACTACATTGTCTTTTCCCGGTGTGTGTTTGATAATGAGATTAAATTCTTGCAACTTTAGGGTCCACCGAATTAAGCGTGGCGAAAGATTCTTTCCTGAAAATAATCTGGTAACTGCCGCATGATCTGAATATACTGTTACGGGAGAACTCCCAAAATATACACAAAATTTTTGAACAGCTGCGAGCACTGCTAAAGTTTCACGCTCCGTTGCCGAATAATTTCTTTGCGTATCATTCAATGTACGACTAAAAAAGGCAATCGCTTTTCTATTTTGTGTTAACACGGCTCCGATTGCGTAATCTGATGCGTCTGCATAAATTTCTAGACCCTTGTCTTTCTCTGGGAACTTTAGAACCGGTGCATTAATTAAAGATTCTTTTAACTTCTCAAACGCGGCGTTTGCTTCTGAAGACCACGCAAAACGAACTCTTTTCCTTCTCAACTTTAACAATGGTTCAGCAATTTCTGCGAAATTTTTAATAAAAATTCTATAATATGAGCACATACCCAAGAAAGTCGCTAACTTTTTGGCTGTATTCGGAATTGGGTAATTTTTCACTGCTATAACTTTAGATTTATCTGTTTCGATCCCCCTTTGAGAAATTTTGTACCCTAAATATTTGAGTTCTTTTGCCGCGAATTTACATTTCTTAATGTTCACTTTAAGTCCTGCATCTTTCAAAAGAGTAAAGACTTCTCGAAGGTCTTTAATATGTTCTTCCAGCGATTCTGAAGTAACAATTATATCGTCAAGATAAATAAATGTACTTTTTCCTATTACCGGCCTTAAAATTTTGTCCATGCACCTCTGAAACGTGGCCGGGGCTCCCGACAATCCAAAAGGCATACGCAAAAAGCCATATGTACCGTATTTTGTTATGAATGCTGTTTTGTGAACATCTTCCGGCTTTATGCTTATCTGAAAATATCCGGATGTCAAATCTAGGGTGGTTATGTATTTTGTCGATTTAATACTTCTTAGAATTTCATCAATTACCGGAAGTGGGTAAGTTGGAAATTTTGTTATACTATTAAGCTTTCTGTAGTCAATAGCGAACCTGTACCTTAATGGATCAGTTAACGGCAAATCATTATTTTTCTTACATAAAACAACCGGACTCGCATATGCACTAGAAATAGGAGTTATTATTTTGTTTCTTAACATTTCATCAATATGGTATTTTATTATTTCCTCCTTAACTTTGTCGTACTTGTAAGGACGCTGACGTATAGGTTCATCCGTAGTTAATTTAATTTCGTGTGCTACGATCTGGGTGAATCCTGGAATATCATCAAATAAATCAGCGAAATTACTTACCAACTCCCGAAACTTGTCCTGTTCTTCGGGCGTTAGATGGCTTAAATCCACTTCAGGGGGAGGTGTTGATTTCTTTTTAACTGGGTCCATGGTTACTTGCAAGGTGGAGTTTTCAAAATCGATTTTCGCATCCACAGCTGCAAAGAAATCTGTTCCTAAAATAACCGATGCTTGGAGGTTCTTCACTACAAGAAACATAATTTTTTTTTGTTCTTCGCCGATTTTGATGTACAGCTCGATTTTTCCCATGCATTGACACGTTTTTCCTTGGGCTGCTACCACCTTCATTCCTTCCACGCTATGCAGACGATATCTACGAAAGTGCTTCTTAAAAAATTCTTCTGCCAAACAGCTTCCTTGAGCGCCGGTATCCAACAGAGCTGTAGCGGGTACGTTGTTAATTAGTAACTGCAGTCTCGGTAATTCAATGTTTCTCACCATGACCGTATTTAGCTGTACTTCAGAGGGATTTTTCTTCTCCTCGGAACATTGCACCCCCTTCCCCGCAATATTCCTTAGTAGTTTAAATGCTTTGCGGGTGTTTTCTTCTGTTGCTGGCTTCTGCCTGGGGAGAATGATTTTCTTCCGTAGTTGGAATTATTTTGTTGGCGCTGTACTTGGCGCGGTTGACCGCTCGCATTTTGACTGGTACCAGTAGTTCTCGGCCATCGTCTGTTTCTTCCTTCGGCATTCTGGTTCCCCTGCAGCCGCTGTTCATACGATTGTCTCCGTTGATTTTCGGCCGCTCGCCGGCTCTCGAATTGTACGGCGAGTTCAAACAGCTTGTCCAGCGTTACGGGATTTCTTAACTCCATGAAATCTTGTATCGATGGTAACAATCTGGGCAGGATTATCTGGATAATCTCCGGGTCCGGCCTCGTGCCATACAATAATTTAAAGACTTGTATTTTTCTCAAAATAAATTCCGATAGTTCATCCACCCGCTGTTGATACTTGCTAAACAACTCAGCTTCGAGTTTCGCACGGTCTTTAACCACAGGAAACGCTCTCAAAATTGCTAGTTTAAAATTCTCGTACGTGTAAGTCGGCGTTCCTGGTTCTCCCAGCAGACATTTTCCGATGCACTTATACCAGGTCGCTGCTTGGCCCCTCAATGCTCCTGTCGCTAATATGACCTTCTGATGTTCCGGAACTGGATACAGCAAAAAATGCGCTTCTAACTTTTCCAGGAATGTGTTCACAGGTCCTCTGGCATCAAAAACTACTGCCGGCTTCATGGCTGCTCTGATGGTTTCCACTATGAATCCAAATCCATCAGGCATTGCAGCTGTATTCTGGGATGTAGTAGGCATATTCCAACTTCCTTCCATCCTTTTAGTTGTTCGGGCGCCATTGTAAGGTTTCTCCTTCAATCTCTTGACTCTTTTCGTGAGCATAAACTGTGAAACCTTATGTTGAGGACAGTGAGCAGATCTAGGCTATGTCCTTTAGTGTGAAGAACTACAAAGTCAGAAAGAGGGTTTAAAAGTGACCCTTTAATTCAAATATTTACAACTCTTCAAATCGAGAGTAAGCCACTACTTGGGCTGAACTAAAATAATATTAAAATAAGGTGTGTTAACAAATTCAATTCCCTAACTAAAGTCTAAGTAGGACGGCGAGGGAAGCTTACTCTTAGTGAAATGCAACAATGCGAATTTCACTAGCGAACACTAGTAATTGCAAATGCCTATAAAGGCGAACTTTCAGTAGACAGAGGAAATCTTGGCGCGCACAGCCTTACGGCGATAAATGCAAGGCACTGTTTTTCCCCTCGTTAACTCCTGCCTGTTAACTGCTAACAGATATATGCGATTTGCATAAATATCTCACTCGCGCTAAATTCGGGCAGCAACTGAAACTTTGAGAATTCGATAGGAAAGTTCAAACTAAAAATAATTTGGTTAATTAAAATAATGAATGCTACAACCTTCTGTTAGTAGATACTCACAGGAACAAAGATTTGTAGATTATTAGGGAATATATTGGTTTAGTACTTTAAAAGTTCAGGGACTCCCAAGAACTGTGTATTAATAAGAAGTATCTGTTGGAGTTATAAAATTTATCAACAGAGTCAACTGTATATTTATCACAAATCATACAGTACATGTTGTGCCAAAGAATATATATCATCATATATTTTCTAAATGTACAGTACCTGATATAACTTTCATATTTATTAACTGCTTGTTTAATTTAAAATACTGCCTTTAATTGCTTGGTTTAAAAATAAGTCAAATCTCAATAATGATAAAATTAATTTCAGATTCCATTATTTTATTTTTTCCTTTAGATAAAAGTTTTATTCAGAACTCTTTGAAATTAAAAATTTCACTACAAATTAAAGTTCAAATCCATAGATGAATTTAGGCAATGGGCACATATGTGGTAAATTAAGCCTTGAAACAGTTTCTAATTTTGAAAAAGATAATAAAATTTTAAATATTTTTCTGGTATAAAGAGAAGATGAAACTGTAGAAAATACACAGCAAGAAGAGCAGGATGGCAATTCAAATGCAGAGCTACTTGTTATAAAGATCGTTCTTGGCATCCTTTTTCAAAAAGAAATTTAACTGGCAGACCAAAATGATAATTTGGTGAGTAAGTTCCCATAGTTGCCATCTAGCTAATTACATTAGCCCAATGTCAGCAGAGGGGACGCAAAAGCCAATAGTATGCACAAACAAAATTCTATCTTGATGTTTGCAATGAGAACTAAACTCATCATCAGAAAAATCATCAATGAAATGTGAATCAACCCTTCATTTCCTCTGGGGAGGGGGACCTTGTCTTTTTCATATGAGTTCCTCTGAGGATATAGTAGCAGTAAATTTCATTAGTACTTGTTTCTCCTTTCC
Organism: Stegodyphus mimosarum; assembly: GCA_000611955.2. Lineage (NCBI taxonomy): Eukaryota > Metazoa > Arthropoda > Arachnida > Araneae > Eresidae > Stegodyphus > Stegodyphus mimosarum. The sequence continues at coordinate 515,337 of KK114425.1, forward strand.
CCTTGCTGTGAAATAAAATTGACCTCTACTTAATTGTTTATGGATATACCTTCTTCAAATTAACTTCAAAAAGAAATAAGTTTTAATTTTGATTACATTTTTGCTTGCTGATACTTACTGCATTCAACCAATATCTGAATACACTATGCACACCATCAATGTTGATGATGAGATTGAAGTTTTATTTATATTATCTGAATGCATAGAAATGTTAGCACAAGGAATTAGAAATACAATTAATGAAAAATCCTGTCAAAAATTACCAGTAGAAAAACAATGAAGAATAGTTAAACTTACTTCTAAATGCAAAATGAAACTGAGTACTTAACAACAAAAGTGGAAATAGCTGCAAGCTATGAAAATAAATAACAATTATCAATTACGGAAATACGAATTAGAACTCAATCTAGAAAAGAAAAATTTGTGGGATGTAATTGCTTGTGATCCACAAATACAAATCACTGCTAGTGGGCAAAATGAGATGAATAAGCACAAGCTGAACCTGTATATATGGAAAGTAGAAAATGAATTCATGCCTGAAGAGCATATGAACAAAATGCTCGAGATAGTAGCCAAATTCTGAGAAATCAGTGAAGATACAAAGGATAGTGATACTGTGTCACTATTACTAAATAGCTTATCAGCAAGCTTTAAAAATTTTATAAAAGCATTAGAAGCTTGGCAAAAAGAAGACATAATCCTCGAATAAAACAGAATTAATTAATGAATTCTTAAGAAGAAAAGAAAGCATACAAGTAAGAAAAACACCAGCTTTAAAAACAAATTTCAATCCAAACTGCAAACATTTTAATCAACGCAGATGCAATTACTGCAAGAAAACAGGAATATACAAAGAGAATGCTGATTCTTAAATAACTACAGGAAAAAGATAAAAACAAAAGTAATACCATCATCAAGCATGAAAAGGAAATGAATAAAGAAAATTATATAAAAAAAAAAACAAGAAAATAAGTTGCAGTAAGTAAGCATAAATATGAACACAAAAAATAAAGATGAGGAAAATGAAAAGACAGAATCATACATATTAGAAATAAGTAAAAACAGAAAATTCCAAAACTTAAATTGGCTTGCTGATTCAGAAGATTTGCCATATGACCGATGTTACAAATTTTGCCTCAAAATTAGATAGAATCAAATTGGAACAAATAACAATTGCTAACAATTCAAATGCATCAGAGAAGGATACCTTATAAACAATGAAGGTAATCAAATATAAATAAAACTCATAGATGTTTTGTATGTTTTAGATCTTTAAGAAGGACTAATATTGTAGAGCATTATTAACTGTGTAATATTAACTCAAACTCCTTCAGACAAGCGAATTATCCCTCCATATGAAATATTACAACAAAGTCTTAAGAAAGGCCTGCTTAAACTGGTTCAGAGCTTTAAATACATGTTGAAACATTGGCTACTAAAATGGCTAAAGCCAGAATATTAACGGGCAGAGCTGGGTAATGGAATGCAAACTACAGTAGAGATGGGCAAAACAGCTCCTTTAAGGGATCAGATTGGAATCATTCCTCACTGAAATGAAACGGTTCTTTTTAATGTTTCACCACTCATTAACAATGACCTTGATGAATGCACCGGCAATAGCTGTGGATCAACAGTGGTATGCAAAGATCGGCAAAATGGCGAAAGAATTGAATGAGGAGTGGGATCAGTGGAATCAACTCAATCAAACCACTCACTCCCTGGACTGATTTCTTTCAACTGTACTTTTGAGATTCCCTAAAAACACTGTTTTTCATAGAATAACAATAAAATTCTGGAATAAAAAAATGCTAAAAGTTAAAAGATAATGATAACTAAACTGACACTTCTTAAAGATTACATTATTTTATTACTATAATTGACGTTTTGTTGCAACTATGAAGCACAGTGTAAAAATAAATTTTTAGACTGGAGGCAGATCCCAAAGAACAGAAAATTGTCTGCTGACAATGCTTTTTTTTTTTTTCTTCATCTAATTTGACAAAATGATACCAAATATTGCTTGAGGTTGTTCTATGCGGTAGGGTCCATATTTTGTTCTGCAACCTTGAAGAAATACATATGATGGGAAAATGTATTTTATAAATATATACTAATTCTAAAGAAGATAAAGAGAAATTCCCAGTTCTTGTCTATAAGCTGTTAGTAAAATAAATAAATAAATAAAAATATAATTCATTATTTTACATAAATGTTACAATACTATTGCATAAAAAAGGTAATACCTAATATACATAGCTATACTATTACACAGTATTCAAAGAATCGAAATGAAACTCAAACGAACAGACCCGAGGAAGTGAAAAGAGAAATAATCAAGACTGCAAGAGGCAAATTTGTGGCTAGAGCAGGAGTGATGAAAAGAGCAAAAAATAAAGATTCTGTATGAATCAGATTAGTAGCTAGAAAAAGACAAATAAAAAGAGCTAATAATCAAAAGACTCCAAAGGACCCAGATCTGCAACTAGAGAAGCAGCACCCGAACGTGGACATCTAGGAATCCAAGGAGGAAACTGAGGATGCACTTCCAGGTAAGGGGAAAAAAAAAAAACCCTCCATCCAATTGCCATCAGGGTTGGTCAGTTTCACTGAGAAGCAATGGTTTATTTAATGTTTTTTTTTTAAATACTAGTTTGAATACAAGCAAACCAAAAGCAAACATATATACACATATAACACACACACACACATAAAGGACAGAGACATTTCCGGTAAATGATAAAGAAAGAATGTTGCAGTTTACATGAGAGGTACCATATTTTTGGCAAGCTTCCCAACAAGAGCTCTCTGTGAACTGCTAAAGAACTATCGCTCCGTTTTCGCTGGATTACAGATCCCTCACTCAGTAAAGTGAATCAGCTCCTTGAATCAGTTCTGGAGCAGATTGTCTATCTCCACACTACATAAGTCATTGCTAAAAGTTCTATTGCTAAATCATTCAAAACTCTTGATTTAAACGTTATATATGCTCATTTGCACTCTGATCAGGGCTAGCAGAAAAGAAGTTATAAAGGTTTAAATTAAAAAAAAAACTTAGTCAATTAATATAAAATGCCTTACGATATCCATATGAAAAATCATGAAAAAAGGGCTTAATGTTGACTTTGAAGAATGCATTTGTAATGTAAAAACGAAAAATAAGACAATGCAGAAGTAGAAAGAAGTTTATATAGAATACCTGAAACACAAGAAAAAACTGAAATCATGGTTATTAAAAGATATGAAAACAGTATATATCCATAGCATAGAAGATCAGGACATAGAGATTATGAAGTTATCACAGAGCTGGAGAATAATGACTTAGCAATTGGAATAAAGATCAATAGAGAAATTAGAAGGAACGAAGAATACAAATGTTGCATCAGAAGCAAACTTTCTCAATTACTGTTGTAACACCTGCTGTGGGTTCCAAATAACTTAGATAGGTCAATACAATCAGGTATAACTTATAATTTGTGAGATTAAATATCACTGCTGTTATATCTAACCAGCAAACAGACACATAACTAAAACATTTCAAGTTTATTTTACCTCATACCTTGTGAGTGATTAAACTAAGATATACAAACGTAAAATTGCCAGCCTGGTTTCAACGCAAGCTGTTTTTACACAATTTCTATGAAAAAAAAAGAGAGAGAGAGAGATATTCATTATAGAAATCATGCTTACTACCATGAACTATGTTATACTTGTAATCATGCTAAATTCTGGGGTGAAGCAGTAATGACAGCCATCTATCATCAAGACCTTATGAGCTTTGAAATAAATTCAATCTAAGCCATATCAGTGTTTTCAGCAGTAAAGCTTCTTCCCTGATTTTGAATCAGAAAAGAAACAAACGTTTGGAACAAAAGTAGAAGGAGAAATTTTAATTGGATATAATGATCATTCTAAAGGATATAGAACCTACACACTATACACAAACAATGTTGTCATCAAAAGAGGCATAATATTCATTGAAAATAAAAAAGGAAGAATCTCATCAAATAAATAATCCAGCTAGAAGAATCTTATCAAATAAACAATCAAGCTGAAGAAATACAATGGACGTTTTAGGAAAATAAACTGGCAGAATAACATCCAAATACAATAAAAGAAGGAAATTTAATCAAAACAGTAGGAGTTGCACAATTACCAAGAAGATCCCAGGGAAAAATCTTACCAAATAGATTCTCATACATAATACAGAATGAAGAAATTAACTTGAAAGAATAGCAAATTTTTCCAATAAAAGAAATATAATTAAGGTTGAAATCCATAAATGAAGAAATGGTATTACTACAGAGAAATAAAACAAGAGTACTAGTCCTTCTTGCAGAAAGTGATATTTACCAAATCTAGCTAATATTAAATCTGCAAAAATTCTCTGCAAAAAGCAGTGAGGGAGACATTAAAATTTAGATGCTATACAGACTTTTGTTTTCGGTCTTTAAATTTTTAATATGTGTGTGACACAGCAAATCAAAGTAATCTGGAATGAATGCAGATGCATTATTTTTACTTCTCATCTAAATACAAAAATTCTTTATCTATGAAAACATATATTTGATAAGCAAAATTTTCAGTGTATTTTTTAATATATTAACAATTGTATGACCTTTCTACCTACACATGTGACCTGAAAAAAAAGGGGGGGTGATGGGAAATCTAACAAGAGTTTTTTGTCATACAATGGAAATTCAGATATATTCAAAACTCAGCTGACATTGCGTTTTCCACCTCATTCTTTCATCTGCTGTTTCAAGTGATATGGTCCCAACTTCATATCTGTAAAAATGGTTTTCCTCATGTATAATGTTATAATATGAGCCATATTTTCCTTGGAAAGTCCTCTATAATTTTATATCAGAGTTACTAATTTGCATTTACCAATTCTCAGCGGAAAGCATTATTTATTTTACAATGTTTTTGATGCTCTAGAAATTGAAAACAGTAGTACAGCTGTTTGGAAATGGATGTTTTAAAATTATCCTATGTATATTCATTATAATCACAAAGAAATGATGAATCAGCCAATAATAATAAATAATAAATCCATACATACCTTACCATGAACATCAATTATAGCTACGGCAGCATCCAGCATATGTTTTCGTACAGTTTGATGTCTATCACCTAGTCCTTCTGGCACAAAGAAAGACATCAAATTTATGACTTGTTCTACATTTAGAAATGGTGCCATTTTCCCAAGAGCTAATGCTATTCCACTCCTTGCCTCCCACATATCAGGTGGCGATTCAGAAACAACACGATGCAGACTGTCCAGGACTGGAGGCGGCAGCTGAAATAAATAACTAGATCATTTAAAAAATAATACACAAATTAAATGAAAAATAACTCATACAAAAACAGCATGTTTGTTGTTATTAATTTCAAAATTGTCAGTCATGGAAACTCTTACGAGTAAAATCCTTAAGAAATTATGAAGTATAAAATTGGATATTTAACACTTCAAAAACTGACAAATAAATTTGAATCTTTGAAACAAAGATGGATTTTAAAACAAATTTCTTTGCAAAAATGCAACACTTTTTTCAAAATTTCTGTTATAGTTCAACCGCCTTATCCGCTACCATAAGCGCAAACACGCATGCGCTTTTCGGACCAAATTATTCTCAAAATAGGATGGAAGGATGGGGACTTTCTTTCCTTCCAGGATATCTCTTTCCGCAGAAGAGAAAACTTTCACGTCGCAGCAGGTACTAACACCCCCTTTTGGACAAGTCTATGTGTTTTCGCAGAATGCCAGCCAGGGTTGCATTTGAGACGGTTGAACTATACCTTTCAGTTAATGGGGTGCCATTCATAATTATGCAGCTAAGAGCTAGACACACAATTAAAAACTTTTGAAAACGAAAAATCAATGTAAAATACTTTCTGCATGGGACTGTAATCAGCAAATACGAATGACAAACCTTTTAGTTATGCACGTAGCATTGTAAATTTTATATAAACCTAGTTACTATGAAAACTGACATCATGTACTTAGTATCTGATGATATGATTTTCAGAATTAACAACACGTCCTGAAACATTGAAAGAACAGTAACAGGTGAACTTACATGCTTTCTGCATTACAAGTAGATCAATCAACTGATATAAGAAGCAAGGTGCATATCTAAGCTTTGTAAAACTTACTTATGAAAAGAAGATAATAAATAAATTTTTATGTTGCAAAGAACTTTTGAGGACAACTGGCCAGGACTTATTTGATGTGATTACATCACATTTGAATACTTTAAAATTATCATAGGATCAATGTGTCAGTATTATACCCATGGACAGCATTCTGGGATGGGATCAGTCAGAGAGTTCATGATTTTAGTGAAAATAATAAATCCAAATATAATATTTCACCACCATTTTTTTTCTTTGAGAAATACTTTTTATAAAGACAATACCTAACAAAATACAGAAAGTACTGGATCAAGTAATTTCCATGGTTAAGTTTATTAAAATGAGACCACTGAAAAGCTGCATTTTAAAAATTTTCAGACAACTTTGTTTTCCTATGAAAGGACACTACAAATGACTTCTCCACAAAAAATGAGGTAACAGTCATGTAGACAGGTTTTAAATTGCATGGTGCAATTAAGAAATGAATTACTGGTTTCTTTTTTTGGGGAACCAGAAAAATATAAAACTTCTGGAAAATATCTGAAAAATGATAGCTGGTGCAATAATTTCATTCCTTACTTTAATAAGGCCAATATAAGTGTGCAAGAAAACAACAAAAACATTCTTACAATGATTGACAAATTAAGTGCAATGAAAAAAAGCTCAGAGAGGTCTTTTTCTTCTAACATCATCAAATTTTCCTTTCTACAGCAGCAGGCAAACCCACCCCTTTCTTGTTAGCAACTATGGGTTGTACATTACAACTTTCTAATCACATCATGTAACTTTGTTGACGTTTTAGATGCAGATAAAATCAAACACCCAGTAACAGTCTTATTTATTTGATTAGCATATGAATTAAACATTAAGACACTTGATTATAATTCTTTAAATATGCCTCATTAATCTTTATAACTTTTTAAAATGTATGTATGTTTTACAATGTTTTCAGATAGAGGGAATATATAAAATATTTTTTCCTTTATTCTTAAGATATGTACAGAGATAAGTACATATTTTTTGTGCTCAATAGATATTCAAATGCCCATTTTAGTTACTTCTGATTTAATATGATGATTAATTTAATAAATTTTATCACTAATCAAGGAATTCATCAATTTAAATTGATGAAAATTTAATAAATAAAGATATTATATGTTGTTTCAGTTCTAAAATATTTAGCTCATAAGATTGATAAAATATGTGCTTAATGTGTACTAAATACACAAAATTTACTAAACTTGCTTCAATAAGTTTGACAAAATTACTGCATCACGTAATAAAACAGTCATGTCAAATGTTTGCTGATTTGGCATGGCTATTTTAAATTATAAATTAAAATATTATTTAAAATATATAAAAGAGTACAGAAATAAGAAAACGAACTAGATAAGCAATTTGAAATGATAAAGTGAATAACAATTATTAATAAAAAATGTTCTAACATATTCTAAAATTAAATTTATTTAATTTCTATTGCCAAAAATCTGTCGCAAATTCTATCAGTTTGGAAAATTTAAAGGAAATTTCTTAAATGAAAAATCAAAAAGAATATGCAAATTTGTTCTAGAAGTAAAAATAAACAACAATATTTCAATAACATTCCTAACAACTTCAAGACTGAATTCATATAAAAAATCATTAGCTAAAGAAACATGCATTAACTTACATATAGCTTTTCATGATAAATTTCCAGAAGTTTTTCAATAGTAGGTGCTATATATTCAGGGAAATCGGGAAATAATGCAGCAAGAGCATCAGCTGCAGCTTGCCTCACCAAGGCTTCTGGATGAATCACATCATTTAAGATGAGAGTGCAGAGTTCAGCACATTTTGTGAATTCTAAATCATTCCACAATCTGCAGAGGGATATAAATTCTTTAAATGTTTTCCAATTATAAAAAGGAGTTTATATGCATTTGTATAATTTTTTTCTAAGTTTTCTTCAAAATGTTTAAAAACATAATCATGAGATCAGAAGTTATATGATATCAATTGAAAATATTAGATAATATTAATTAAGAAAGCATTAACAGGCCTAACCATATTTTAATAATTAATAGCAAATTTAAATATGAAAATTTTAAAATATTTATACCTTTCCTGATTTGCACCATAAAAGGGCATTCTGCAAATGGATGCACTTAAGGTACAATCTTCCATTCGAAATAAAAAATAATTTTTTACTTTTAGATCCATAACTTTTCTTGCATTTACTACAGCTAAATTTTTAAACCCAAACAGGCAAACATTTAAGAAATCATAACAATAATCAACATAAAACTTCACCAGATAATAAAACCACTGTACTCAAAATAGCAAGAGCACAGCTCAAATGCCAGAATAATTAAGACAGCAGATTGATAATTGAGAGAGAAACACACCAATGTAACATTAAAAAACACACAATAAAGCAATTTTAGATAATTATAGAAATCTTGCCCCCCCTCGAAAACTTGTTTAAAAATCTCCCCAAATAAATTTTTCTTTAGAGGGGGAGAGGTTAATTTTAAAAGCAGATTCTTAAATTGTATAAGCTCATACTAACTGCATGAAAACAGTGGAAAATACAAAAGGAATGTGCAGGGTACAATGGAGAAAAAAAAATCTGTGACCAATAATTTTTGAGAAAAACATAAAAGAAAAACTATGACAACGCACTTGGTGCACAGAAAACAAGCTCTGTTGGAAACAAATATTGGTATACACATACATGACTTTACATTTATATGATGAGATACTTAAAATGACTGCTCCACATATTAAGGTATGCTTGTGCTGAACAGCTGATTGAACACAATCTATCCGCACAGTGGCCATAATAGCAATTATGGCATGAAGATGAACAAATAAATCTCTTTCTCTGAAGTGTGAAATACAAATTCCCCTGAATGACATTATTGAAAGAAATTCAAAGGTGGCATGCCAGGTTATTCTGGTGGCCACATAACCAGATCTTCCTGCTCAATCTAGCAATTTGGCTACTCTGTATCCAAACTACTGCACATAGCAGAGCTAAAATATGACAGAGTTTCATCATGCTGGAACCAAAGTTCATGGAGTACCAATAACAATATGTCATCAAGAAAAAGCAGAACAGCATGGAGAAATACAAAATATGAATGTCAAGTGAGATATAGAATTAGCAGATATAGTCAAGAATGTAATTACCCAGTATACCAGCTGAAACATTCACAAAGCCTGGTGACTTTATGTCTTTGTGAGCAGACTACATGAGAAATGGACTGTGACCACTCATGATCGTTGAAGCAGTTTAACATCATACCACATATGGAACATGCTTCATTCATCAGCAAGACACGCACAGTGAAAGAATTATCAGCTTTATATTGTTGCAATAGCCAATTACAAAAGCTCATGCATCACTGAGAGTAATCTACACAGATCCTGCATAGCTCTGCAGTGAAATGGGTAGCTTCACTATTTGTATTTATACTTGCATTAAACTGCCTGCCCAATGCCCAAGAGTTTCATTTCTGATTTGCTTCAAACTGCCACTGTATAGTAACTTTAACATGGCATAAGACTGCGAAGAGTTCTGTCAATGTTGTGCAGATAATCTATCAGGAGACAGTTCAAGTATTTCTCAGTCTGTCATTCATTCTGTCGGTGATATGAGCACCAGGATGATGGCTGATGAATACTGACAGGTGTATTTCCTCAAGTTCATAAAATGTTTATTACACTGCTAAAAGATAAAGTACATGTCGCAATAACGAAGGACAGAATACACTACAATTTGCAAAGAATGGCTATTATCTGGCAGTTTCCAGATGCCACCTTTTTATATCTGTGCAGACACTGTATGTGCTTCTCATTTTATAGTGTAGACATCTAGTCAAAAGTCAATCAAATAATAGTTTTTTTTAAAAATCATTTACACGATAAGACCTACAAATAATGATAGTTTATAAGGAATTGTCAGCTGCCGAAAAAAAACTTTATTGCAATAATTTGTATAAGTGGCCATGCTATACATGACTGTAATATTCATGGGGGGGGAGGCATCATTTTTTAAAAAGAAAACATACTTTTAATTTTTTGTATTGTATTTCTGTGACAGGAGGGAAATTGTCAATTGTTTGAAGAAACATCCAAGGAGCAGACATAATATTCCATTTGAAGAGGGAAAATCTCCCCATATTTCTAGAATTATAAATGTTTATTGCTGAGTGTTTAGTGAAAAATTAATGTCCTTTTGTAAATGGAACAATGAACCAGAAAATTTCACAGCCTGGTCCCATCATCATTAATTACTGTCTACAACCTTACCACAGTGGACCTTTGAGCCACTAGCGATCACTATGGAGAAACTAAATCACAGCAACAAATATCAATAAAATTGAGAACTTCTTAAAAGCAGCTAAAGCTGATTCAAACAGCATAAACACCTGTGAACTCGGAATAAAATTCTCAAAAGTTATCAGTCTTCAAAAGATGGAAGAGCTTTGAGAAAAATATCATAATCTACTCAATGCTCAAGATGCAGCTGAAACGGATTTAGAAGATTGCAAAACATGCTTAGAAGAAATTCAGCTAAGCCTAAAGCTTATTAGCTACTTTGCAAAGTTTTATTGTTTCTTAGTTCAATAGTTAAGTGTTGTGTTTAATGAACAATGGCCTTGCATTAATGCAATAGTAAACTAGAAAATTTCATAGACTGGTCAGTCATTGTTAATTGTTACATACAGCCAAACCAAAGCCATTCTTTTGAAACAGATATATATATATATAATGATGGTTGAAATGCACATTTATTTTATTCGTATCCAATTGCAATTTTATGCTTTCAATAAAGGTTTCTCCCCTACACTTTTTTGGTTGAAAATTATGGGTGTACAGTTATAGGCTTATTTCTCCCATACTCTGACTGAACTGACTCTGTAGAAACATCCACCTAAACCATTCTTATGATAGCCTTTGGATAGCTCCTTCTAAAGTTTCTTTTCTGCCTCCTTCTACTGAGCAGTAAGGATCACCCATATTACTTACAACAACCTGATCTAATCAGCGAGGGATAGAGTTCCAGAGTTCCGAGGTCTTCAATCAGAAGTCATGACTCATAATGAATGTTGACGATCATATTCACTGCAGCAGTATCAGCTAATGTGCAGATGCCACCTTACACAAAGCAGTTCTCAAGCTACAAGCAACTATCCGGGAAATGATTTCTTTAACAGCTGGGCAGCTCTGGCAGATCTCCAGACATTCATGGAGAGTCTGTGACGTTCTGCAACTTGTTTTACCATTCTCCTCCCAAAATTTGCATGCCATTTTAAAATAAAAATATGCCCATATAAACATTGTAAAGGTTTCCTAAAACAGTCTTTTGTAGTATTAACACCATTTCACAAGAAAACTGGATTATTAAAATTCTAGCAGATCAAATATGTTTGGGATAGCAATGTTACACTGCAGTACCCATCCCAGAGTACTAATGAAATAGGAAGTTGGCTGAACTGTTTCTGGCCTGTCATGCCTTAGGATACTATCTTTGAATTGCTTCAGTTTATACCATGCTAGGTTACCACTGATATCCCAGTTACAAGTACTTATACTTCTTTCTTTACACTGACGGCTGTATGTTAGAGAGAGAGCACGGTGCTGGAATAGGTATCCATATCAAGCTTTTTAGTTTCTACTTACCAATGGGCCCTCTTATTACTGCCTCTGATGAGAAAATTGAAGTTATTGCTGTGGCTATTCAACAACTGTCAATTCATAGCCACTCTTTTGTAAAGGCTGTCAAATTGTCAGATTTCAAAAGTGAACTTCAAGCTCTTCTAAATAATTAAAATAGTTCCCAAAGATTCTTAGACTGTACACCTTTGCTTAAGGCAATGGCACACAGAATTTCTTTCCAATGGGTTCCAGCCCACTGTGGAATTATGGGAAATGAAAAAGCTGATATACTGGCTAAGAAAGGAACTTTGATAATGCAATGCATTAATCGACCGCTTCTTTTTCATATGACTAAATTGTTTGTTAACCTGACTCTTAAGAAAATTCTTAAGCAGGATATGATTCAACATGCTATGGGTAAGAGTTGGAAGATTCTGGGAGAAGAAACTTTCAATCCTAGTTTTTGCAGAAAGATAGTGGTAGCTCTATTTAGACGTCTGACCAAACAAGACTGTTTGCAACATCTCTACAGAATTGGAGTGGAGCATTCCCCAAACTGTACTCTGTGCGACTCCAGTTAACCTATGATTTTTGAACATTTAAATAACTGTATTGTACTTTCTCGTTATGAGGACATTGTTAAAAAATACTGGAGAGCCCGTGAACTAATGGCTTAAGCACTAATATTTGCCATTTGTACAATAAAAATATATCGTTCTTTCACTTCTGAGCTTCATTCAAATAAGTGTCTTCCTATTCAATGACACGATTCCTTTGCTATTCAGAACAAGTCTAAATTAAATTTAGCATATCTAAACATTTCCTTTTGGATGCCTCTTTATTTTGAGACAGGGGAAGTGAAAAAATATACTCATCAAAATAAAAAAATAATGTTAAATATTCTGAAATGAAGATGTGCATACTTAAAATCATGAAAGCAGAACTTACTTTTTAGCAGCATTGTGGTTCTGTTCAACAGGATCAAAACAAGAAACAAAAATACGCTGTACAACACGCATGCCATTTTCATGATTAGATCCAGGATCTGGCAACACTGTTTGTAATGTCATTAAGCCCTACATAGAAAAAAGAAATTGAAATAAAGTTTTTTTAAAAAATAATAATCATCAAATCTGGAATTTGTATAAAGAACTGGGTATATGTACCTAAAACAACATTTACGCAGCTACCTGCTTCCCCGTCCAGTTTCACCATAAAGATTGATTACAGTATTTTTAAAAAATGCAAAATTGAAGACTAGAATATTACACCTTTAAATATGAAATGTGAAACATATAGTCACTTTTACATTATGCACAAAAATTAAAATGTTTAAAACAATTGTATATATATTAATTTTAAATCCTGCAATATTTTCTCAAAATGTGTGTTCTAAACAGCATTTAAATCTAATGTTCTATTTATGGATCACATTTTAGTAATGAAATAAGATTCTAAGAATTATGAAATAAAATATTACACAAGAGAGCAATTTAAATGGCATCTAAATTAAAATTGCATTTTAGTTACACTGCACTAACTATGGCAGTGTTTGAATATTCTTCCAACAAACTTATCCAAAATTCACTTAATGGTAGTTCTGCAAATTTTGTTTAATTTTGGAATAAGTTGTCAAATCAATGAAATTTTGTTTTCTCTTAAATCAGCTAAATTCATGTCTATTGGTTTAGCTATCTTCAAGAAAGGATTCTGTATCTACCAATAGTCTTCTAGACACTAATAATCTAGGAACTAATTCTAGGAAATAATGACCACAAATTAAGGGCCAAGGGTATGAGAGTAGCAAATTTGCATAATTTTAATAACTCAGACACTGATGCACAGCATGTTTTCTCATATGAGAGAGAGAGCTGCTGCCCTTAAAAGCTAACAAACTGACTTTTACAAAGGAATCTAGAAGTTCTATGAACATTCAAAGTAGTATACAGCATTAAAAAGGATGAAACTATGCATAAGCCTGCAGTGATGAAAGCAGGGTTGCCACTCAAACAGGAGAATGAAATTTCCTGACTTTCCGGGTTTTTCACATTGTTTTAAGAAAATTCCAGTCTACTCGCATAATGCACTTTTGCTGTGCTAAGAGGTAAATTAATTATGGTACCACTTGAAAACACAAAAATTTGCCAATTACATATGACTTATATAAATATAATACATAATCCCTAAAGCATTACAATTATAACTATAATAGGAGTTGTTTTCTCCACTGAAGATTGAGATCAGAATCTGCCCAATGTGGATTTAAAATGTCTTTTTTTGCAGACATGTTGCAGCTAAATGAAAGAAAAAAATCTATTTAATGATATTTTAAAATAAATTCAGGTATTTTATATTTATATAGCAGCATACATAAGCAAAAAATATGTGCATTAAATTTCTTGATGCAAATCATCAAACTGCTAGAATTAGTTTCAGGATTGTGCCACAGAAAATTTCTGGAAATTTGAAAGTATTATTTACTAATAATATATAAATTTAGAGGGAAGAAGCAACATTAAATGATATGAATAACATTAAAAAAATTAAAAATTGAGTTACAATAATCAATGATATTTTGGTGAATATAGTTATGTTAAATGGTTAGCCTAGATGACTGATTACAATTTTTTTTATTTTACTGCAAAATGATAAATAAAGCATTCATTAAAAAGAAAAAAAAAAATGTTTAAAAGATTTTGTGGTAAAATCCTAGTATACACTACGGCCTTGGCATGATTTTGAAAATTGCCGCCAACACCAAAATTAGCTGTTTACTGCTCCTCATAATGTTGCCAAATCCCATGTGTACCATAAATGGAGGTTAGAATAGAATACATGGAGGCTGTTCTAACCTCCATGGTACCGTATACTAGGATTAAACCGATTTTGTTTTATACAAGAATATGCATTTTCTTTAGTTAAACATGCAGATGAGCATGCGAGTTTCAATTCTCGAGGTTACTAGAAAACAAAGTTGCTGGAAACTTGCTTTGCCTTTCTAAAAGACAATCTGATTGGAGCTGTGAAAATTGGGTCTATGCCAGCTGCCTGAATGATGCTCACACACGCCAAGAAAGTAATTGCTTCCAACATCGGCAAAAACCCATTTTTTATGTGTGTGTGTGGGGGGGGGGAACACTGTATAAAATTCCCCGACTTTTCCAAATTTCGTCTAAAATATTTAAATTCCCTGAATTTTTTGGTCAATTTTCGAACTCCCTGACTTTTTTCGGTTTTCCAGGTAGCGTGGCAACCCTGTGAAAGGTTGCAGTGCTTCTTCAATTCTCAACTTTTACAAATTAAAGCCTAAATATACATAAACGCACAGAGTTTCTCTTTTTTTTTTTTTCTTTCTTTTTCATAGAAATCCAATAAAATCTGCTTTAAAAGGTTTACTTTGGAAAAACTGCTGAAGCAATAACAAATAAATAAATAAATAAAATGCTTTGCAAATAGTAGCTTTAAAAATATATTGCCAAAACAAAGGAAAACAACATTATCAATTTAAACGTTTAATTACTGAAAAATCACAAATTACTTACTTGTAATGCTGCTAATCTTGCTTTTTCTTCACTTAGCAAGAGGGCATACAACAATACATTTATTTCTGGCATACCAGCAAAAGAGCAATATTCACCACCGGATGTTGCTTCAGATGCTTTCACCAAAGTTTCCATAGCCAGGGTCTACATGCACACAAAAAAGGAATGAAATATTAAAATAAATAAATAAAAAAAAAATCTGTAAGCTTTTAGATTTTACATTTACCCAAAGGGGCTTTTTTTAATGTTTTGGTGGTTACCTTTATGTATCAAATATCCCGTTCTTTGCACTTCAACCATAAAATTTAGTTCAACAGCAATATCACAAAATAATTTTAAAATGAGCATATCTTTAAAATTCCTGATACACAGTCTCGTGCACTGGAGATAAAAATGTTTTTTTCCCTGTACAGTGTTGCTATTGCTCGCTTTGAAATCATTGAGTTTGTTAATTAAAAATTCATTTAAGTTTTACAAAATATGAAATAGATAATAAAATAAATTCCAAATTTGGGTTTCCAGATGCCCATATTCGGCTGGAAACGTGCGTTATTCAAAATTCGATGGCTCTAGGTAACGTCGTTTTATAAAAATGCAAGAAACACACATACATACATTTACGCAAATTCTTCATTATTTAATTTCTTTAAATAAAATACAGGGCTGTAATATTTAATGGTAACAGTTTGAAAAGTGACCTGACGTTTAAAGATTTCACTGCAAAATGCCAAAACGAAATTAATTGCCCTTCTGGGCTAACAATGAAATGCAAGTATAAAATAGTTGTACAATGAATAAATAAAATTACATGAAGTGAGATCGATTTTTGCACCTTTCAATAAGTAAAGCTACTCCATAATCGCAGATACTAAAATACCATGCCACACTCTTTAATGAAACCCTGGTACATTATTTTTGATTTTTTCATATTCACTTTTGTTTGCCATCTTTTTTATCAATTTTTATCTCACATTGCATCTTTTTTAGTTTGCTTTGCTTAAAGAAGGATCCTTATTTTAAATATTATCACATTCTCATTAACTATTCAAATAAATTTGTATTTGCTATGTTTTATTAACAACAACTTTATACATCAAAGTTACCAACCTTGAAATACAAAAACCAGGAGTTTTCAAGGATTTTGCACTGTATAGCAATGTCATTTAAAAAAAAAAACTCCACACTTACTTTATAACGTATACTTCCAATTACTGAACCATTTACACGATTCTGATGCTTAATATATTAATATTAAATTAGACATTCTAAATTTTGTCTTCTATGGCTTAATTGCTTCAATCATAGGATAGCAAGCTATACATTCTAATCTGCCACATGAAGGAATTCTAATCTGCCACAGGAAGTTCAGCGCAGTTAGGTCATCTGACCTCAATGGCCCTTCTACATTTCATTTCATAACCAATGGTCTTGTGCTTGAAATTGTACAATAAAAAATTGCACTCTCACTCAAACTAATATCACTGGAGACTGTTATGGTTAGTTTGTAACAGATGGGCTAACAGTAAATCTAAAAAAATCAAGCACTCGGATTTGCAGTAGATTCAAGTATCTTGTTAAGAAAGATCTTATGTTCCAAATGCTTGAAAAGAAAAAATCTTATGTTCCAAATGCTGCATGACATATTGAAGACCTTCTGCATCTGATGATGATGAATCTTTTCCCATTAAGATGTTAATGCTGCCAATTGTAGCAATTTAACATCCCACTGCAATCAAATTTTGTCAAAATAACTGATTGTATAACCAGCGTGTTCATCACAAAATAGCAGCATTCATACCATCCTTGATTACCTAAGCAACCCTTGTATTAGCATTACAGTGCACAATCTATGCAAAATTTACTATACATAGCCCCCAAAAAAGACAATATGCTGAACTCATGGTCCTTGCACCGCAATGTGGGTGAGGTAGCACTTCTATCATTGCATACGCACACCTACAAATGTTGTACTATCTGGATGGGGCCAATGTGTAACACTGTGCTTCTGTAAGCCAGCCAATGAGCAACCTTGATGATATTAGCTAGAGCAAGATGAGAATAATCAGATAAATATAACACACAGTATTGCACGCCTACTTGCAGAAGTAACAATCCATGTTTATATTCATTGAAAGATTCAACCCGGACATCATCTGACAAACATCTTCTGACATTAATTTATGCTTCTAGCTGAGATGTGACATAACACCTCCATTCACTTATTATCACCCAAACTATCAACTACATATGTTTTGAAGGAAACTTCGTTTAAAGATTTTACACTTTCCAACATTATTAGTGATGTATTTATACTGGTGATCAGATACCAAGGGATCTGCATTTCAAGGCTTCTACTAAAGTTATTAGTGCATGCAGGGCATTTTCTCATAAGAAAGTGTTGATATTCTATGCATTTGCTACTGATTGCTTAGCTGCAGCTCATATATTCTGCAATACGAGATAACTTCATAAGTTTGCCTCTAGATACACAACAGATGATCTCATATTACATCATAGTCATAACTTCCACAACTTTAGTTTCCTACATTCAAAAGTTACTTCAGTATTTAAGGAATCACATACAAGGAATATATATACATATATATAATAAACAACAAATTCATAAGCTCTTTTTTTTATTATTATTTTAACAGATAGATTTGTAGCTTTTAGCACATCTATTCAATTTATTTATTATTTTAATTTTCAATTATATCATTACAATATAGTTAACTTTTTAATCTGAATTTTGATTGTAAGATTTCTATTAAATTGTTTTGTTTATATTCTAGTTTTGATGCACGGTCTTACTGCTAGACTGTTAACCACCAAAATTTTTATTTTTTTATTTAATTAGTACATCTTGATTATATGATTAATTTTGCAGCACAGAGCATGACTTCAATAACGTATAAGCTTAATTACAAAATTTCTGAACACTTATTTATTTTAACAAACAGATCTGCAGTGCATCTGCTACACTTATTTTTTTAATTAAATTCTCAGTTACATCACAACAAGGTTAATTACCTTTCTAATTTAAATTCTGGTTCTAAGTTTTCCAGCAAATTGTTTTGTTTTTGCTCCAGTTTTGATGTATCATCTTCCTGTTTGACTGTTAACCAACAAAATTTTTATTTTATTATTACATCTTGATACTATATTTTGCTACTAGTGCAATAAATTAAGATTCTTCCTTCTTGCCTTCTGCTGCAAATTTCTCTTTGGCAACATTCACATGGCTTTTGTTCAAATTACGTTGTCCAGTTTGACTATTTTGGCATCTGAATGATTTTCACAAGAAATGTCAACTTTGCTCCATACTTTTCACACTACACGTTTGAAAGCTAAAATTTAGCAACATTTTAATTTTGGTCCCATTGTTTTCCGTCAGTTTTGTTTTGTTTAGAAATTCTAGTAAGCTTTTCCTATTATTTTATTTAAATTTACAAGGAAATTTCTGGCATTTTCCACCTTTATTACATAGATTTGAATGGAGCTTTTGATATTTTACTACTTATTACTTTTGATATTTTACAAATTTTTTAATATGCTCTTCATCATTTGGCAAAATTTTTTGCATAAAAATTTTTAAAAAGTTTCAATTTTATGGTTAAATTGACCATTTTAATTCCTCTGTATACTCACATATTGAAAACGACTCTTATTCTGCATTTATCACTGCTTTTAATTTTAATTTATTTACAATATATTGTATTATTTTGTTTTTGTTGTCAAGACTGAAATGACAACAGGGTAATTGCTTTACTCTCTTGAGACTGGGTATAAATGCAATTGTACAAACATGTTTTTAAAATCCTTTTTTTCTTTTATTTTTACATTAATTTTGCTCAAGTCAAATGGAACAGAACGTGAATTCAGTACTCTTTAAATGTTCAGGTTTTAATGTTTTAAAATATTACCCCTTAAAGAGTCAATTTGAAGCAATAAGATAATGAATAATTTATTTGCATATTCACTTTAAAATATTTTTTAAAAGTTCCTGAAAAAATTTCTTAGAATTTCTTTTTAAGTGTTTCAAAAATTTTTCAATTTATAACTTATTGTGCTATTAAATTTAATAGTTTCTCTTTTTAAAGTTCAATTTAAAGACTTTTTCTTCTAATTTATAAACTTTAAGTTTTTGGATTATAATATATATACATTGTCTATGCAGTATAATGACCACAAATCATAATTTTTTAAAAACTAAATTGAATAATATAGGATTCAAAATTTCTGCCATAAGCTAAATTTTGAAATTTGACCTTTATCAAAGTTTGACTGTATGGTGATAACTTAGGAAAGGTTTTTCCGAATGCAAAACTCAAAATGCATTGAAATATGTGTAACTGAAAAATTGCTTAAACGAGATCAGAAGTTTTTTTATGTTTGACTCTACCTTAAGATAAAAATAAGCAAATATGAACATAGTTATGGCCAAATGCATTCTTGAAATACTAAGTAGCTTACATCATAAAATTAAAACATGCATTATTTTTACCGTTGATGAAGGAACTTTCTATACACTTTTAAAATGCATCTAACCCTTTTAAAGTTAAAATTTTATATTGTTTAAAATCACATACTATTAACCTAAAATTTCGAGGAAATCTGGGGAGTTGGATGTATGATCATGTTTAGGCTACTCAATGGTCTGGGTCAAGGTTGTCCAACCAAAGATATGTGGAGTGAAAAAAAACATATGTAAAGCTTATGAACTTATAAAAGGATAACGAAATTACTCTAATCATATAATCCCACTATTAGTTTACAATATGAAATAAACAACCTCCTTGCATACACTGCTTTATAATGAACACACACAACATGGAAATATAAAAATAACATTCACTTAATGTTAAATGTCTTAAATTGGTTCACAGCAATTATTTTATTTTTGCAATTAAAATTAATCAAATTTTAAATTTATCTTTACTTTTTACGAACAGAGAATATTTGTTAAATTCACTTAATGTGTATATAAATTATAAATATTTGAAAAATTAAGGAATTTTTTTTACACTACAGATGAACTGCTAAATAACTAGCTAGATCAATTAACATTTTTCTTAATTATTCAAAGACACAGGTTACAGAAGGGAACAAAAGAGGAACAGGATATGTATACTTTTCTTTTATAGTTATGTTACATCTACCAAAGTAAAAACACTCAGAAAGTTACTAGGACATTGCAGCGATCTATCAAGGGAATCTCTTCTGCTTATCATTTTCCTGGAAATCAGTTGCTGACTTAAGTTTACAGAGTTGTTGTATAATATATTAGGGTTTCATTCTATTGTAAAAACCACTTCACATTATCTTATTTAGAGTAATAATATTCTTTAGCATATTCAAGTACACCATAATCATAATCACCTTCTCACGGAGAAAGAAAAAAATAATCTGATTGTGTAATCATGCCTACACACTTAATTTTTCCACTGCTATAAATACCACTAACTCACGGATATTTTTGGCCCATACTGCCATTTATGATGGCTCCATATTACAACTTTAATGTGTTTGCTCTACAGTTAAGCTTCAATCAGCAACATATATAAGCCCATAGAAAATAATCACATTAGAAACCTGAAGTTCATATTGGAATGACCTGCACATGAATAAAGAATCATATAAACACAATAATTAGACAAAGGAATTACCTGAATCTGACCGGTTGTATTACAAATAACTTTTATGAGAACATCAAATATTTGTAATGTTGGTAGACATTCTTGATATATCTATTAAAACAAATTAATATATGTTAATAAAACACAGAAAATATATACAAACTCCAAAGACATAAAATTTACACTATACAAATGCTGCAAAAAATGGGCAAGAATTAACTGGTGAGAAATCCTAGCATGAATATTGCATTGTTTTATAACAACAGGCCAATTCTAGCAAAACCAAATCACAAAAACAAGTGAAAGACATGTTTTGAAATAGAAATTACTAAACGCCACTTCAAAGAAATTAGGTACAGACCATAAAAGGCTTCCAATCAGAAGCACATTGTAACACAATGGAGCAAAAAGATATGAAATTAGTTATTTTGCATAAGTTCAAACTTGCATATAACATATTTGAAACAAATGTTGATGTATATGGTAAGTAAGGGTATTTATTATGAATAGACCAATCCCAAAAATCCATGCTTACAAACCACGATAAGCTCGAAGTTAATCATCTGCAGCATAGTACAGTAAAAGGTAGAATCAGAACAAAAATTTAAAAACCACATTACATAAGTTCAAATACCAATATGTCATATCAGCAGTGACTTTTAGATACTTAAAAGATTAAAAAAGCTGGATACTCAGTTCCACAAAAACTTGGTCCAGAACAACAGATACAGAGTTTTGAAACACACATAGAAAGCAGAAAGTAAAGTGGCTTAATCACAAGAAAACAACAAAAGAAATGTTAAAATACTACTTACACCAAAAAAGGTGCTGATTTCTATGTGATGAACTGTCAAGATTGTAGTACATTATGAATTTTAGCTATGTGATCAAAGAATTATAAACAATATGTACTGCCATCAGAAACTATGACACAAAAAGACACTACCTGTCAATAATTTGGGTCCTACAACTCCATACTCCTGCAGCAGGGAGTATGATCACAACCTCAGTTGAAAGCATGCAAACAGTCAGTAGTATAACATATAGGCTCTTCTTTCAATCTGCACATTTAACAGATTCATCCACGTCAGACTTTTACATATTTTGCTATTTAGACTACTTCTTAAGAAATGAGTGGTTCACTAGCTATGGAGATGTGATTTATGTAATTTTCCCTTTCCTACAGAATTGCAATCTTAGCTTTTGCAACAGCAGCAATTTTGCATTGCAAATGACACTTCGAAAAATGTAGCGCCCCAATGGCAATTATTTCTCTGAATAAAATCTGTTCTTTAATCTATTACTTTTCCCATCTATTATTTTTTCTTTTATTCAAAGTGGCTAAAATTCAGCCCAATAATTATGAAACAATTTAATAACTTAATGTTTATACATAAAAAAAGTTAGTTAAGGTACTAATGCTTTGTATAACCGCCAACATAATTATAATTTTTTAAAGTTTAAAAAATAAATAAGTAACATACAATAGCATTAATTTCAAAATAAAAAAAACAATTAGAGCTACTAGAATGTGAAAGAACAAACATAGGGGGAAAAAAAGACAGAGAGAGACAAACATTTGAAACAATTACTGTGCATCTGTTGTAGCTGGAGTAAGCATTTTAGGAAATAGTCATTTGAATTATTAAAAAGAGTAACAGATAGAAATTTAAATGAATTTCTTTCCACTTTTTTTATTAATTTTTAAAAAAGAACTACATTTCAAAAATGTTAAATGCATGCTGCCAGAAATTCTGTACAGATACATACTAAATAAATTAATTTAAAACATATTCCTAGCTTATGGCAATTATTCATATAAGACACAGAAATACATAATTCATTCTATACCTTGTTTGTTGTTTCATCTATAGTTCTGATATCAGAATGTTCTAATATAATACATAATATCTGTTCAAGTAACATCAAATTTGAAGACTGTGTCAACAACAAATGCTGCATGAGAGGAAAGCAATAAGTGAAACCAGGTGCACTCAAGTGATTCTTTGCAGTCTGTGAAAGTAAGTGCTCATCATAGCTACCAACAGCAACTTGGCATGTGTTGAAATAAAGAAATTTAATTATTTTTGATACCACTTCATTAAGATCAATATCTGTCCAGGCTGGTTCAAGTTCACAAGCAGATTTCAATAGCCGCAATGTGGCATAAGCAACAGGTTTACCTTAAAAAGAAAATACTACCATAAATGAACTGGGTAAGTACAAAATAATAATAATAATAACAAACAATGAGTTGAAAACCCAGTAACTAAAAAAATAAACAAATATACTTTTGAACTAATATATATATATAGAAAATATTATATTATTAATTTTTTATATGAGGCTATGAAGGCATCAATTATAAATATGGGAATTTTACACATGTAGAGGATTAAAATATCAGTTAGCTTTTAAGATCATGCAATATTCACTCCGTAGGAATTTGGGATTTGGAGGGAGGGGATTTCATCTCAACAGACAAATTATGACAACAAATTATCACTAAACCTTATTTGCATGTGTGAAGATTTATTTATATATACATATATATGTCTGTGTGCATATATAGAATATGTATTACACTACTGTGGAAAAAAATAGAAACAGTTTGATTAAAATGAAACATCATAACAATTTAAAATAAAATCTTCAATTATGAGACTAAAACTTAACATTTTTGATACAACAGGTTTTGATCAAAAGTCATGGAAAGAAGTGAAATTAAAAATGATCAGTAATTGTTTTAAAGAAGCATAAATGTTATAAGAAGATGTGACCTAAAGTGAACTGATGTTTGCTATCAAAGAAAACTCAAGAAAATATTCTTAAAGCATAGAATAAAATTTAACCCTACCAATTTTCAAATTACCATATGAACTCAAAGCAGGATTTCAAAACCAGAAATTGGAAAAATATTTATAGATATACAGTACTCACCACTTATTAAACTCACTAGTTAATGAATTCAGTCACTTATTATGTTCATATTTTCAAGCACCAAAATATGCATACGTTGCAGGATTCAAAAGTTCCCGGACTGAGTCTAACATAAAAATTCTTTGCAGTAGTGCAACCATGAGAACGTTTTTGTGTTACTACGTCCTCCCCCTTTTCTAAAAGTGGTTTGACCCTGATCATGTGGTCGAAAGCTCGCAGCGACATCATTTTTTTTATAGGCAGGTACATTTAGTAACTGGCGACAGAAAGAAATGGTGCCAGTTAAGCAAAGAATCAATGAGTGCTGCGGAGACTTTTGAAATGTTGAAGCATGTGCGCAGAAGTGAAACGTT
Organism: Stegodyphus mimosarum; assembly: GCA_000611955.2. Lineage (NCBI taxonomy): Eukaryota > Metazoa > Arthropoda > Arachnida > Araneae > Eresidae > Stegodyphus > Stegodyphus mimosarum. The sequence continues at coordinate 539,586 of KK114425.1, forward strand.
ATCGAGAACACAAGCTTTTGAGAGTTGCATCATCGTTTCTGAGATGGCAGGAAAAGTGCCAAAGACTACGAATGCAGTGGCCGTCCCGTGACTTCGCGCACTGTTGAAAACATCGAGAAGGTGTCTGTGGCAGTACGTGTGAACAGGCAGCAAACAATTTGCCAAATAGCAGATTCAGTTGGAATATCAGAGGCCACATGTCAGTGGATACTGACACGGATCTTAACATGAATGGGGTGTGTCAACACATCATTCCCTGCATGTTAAATGTAGACCAAAACGGAATTCTAATGGAAATGACGGGAGACTTAATTTCGGCTGTTGACAACGATCCTTATTTACTTGGCAGAATTGTTACTGGAGAAGAGATATGGCATTTTTTGTATGACGCACAAACCAAGAGAGCATCGGCAACATGGAAATCACCATAATCTCCACAGAAGCAGAAATTCTCCCATGATCACTCTAAGGAAAGGTCATGCTAGAGGTATTCTTCGATATCCAGAGCACTGTGCATGTTGAATTTATCGCTGAAGGATGCACTGTGAACAAAGAACTCCATGAAATCCTGAAAATTGTATGAGTCGATCTGGAAGAGACAAATGTGGGCTGAGCAATCATGGGTGCTGTTGGATGACAATACTCTTGCTCACCAATCCGTACTCGTCAATGACTTGCTTGCAAAAACAAAAAACAACTGTTTTACCTCAATTTTCAGATGAAGTTAAATGTGCATCGCAGGCTGAATTAAAGGACATGGCCAAAAATGGATTCCAGACATAGTTTGATGAACTTTACATGCACTGGCAAAAGTGTGTTGTTGCACAAGGGTCTTATTTCGAAGGAGGATGTGTTTCTGCAATTTAATTAATAATATTTTTTACGTTACAGACTCTATCTGGGAAGTTTTGAATCCTACCTCGTATACTAACTGCCATTTATTAAACTTTATTTAAATTTATTTAGAAAGCCTGCTATTTATTAAACTTACCTCAACCACTTCTAAAACTCAAAGTGGCGAAAGACTATTTTTCAGATTCAGAATAAACTTTTTGGGGTTTATAAAAGTTATTTGCAGATCATTTATTTACTTTCAGTCATGTACTGATTCGATAAAACAGCTTTAGCAGAAATTTTGGCCAATGTAGTTAGAACCATGAACCTCTGGGTATAGTTAGAACTTTAGGGTCTGAGGTACCCTTCCTTAGTCCCTGTCAGATACTGTTCGTAAATCTTTGTCTGGACTAGAACTGAGAGCGACAGAATACTTTCATCTTATGACTAACAAAAGCAGTCCTCTAGGAGCATTGGAAACAAGTTCTTTGATTGGAAATGAATGAATGGTTCCCAGAATTAAAAAAAAAAATAAAGGTGGAGCTTAAGTGAGCACTGGTTCCTCCAACTGACAGGGCATGGCAGTGCATACGCATGTTACATTTGCAAGGTATTCTCGGAAAACATCGCAAAATGTTTCCTTGCAATATCGTACAAAAATCTTTGACTGGAAAAGGGAAGTGGCAATTGTGTGTGGAAGAAAAAAGAAATGAAAGTGCTAAATACTGATTATGCCTATAATAACCATGAAGTGACAGATCAACTTGACAGGCAAAGTGCAATCTTCCTGCTCACTGGAAACTAAATTTTGAATTTGAACAAATCACTGAAAGAAACATTTTTATTTGCTGCGTATGTGTGATTTGGAACATGTCAAAGATGCCTAAAGAAAGTGATTTAACTCTGAAAAAAAGAATAAATTACTGAAAAATTATGATATGTTTGGTAAATGCAGCTGATGAGAACTAGCATTTAAAATGAGAATTTCCAAACAGTCTGCAATTGACTTAAATAAAGAAATAAAACTGATAAAGAACTTACAAAAAAATGCAAATATCTCAAGGAAGCACAAAAGGAACGAAAAATCAAGAGACATCGAAACCACTCTTCTAGAAGGATTTCAAGCTATGAGATTAAAAAATGTTTCAATTTCTACAGCTCTTTTGACCACAGAAACTGCAGAAGTCACTAAAATGCTAGGAGAAAAATTTTTTGCCAATTGATGGATGATTCACACTATGAAAAATAAGAAATAACATTGTTTATTGAAATTTACATGGTGAGAAGCAAGGGGCAAATCATCATTCAGCTGAGAACTTGATAAAGCATGCTTTACTCAGGCTTCTAAAAGAAGAGAAGCTACAAAAAATTTGTAACACAGATGGAACTGGTCTGTTTTACAGAGCATCACCAGAGCATACAATAATTTTTAAATGTGAAACAGCAGCTAGTTTTAAGAAATTAAAAGAACAAATTGCTATGTTATTAACGTGCAATATGGATGCAACAATTAAGAAGATGCCACTGGTTAATAGAAAAAGTAGAAAATCTTGATGCTTAAAAGGAATCAAGATTTACCTATAACTTACCATAATAACAAGAACTCATGGATGAAAAGCAGTATTTTTACCGATTTCCTTTCGTAATGGGACAGTGAACTGAAAAATGAAAAAATAGCTTTATTGTTAGATAACTGTGCTGCACATCCCTCTGATATCATTTTGAAAAACATTAATGTTTCTTCCTCCAGATATGACTTCTATCAACAAGCCATAAGACCAAGATATTATAAAAGCTTTCAAATGTAATTACAGAGATGGCATCATTTAAAAAATAATAATAAAAAAATAAAACTGAATCTTATGAAAATATAAGCATTTCGAAGAAGCTAATTAATTTGATACCTTTGTTAGAAGCTATGCATATTATATAGTCAATACATGGGAAGCAGTCTCCCAAAACACTTGTCTTTAGAATATGTTGCTATTGATAATAATATTGAGACAGCAAGTGAAAACACTGGCTACTATATTAAAGAAAGTCTTAATACAGCAGCAGAAACTGAAACTGACAAAGAAAGTGATATGGAGAAGAAGTGACCATATGCATGAACCTCAGATGAATCGAAAAAAGTGCTGCAAACTCTAAGAACTCTTAAACTGAAAGGTAGAGATAAAAAAAGCTATCAACAGTTTTACAAACTTGAAAATACAATTGAAAGACTGTAGACGAACAATGTGAAACAAATATAGTTACAGCAGATCTTTGCAAAAATTTAAAATTTCATCAACTATGTAATTATAAAACTTCTTCTAAAAAATAAACTACCAAATTTTACAAATAATTTAATTTTAGCATTAATTTCTAATTACTAACTTAGGCACTAATTATTAGATTAATTGTTTTTTACTGTCTTACTAAATAAGTTCAAAGTTAATACATAATTTGCAATATTGAAATTGCCATTTATTAAACTCAAGTATGTCTGGAATAGAAGTCATTTTAATAACTGGGGTGTACTGTATATATAAAGAAGTGATCTCAGTAGGTTTTTACAATTGGGAAACTGGAAAATAATAAAAAAATTAAATGATTTTATATTGGGTATTGAAGAATGCTCATTTCAAAATCATTTAGATTTTTAAGATCCAGTCTTTAGGAAGTGGAAGATCAGTTGAAATTTGTCATTAAAATATTCACTTTAAATTTAAGCTACATCCTAATTTTAAATATAAAAAATTTGGAAAAAAAAGTAACTTAAATTTGAAGTAATATAGTGTATATCTTTTAATATTGCTGTAGAATTTTATTGAGACCATGAGTTTTATTTCTGACGAAGGGTAAGGATAGGAAAATTATGCAACAGAACTATATGATGCCTTTTGTAATTATGATATCCGACTCTTTATTTTCTCATACATAGCCACCAACCTTGAAATATGAAAAACAAGGAGTTCCCAAGAGGTTTTTGCAATTTCAAATAACTCTAAATTGGTTAAATTCACTTTATACTGCAAGATTCATAAATTTGAACTATTCATAATGTGATTTTGACATAAATACCATCAGTATGTAACAATACATTTAAATTTTATGTTCTTTGGATAATTTTATTTCGTTACGCATCTTACATTTTTATATTGAGAAAAGTTACCCTGATGCTGCTGGCTGCTCTATCATTAGGCCTGTGTTCGAATTCATGGAGTAGGTTTGTATATTTGCAAGTGCATATTGCATGTGTGTCAAGGGAATACTTTTAAGTACTGGCAAGTTAAAGTCTGCTTGAGAGGCTTGATGACACCGGAAGAATGATACAGGTACAAGTGGGCAGGACACCAGAATTTCACCACTGGTTGTACTTTTCTACCTCACTAACTGTGCAGCTCCGCCCCAATTTTGATGGAGAGTACCCTGGGGCATGCTGAGAATCACCCACCCCTCTTCCCCTACCACCAAACAACTCATGAGGATGACTTTTGGCCTGCCAGTATTTTAAATGCATTCTCAGTATTTCAAGTGCAACATTCTCAGTAATGAGATGGCTAAATAACTGATGGGTATTGGTCATTCCCAATGAATACATTAAGTTGCTAGTATCCACCATCTGATACAACAACAAAATACTGGAAAAATCAGGAGTAGGAGTATTTGTTTTCCAATATTTAAGTACTTTAAATCTGATAACAATAAATTTAATAATTAATATACATAGTACTGCATGGATAAATTTAGCAGTGCACATTTTTGATGTAAAAAAATATCAAATACAAGTATTTTAAATGATTAAACAATGCTTGGACCTTTATAAAATGTTCTGTGAATGCCTACAGTAGACTAAGACAATTCAGGTCAAATAAAGTTTAGTAAAAAACAATATGTTGAAAACCACTGAGGGTAAGAGAATGAAATTTGTGCAGTTTAAATTTCAGGGAAACATTTTCTTTAATAAAGGCTGAAAATTAAAAAGTGGGAAATTCAGCGATCTACTGGGAGATGTGATGAAAACAGGGAGTCTCCTGGTGAAACTGGGAGAAGTGACAGCTATGTTATTGCATTTGATCTATACCATTTTCATAAAATCAACTCTTAATCACTACAGATTACATTCAGTACCTAAGAAATTGTATCTATAGACTATCTGTTTCTAAGGAAAAGCTATTTTAAGAAAAATTGTATTGAAATTTAAAACACTTCAATCTAATTTAAATGAATGAACACTAAGTATTAAACAAATTAATATTTTATACTTCCATTTGGTATGATTTTTTTGGCTTAATATATCAATTTTCTAATGAAGAAATTTTTGGGAAGTCTCGAGAATTTCTGAAAGGGAACCTTGTATTGTGAGCAATAACTTAATTCACAAATTTCAGAATCTTAAGAATTCGAGAAGTTTTAGAAAACATAATCACTATTTCCAACCACATTTCCCATATTTAGGATAATGAGCAGGGATAAAACAAAGAATTTTAATATTTCTTTTTAGATAGAATGATTAAGATTTTCTGGTTAATAAAACTTTTAAAAAGTCATCAATTTGACTGTATTTTTTGAAAGTATAAAACAGAACGTTCTTCAGTTCTACTGTAATCATTTACATCCAAAATAATAATATTTATTACAACTAAATAAATTACTTTATTTACATCTAAATTTTTTATTCTAAAGCATATCATAATAATAACATACATATACAACAATTTTATGATATAAAATGCATTAGGATAAAAATTATAGCAGTAAATATAAAATATTTAAGAATCTATTACAATATCATTAACGCCAAACAAGACTGTTTGCTTTTCCAAATAGAATTAAATTTAAACAGAAAACCTACAGAAAATGATTAATTCAAATATTCAAATCATAGACATTATGGGCACTTTTCTGATCTGAAGACAGTTCAACAGTATCTTCAAAATATGACTTTAATAATGTGACTAAATTTTCTAACAAATCAAAAAAGCTATTTATTTAACTTTCTCCCCTCATTTTGAGGTTGAACTGGTTGAATGGACTTTTCTTTCCTCTCCCTAAATCCTTTGAACTCTGCTGCCACTGGTGGTAAACAGAAAAGGACAACTAAATAGATAATGATTTTGGAGCCACTACAGCATAATGATGTGTAATCCCTCCCAAGCTATAATCTTATAATTCTTTGTAACTGTTTTATGCTAAGTTTCTACGACAAATATTTTTAAGCTACTTGTCAAGGAGTTCTTATGAGAGAAAATTCTCTTCCACATTACAAAAATGGTGCTCGACTTTGCTTATGCTTTTCTCCAGTGATTGGATCCAGATTTGACCTTATGTCAAAAATTGGTGACTCATGTTAAAAATCAAGATCTAAAAGTTTGGTTTGAAACACAGCTCTGACTTTACAGATAATTAATTCCTTTTGATTTATAAATTATCTATGTTAATGTAAGAAAAGTCACTCATAATTGGTTAATGCTAGGCATTTCATTTTGCAATTAACAACCAGTTTTAAAAGATCTGCAGTTATTGAAAAAACATCATATTCTGTTGATGAAAATAAATATCAATTTAAGCGAAAAATTTTCATTGTTATAATCACTTTGGTATCATTACCTGATATGAGTATAGTCATCAGAGATAAAAATTATAGCAGTAAATTTAACAGAAATAAATATGCAAGTATTTTGTTTTACATTTACTTTGATTTTCAGGTTAAGAAGTTATTAATTTGATACATAATTCGATTTTACACATATTCTGATTTCACATAAAACATTATTTGTCCTTCATTGTTACGTTCTGAAGTATTTAGAGTAAATATTGAATTATGTTTAAAAATTGGTTTGATTTATTTGATTACAGCAAAGCACTCAAGGGCTATCTGCTTAAGTGGATGCCCTTGTGGAGGACTTTCTAAGGGAAACTGGCCTCTATACACCATGTTTAAAGACTTACAAAATTGTACTGAGTTTAATTTTTAGGATAAGTATTCCAGCATTAGGATAAAATTTCTTGAGTAAATATTTTAAAGTTATTTTTCAAATCATTATAATGAGAGGAAACTCTCTTCCACATTACACTTCTAAATTTATAAGTCAATATCTCTAGATACTTTTACTATTTAAAAAGATATGCAAAACAAAATACCTTAAATCTAATACGAAGAAAAAACTAATTACCAGCTTCAACTGATGTTGATAATCAATTGTCTAATTTAAAAATGTGATGCACATAAAAAGGTTCCCAAATCCAGATTTTAAATGTTTTAGCAATTTAATTTCAGATACTTTACATGATCTTATTTTGCATTTATCTATATTTTTATTTTACTTCATTTTTATTTTTTTGAATATAATAAATTCTGCAACTACACCATGGCATATTAAGCAATGATGTTATTTCTCTATGTTAAAGATTATTATAATGCATTAAAGCAGCTTATAGAGAATGCACACTTGATTTAAAAACAATTATTTTTTTCATTCAATTAAAATATACTTTACCCCATGAAAGTAAAACACCAGCTGATATAACAGATGATAGACTAACATACATTCTGGTAGCCCGATATGAACATAGTGGAGATGGAAAAAGCATAATTAATGCAGATGTTAAATCCTTCATATGGAAACCAAGAGCTTTAGCATTAGCATCAACAACAGCTTGAAGTTTGTCTAACGCATTCTGGAAGCGGCTATTAAGCTAAAAATGAAAAGGGAGAAAAACAAATTTAACACTTCATTAAATCAATAACAAACACATCTCTGAAATAATCAGAGGTACAAAATTAACATCAGTTTAAGATTTTTTTTAAAAATTAAATGAAATAAATTCAAAATGCACTTTGACAAAATTTTAGGACTGAATTTTTTCAACCAATTGCAATGAAGCTCATAAATGATTATCACAGCTAATGATGATAAAAACATATCTCAAATTTCTTTTTTCAGAATATTGTCATCTCGTAGAAAGAAGTGGAATTTATACAGTTGATAACCTGCTGCAGTCAAATCAAAAAAGAAAACTCTTTCCTTCACATTAGGCAACTATTACCAATGAATTTTTCTTGGGGGGGGGTTACTGCTTTTCCCTGCCATTCAACATATCAGGTAACACACAACTTTGTCACCTACAAATTAAATTTCACTTTAAAGGGCATCAAAAGCATTTCAGAAAAATGAAAATACACAGTAATTCAACAATTGATTCCTACAAAGGAAATTCAGAAACTCTAGCAAAATGTCAACGCAAATACAAGTTAACAAGAGCATTTGCATAAGAACAATGAAATTGCTATCTTTTAAACCTCGACTTTTTGTAAATTCAGTCCTAAAATCTCATGAAAAGGCCCTAAAATCTTATAAAAGTTCTAAAATCTCATCATGCAAGAGCAATGAAACTGTTATCTTTTAAATCCTGACCTTTTATGAATTTAGTCCTAAAAATCTCATGAAAAGGAACTGAGTGTATAAGAAATCAATATATTTAATGATGAATGAAATAAAATAACTTAAAATTCTATACTGAAAAAATAAGATTTTACTTTATTCCCATTTATAAAAAGTTAAAACATTAAACTACACTTTTTTTTTATCAAACTAATTACATGATAATTTTATAACAATGCAGTAAGAAATTATACAACTTGATACATAGGACATTTAGTAAATGATTTATATAGACATTACATGATAAACTGGGAAATTTCAAACATAATTACTTGTTTTATATTATTTCGAATAACAGATTCTTTTTCTAATTGAGCATTTTTTGCTTCTAGTTGTTTTTTGGTTAACTCTGGCTCCTTGATTAAACCTTTGGCCCTTTTTTTGGCTTCAATTTCCTAATACAAATTCAAAATAAATATTAAATAAAAAAGGAACAAAGAAAATTATCAAAAATAATAAAAAAATATACAGAAAATATTAAAAAATTCAAATTACTTTTTTAAGTTCTATTTCTTCCATTTGTTCTTTATAAGAATACAGCTTACTCTCTCTTTTTATATTTTTATTTGTATTTATCTGTTCTTTCAAGCTGAAATTCAAAATGTTATACTCAATTTTTAAAACAAAAGACAAAACAAAAACTGTCACATTCAAATTAACAATATATTTATGACATAAATATATGTAAAACCTGACATATTTACAATAAAAATACTGAATATGTTATTGATGTATGATTTTGTTTAAGAACTCTTTACATTCAATTTATACACATGTTAAACAGAGTTGAATTGGACAATTTAAACCAAATAAGTAACTCTTCAATCTGCTTCTTTGTAAAAAAACATCTTGGCATCTGGAATTTATAAAAACAATATTTGCTGACATAAAATAAAAACTCCTTTTATTGAATAATAATAATAAAATCAATACTTTCAATATTTAACCTCAAAAACATTCTTCTTTCATACTTTTTTTGAAGATAGACATCAGATGTCATTATTTCATTTATGGTTCCCTTTAAATTGCCTTTATTTAACTATATTTGAATATAATTTTGTAATAGCATGATACAACAGGCTCTATTTCCTTTTATAGAAAATGACAGAAAAAATATTAGATGAAAGTTTCAGCTATCCTACTGGTCAGCTTTTTCTTTTCTCTCTCTCTCTCTCTTTTTTTTTTTTAATTATTACACATGAAAACTTTAAAAACACTTTTCCAAAAAATATTTTCCATTACTAAAACTACAGACTTTTATATCAGTTTTAAACAAAGAAGCATACTTTTCTATAACAGATGTATCATAGAGTTGACCTTCAGGAGTAAGGAATATATTATATTCTTCCTTGGTAACTTGAACAAAAGCTGGATCTCGTAGAATAGCTGTACAGTGAGATACCACAGAAGGAACAAATTGAATGGGTTGAAGTTGAACAACAGTTTTCAATGAATTCAGTTTCACCTGAAGTGTAAAGAAATTAGATTTTTTTTACACATAAATGGATTCAAATTTCTGACAAATTAATCAAAATTTAAAAGCAGAATATATTTTTCATACACATTAAGTTGCAATGAAATTTAAAGAAAAGGCTGAAATAAAATTTAAAAATAGATTTCAAGCACAATAATGATAAATCTAAATAGAGATTTAACTAACTATTTCTTACAAATAACACTCTTGGCCCACCTTATGGAAAGAAATACATAAATTTGCAGCAGGATATTTTAGAACTGTAGCAATTTAAAAATTCTAGTGCTTCAGAGCAATTTACGATGAAAATCAAACTAATTTCAAGACACATATTTGATAAACATATTTAAAGTTCTGATAATTTAAATTCAAGTTTTTCTTCTCTAAAGAAATACCAGTAAATACCTAGAAAAGCAAACATAAAAACATCCATTCTGTAAAGAAATGGATTAATTTTGATAATGAAACATAGAATAGTTGGAATTATTTATAGTTTTATTACATAGAATAATTTTGTATGTTAATAAGAAAAATTAATAACAGGCTTAAAAAATACAGCATTTTACGTAAACACAGGAATGCATAGAAGAGTTTTAAAACAAAGACACAAAGAAACCAGCATAGTGAATAATATGTGCTAATTTGCCTTTAAAATGGCATGAAAATATCTGCTTTGGTGAAGAACTCACACACATTTGGTATTTTGTTAATAATTTGGAGTCAAGATTCTAACTTGATTTCCGTCTAGTACAAAAATGAAAATACTTCAGCTTTCTGCAGCATACATTCATCTGCAGAATTTATAGCTTCTCGTAGGACAAATACAACAATGAATTTGTCTAATGCTTTAGGAAAATTTTTTTTTATCACAAAATGAATAGTAAATTTTATCACAGTATGTGAAAGATAGAACAAAAATATTTTTAAAATGTATTTATTTAGCTTTAGAGATGTACTATATTTAACCATAATTTTATGGTTTTAATATCAATATGAAGTCAAAACAATAAAATGCATTTGTAAATCATGTATTAGTTCTCAATCATCAAAAACTTCAATTTAAACTTTCATTTATTTTAATATTTATTCAATGGAAGAGAAATGTGTTTCTAAATCATGTAGCAATCTTTATTTTAAAACAGATTGAATCCAGAAGAATACATAAATGAAAGCTCAGAAGAATACATAAAAGAAAGCTCTAACCAGAATTTGACAGACTATGATTAAAGAACAAATGATTTGGAATATAATGAGCCAAAGAAAACATAAGTTCATTTATATTTTTATGGGTGACTTTTATCAACATTTTTATAGCAATATGGATACAATCAAATGAATATCCCTCCCTCAATTACTATAACCTCAAAACATCAAAAAATTAAATAATTATAATAAATTATGTAATTGCATTGCAAAGATCAAAGCATTAACTAAAATTCATATTTGGTGCTGAATGTCTTCAAATGCTGCCTTCAGCATTTGAAATTTTAAATGCTGAAACATAAATACACTAGCACATAAATTTTAAATTTTGAAAATAATGGACACATGAAAACAACTTTTAAAAAAAAAGTGAAAGATATACATACATATGTAACCCTTTTGATGAAATAGACAAAACCAATTTTTAAAATCTTTTTCTTAAATATCAAAAATATAAAGAGAAATATTTTAATCTACAGAAAAATTCATACAATTCTGGTTTAAGTCAATTAAAATGTATTATTGTTGCTAATTTTATATCCAGGCTACAAACAATCTTACAAATAATGAGGAAGAAGCCATAAGAAAAACCTCCTATTGGCTATAGGTCTTGAGGACCAGAGTGACAATATTAACTTTTGTGCAATTTCAAACCAGTTGTCACTGGTCACATCATGAAAGATAAAATATGACAGACATGCACTTACAACCAACAACAGTGTCCCCCATTCTATCAACAGGATACAGCCAAAAGCATACACATCTTATCCAAGATTTGAAACCAAGTTTATCAATTTAATAACCAGCCTCTGCTTCCCACTGGCCAAAATGGTAAAAAAAAAAGTATGAGCTTCCCCCCAAAAAAGATACATAATAGGTTTTATTTTCAACATATATGAACCTGGATTAATTGCTGAATTTTTTTCAACCAACTGCAGTGAAGAGTTTCTATAAAAACTAAGAAAAGAATCAATTATTGAATTACCTGCTTGATGAATTCAAGCTCTTCATTATCAACAATTACGATGGAAATAATTTCATCTTCCATTTCTTTCACAAAATTTACTGGATTTAACTTCAGCTTGCAAGCCACTTTCTGCCACAAAGATGAATTGTAATTATCTAAAAATAAAAAGTTTTATAGAAGTTAAATTGTTTTGAATGAATATATTTAAGTCAGTGAACTAACAGTTGAGTTCTAAAATTAATAAAAAATAAATAGGATATATCAAATTTAAGGAGGAAATAAATAGGATATATCAAATTTATCAAGGAAACAAGTTATAACACATACATAAATCTGCTAAGTGAGATGGTATCAAAGCCTCAAAGCATATTTGTTGAACATCACTTTCATCCCAATTAGAGCCAGAACATAATGCAAAGATGCAACTCTGAAGGATCTGAACACTTATTTCATTATTATCAGCTTCATTTTCGTTTTCTTCTTGTTTGTCATGACTCTGGAAAGTATTCAGATAAAGTAAAAATAATTAATATACAGAAATATCAAAAGAGTTAAACAGGTATTTAATCCTTGTACGAGTTAACCTTTTAAAAGTAATCAAATGCAATGAACCCTCTATCAGAGCAACTACTTTTCCAAGATTATACATCTGAAAATGACCAGTATTTCTAAAAGCATACATGAGTATTATTGGATATCGAAATTGCCTGGAACCATAAATGACCCCATTCAGAGGATACACTACATGACCCCTTTCCCAATCATACCAAATATTAAAAACACTTTTCATTTGGATAATGATATCATGTTTCAAAGATCACGATACAAATAAATGGTAATAGTCCAGTTTTAATGTAATTACATTAATCAAGGCCTGGAATTCATACAACATACTTAAATTTAGTCTGGGTCTAAAAATAATTAACAAATATTTAAGACAGTAAAAATAACTTTACTTGTGATAAGTCTGTTTCATAGTTTCAGTGGTTGTATGGTCATGTCTGGTTATTCATATAGCTAAGCACTCAAGAGCTATGTGCGTTGGAAGAAATGCATTCACTGAAAATTTTTGGAAGAATTTTCGGAAGAACTAATTCATATTAACACTACAAACTATGGAAGACACCCTGCAGAGATGCCATTTAATTGCTATAAAATGAATGCTAGATATATTATGAATGTAAATCTTATTTAACAGTCTTAGCCACTGACAGATCTCAGTGGTTTATACAAGGTAAAATCTTTTCTAGCAGAAAAGTACCTTTATGCAAGCAGGATTTCAACATGATTTTTTGATTAATTTATTAAGGACTGGATTATGACAAACCATGCACAGACTATTTATATGCAGGCTGGGATGCCATCATGGAGGGAGTTTTTTTTTTTTTTCTAAATTTATTTTTAAGGAAAACTGGCTTTTATATTCAGGTTAAACATGAGATTCACCACGAACATTCCCATGCAACCAACCTGTTTATCAAGATTTCAACCCAGATAAAATTACCAGTGTTTGGCACTCTTACTGCTTGGCAGTCGATGGGCCTAGTTTATTAAATCATGTAATAAAATCCTGGTTTTTAAAGCTTCACTCACTTCACTGCTAAATGGTTATTTCCAATTGCTAAACAACTCATCTCCTAACATTTTGTTTTATTCGTATAAAATATAATTTATTATCTATAAAATTTAAAGATTACAACATATTAAAGCTACCAATAAGATCAAAATAATAATAATCAGGAGACAACTGAAAATTATGGTTAAATCAAAGAATCATTTAAATTCAATTTAAACATGATACTCATGATAAATATTTTTATCCAGCTCTCTTATATTTTAAGCCTACCTACAGTAAAAATGTTATTTGGAAAAAAAAATAATAATAAAATAAAACTATAATTACCCTCTAGTGAAGGATAATTTTACCACATTTTACACATTCTGGACCAGAACAATGAAAATAATCTTTAAATTCAAAATACCATTAAATAATAATTTGATTATATGTACATTTGTGCTTTAAAGTTATTTTTAATACCATTTTACATTTTTTTTAAAAATTTATATCTCCCACCCAAAAGGAAATTATTATGAAAGCATGATATCTTTATGCAATAAATGAAATTCTAATATTTTTATGCAATAAATGAAATATAGCTTATTTCATATGACCTATTTCACATTATTTTCATTATTTTTGAAATATGCAGTAATTTAACATTTTTATTTCTGATTACTTAATTTACATGAAAAATAAATTTTAATACATGACACAAATGATTTAAAAGTTTAAACTAAAATAACATGGTATTTTTGATAAAAGAGCTGAATAAGAAATACAGAATCAGAACATTAATACATATGCAATCTCTCTCTCTCTCTCTACATATATATAACTTACCTTTATTTTAATACTGTTCACAAAAGATGGAAATTCTTTTAAAAGGCCACATGCTAAATCTATTCCACCTAAAGCCGACAACATTTTTTTCAAATGTGCTGTGGCTTGCATCCTAATTTTAAATGCTGGTCGTGTCAAGAGGAACAGAATTGCTTTCCTCAAGGAACTAAAATATATTAAAAAAAAAAAAAAAAGTCTGCATGTAAAAAAACTAAACAGAATATGAAAAAAAAAATCTAACAACTGACATGTATAAAATACATAACATTTAAAAACATAATTATTTAAACATCATTATAAAATATACCATGTTATTTATTTGTTTACACTCTTCATTGCAAATTTCAAATAGTTACATAAGATATTCTATGATCTCTAAATGGATTTCATAATATTTCTTCTCCTCTTGTAGTTATGTATTTGAATTTTATTTACTGTTATGGTCCTTAAGCCTTTAAAACATAAAGCTCTTAACTTTAATGCTTTATTCTCATCACATCTTCGAATGATCCAACAATATTTTTTTAATCAAATTACAAAATATGTAAAAAAAGAAGTTGAGAACATTAAAATTTAGTACATTATAAAGGTACATTTTATTTAACATTTATGAAATTTAATAATTATATATATAATTATTACAACACAATTTAGGATAATATAAATTAACAAATATTTCTATCAATCTCATGAAGCTATGTTTAACTTTTCTTATGCTTTTTGGGCCATATGATTAAAACCATGTTGTAGGCAATATCTGCCATAGGCTTCTGAGAAATTTCTCCCTGAAAATGGCAAAATTCTCCTACAGACATAGTTCTCCTCTAGCCGAAAACCTTGTCCTTAGTGTCAAACACCCCTAAACTTTAGATGTAATTTGTCAATCAATAGCATTTTTTACTATCACTATACTTTTTTTTTTTTTCATATTGCTTTAAACACACAATTTGCTTTTGTTTCAAGTATGCAAAAAGAAAGGGAGAGGCTTCACATACTTATATAAATATCCATTTTTATATTAACTGCAAGCTTTGATAAATTAGATCATCTTAATAATATAATTTTGTTTAATTTTTGAAACCACATTCCACTTTTTTATAGTAAAGTGGATACGAGGATTTAAATAATCAGTTTGATCCTACTTTAAATTACATGATAATAATAGAAAGATTAAAAAAATATATGTAGCTTTTGTTTTTTTACATGATAATAACAGAAAGACTAAAAAATACATGTGGCTCTTGCTTTTTTAATTAATCATCATACTTAAGTATGATCTTAAGTTATATACTTAGAAGTAATCTAATTTATGAAACAAAGATTGCAGTTTTTTGATAATATAAATGATTTTTCCAACATTGATCAATCAAGTGTAACTGGTGAAATAATTTTCACATTTGAAAAAATTTCAAAATTATTTTCAGATCAGAAAGATTGAAAAATGTTTTAAAATTGAGTGAAATTCACCCTTAGATATAATTAATTATATATGAGCATATCGCAACAAACACATTTGACACAAATTGCAACTATCCCCAACTGATGATAAAGCAGTTTTTTTTTGGGGGGGGAGGGGGGGGGTAATGCTCACTTAAAAAAAGGAAGTCTTTTCCAGAATTTTTTTCCTCTCTCAAATTAACAGATTTTCTATAATACTAAAATTCTGTATATGTTAAAAGTTGATGCTCTTCTTTTTTGTACTACAGAAAAAATGTTATTTTAATTTCCCTGATTTTGATAAATTTTGCATGATTTTTTACCCCTTGAACTTTCTTGCGTGGTTGGCTGATTTTAATGAAAACAAAACTAAGACCAATCTTAGGAAACAGTTATGCCTTTGTAGAGAATTCTTCACGATGAGGCAAGTGTACATATATAAGAAACCATAAAAAAAAATTTACAGTCATCTTATTTGTTAGGAACAGAACAAAACATGAACTATGCATTCAACAGCTTTGCTCACTTGGCCACTGAAGAGTTCCTTGAATCCTTTATTTACCATGCAATCAACCATAAAAGAAACACGTCTAAATAACTATTTAACAAGATCATATAATTTGTTAAAAAAAGTGTTATAAATTTATTTAGTTTTAAAATTTACTGATATAATAAAAACCAAAAAGCAAGTAAGTTTACTTAACACTAAGTCTGATACCATGCAGCAAAATTAGGAACAACTATTAAATATCTTTAGCCAAGTCTTGTTTTTCAAACAAAATTGAGTTATGCATATACAGTTACCAAAAGAAAAATAAATTCACATAGAGCATAATACCTTAAATCATTGTTCTGTCCATGTTCTAATACTAACTTCTCAATCACATACATCACAGAAAATAATGCTGTAATTAGAACAAGTTTATTCAGCTTTTAATTTAGCATAAAATATGAGTACTACGTACAGTATGAGGACAGATATTTAAGGAAATTTACAAAATCATTATTGAGTAAATCATTTATAAATTACCTTCATTAGAGCAACAATAAAGGAATTTTTCAGAGAGAAATGGAAGTTTGCTATAATCAATATTCAACACATTTTTTAACTTGGATTCTGAAACAGAAGAAGAAAATCAGATTAAATATGCTTTTGGAACCTTTCAAATAAAATTATAATCTTTCATTAACACATTTGTGCTATTTGTAAAATGAGAAAGTGATTAATATATATATATATAAATATATAAAAACTGCCTATTAGGAAATTTTTCATTTTCTCAGATGATAATGTTCAATGAGAATATCTTAGTCATTTTATCACAAATAGGAAATATTCAGTTCTAAAATACTTTTGTGTTTCATATCTTCAACATCAACAACCTAAACTATTCCCTCATTCAACCATTACAACTACGAAAGTTTTTTATGAAATAAATTATATTTTAAGGGAAAAAAATTGACTTAATTGGTAGCTATAACTTAAGCATACTAATTTTACAATTTTCTGTACCAATAGATTAAGGAAAAGAAGCATTTATACATCATTCAAATACTGCCATTTAATGATAAACTTGAAAATCTAAAAATATTTTTAAAAAGTTTAAATTCTAGTAGCAAAAACTCTCATTAAATATATACATTTCTATCAACCAAACTACTAGTTACTTTAGATTACATCACTTTAGGTGATAAAGCTCAACATATGAATGATCAAATATGTTTCTGAATAAAATAATATACGTAACATATCTCACATGCAAGTAAAATATTTATAAAGGGGGTGGGGAAACCAAGACATCTCTTAGTTATTTAGTTTAAAATATGTGAAGTGATTTGAGAGAAAGTGGTACAAAACCTAATTTTAGGTTATGTGAGTCAAACTTGCTAATGAAATACGTCACTCTTATACATAAACACTCTGCTTAAAATTTAATATTACAATAGGTGCCTCTTAATGTAATCCTACTTATCCAGGATTATTTTGGTAACATTAAGCAATGAGAAAAATATCCTTCAATTATCAATGTAGTTTAAATATTTTACTACAAACAAACATATAAATATTTATTTTCCACAGCATTTTAATTAGGATTAATCATTAATAATTGTTACACAAAAGTTCATTTATGAACTGCTCATATTTATTGTTTCTGGAAATTATTTGTCCAACTTCATAGACCTTATTTGAAGATTATTAAGGCATCCTAATCTCAGCACATATAGGAAATTCATGAACTTCATCTTTTTCTACTTTAGAAATTTATCATAACATGTGCTTGAATTAGTCGCAGAAAACTGCTGGTGAATATATTCTGTCATTGATGCTGCAAGAGTTTTTCCAATCCATCCGAGCATTAATTCCTCACCAATGTTAGATGGAGATACTGTTTTTAATTCTTCAACTCCCTTTATTTATCATTTATTAAAGACTGGTATGCTGAAAATTGTTTTTTATTGCTTTTTCTTAAATGCAGTTTTTGATACATGTTCAGCAAATGCAGCGCATCAAGAAGGCTAGCTCATTTGCATTAATATCTTACCATCTGTGTTATAGAAAACACTGATTTCAAGGTGATAATGTCTTTTCATTTTTATAATAATCAGTTGATCACATGAATGAAAAGTGGCTGTGGTATTTGCCAGCAACTATGTAACTTCTATATGTTTAAGAATGACATTTACAGTAAGTGTTGTGCACATTCAGTAAGATGAAGGATTAACACCGTTCAGTACAAAAACTATGCCTTAAAAATTACTCACATTGTAATAGCTTCCTTTTTCTGCTACATATACTGACACCGAATAAAATGATTACACAACCTTACACAATTTTACATCCATGTTTGTTAATGCAATAGTACAGTCTTGAGTCCTGTTTCATCAGCATATAAATGTTTCAGACAGTGTTTCAGACTGTTTAAGCCATTCATTTGACATCCAAGTTCCTACTGTAGATAAATCAGAGTCTTTTTTTCCCCATAAAGGTGTCTGTAAACAATTCTCTTTTCTTCCATCAGCTAAACCAGCCATCTCTTGCTACAAGACCATCTTTCTCAATTTTTATGGATTATTGCTCCCCTTCCTGCTTCGTCAATGGACTGTTTGCTACTATATCTTTCTCACAAACACACGTAAACCAAATCTTTAATGCTTTCTCAACACTGTAATCATTCCCACCATGCATCCATTTCATGTTTTCATGTCAATTTTTTGATTTGCCAAATAATACTTTCATGATTCTTCAAAATCTTGCAAAACAGTTGAGAAATATTTAACTTAAGAGCATTTCACTGACTCAGTTTTGGGAATGGTTTAACAAGTCAACTTAATGCCTTGGATCATTATGTCTTTTGCTAGACTCCATGATTACAATGGCTAAACAGAATAAGAAACAAGCATTTCCTAGAAAAGAATACTCATAAAAGTGTAAAGCTCAAAACAAGTGAAAAGATATTTTGGTAAGAAGGAACAAGTCGTGGGGAATTTAATTCTGTTAAATTGGTTAGTCCAGTTATTCACTTCAAACTTAGAGAACGAGCTCCTTTGTATACAATTGTCTTAATTCAAAATTAAGCTGTTTGGCAACTTAATCCCTTATTTAGAGACATGTCTCTGTCATTTGGTAATTTGTATTTGGACCTTATATGATGATTTTTATTTGGCAATCTTTTATTTGGTGAATTTACTTCAGTTAAAAAAAAAAACCTTCTGTAATATTTTGATAACATTAACCAATTTGTTGATCACAGTATACAATGTATTTTCCCTATTTTCATATACGAATGGGCAGGACTTTGGTAATTCGATAACATGAAAAGCAATCATATTTGTGCATATTGCACTTCTCATACTGAAAGCCAAATATTGGACAACACTCTTACATACAAAAGAATGAGTAGTACAAGATATACATACAGCTATATAATTTGTATTGCCAAAGACTGTACTTTTTAAAGCGAAGTATGGTCAAAGTTGATGGAAATGTTTGCATATAGCAAGTGTTTTGAGATATATAGCCAATATTTTGAACCCCAAGTGAATATGAAACATTGCAGAAGAAATAATACACAATTACACAACAAAAACACTTTTGAGGATATCATTAAGTTTTAAAATAATAATATGCAGTGCAAAGCAATTTGTTTTATTACTTTAACTTAAATATGAAACTAATTGACATCAAAATGAAAATAAAATACATTTTTATTCTAGAATAAATATATCAGCTGTAGAATAAGTAAAAAAAAAAGTGGGATTGCATATTTTTCTTTGTTTTCACGTGTAACAATAAATGCACTAAGGGGAAAAAAAATCTTAAATAGCCCATAATATATTACACAAAGAGGTGAATTTAATATATTTACATTTTCCTTCCTTATCTGAGATAGCAATTCATGTTACCTCATATAATTAGGATTTTATTCTTGCTGAATTTACATGATGAGTAATAAAAGTTATGACACTGTCATCACCTTTCCTATATTACAGCCTAGATTAAACAGATAAGAACCTTCTAAAATTGCTAGGAAACAGCTTACAGAGATCCAAGATTCAGATACTTTAAAAATAATACTTATGTGTGTATATATATAAAAAATTACCAGCTTCAGGGTCAAATGTATATAGCTTCAAGAAGAAGCAGAAAGCAGAAAGGCCTTCAACTACTGCAGATGTTTGAGATGGTTGAGATATTGCTTTATTGTATGTTTTTTCTAATACAGGTATCATGTCCAAAGCTTGAGGTAAAGTATTGCCTAAAAGAATTAAAAAATATTTAATTTTTAAAGATTACTTTTTAAGTTTTTACCTTTTCACTACATTTCCTGGAATGCAAAATTCTATATACTGAATTTACATGTAATTACACAAAATTAAAAATGAACACATAAATCTGTAAATATTTCATATAAAATCTCTGAAAATTCATTTACGATTTAAAAGCACATTAAAAATTACTAATAAATTTCCTTTTGTAAAACAAAAACAGTTGAAACCATTTAAAATATTTTAATATGGCTTGACAACACTGACAAAAATAAAATCATAGCAATGGTTAAGTAGAAACTGACAACAATACAGCAGATTTTGATTGAGTTACAAATCATTACATTTTTTAAAGCTTTTCCATTTGTAAAGATTCTGATTTTGTGGAATATTTATAACAGATCAAGTTGATTTTAATTCTTTTCAAAGGTAACTTGAAATACCTTACAACAAAAGTTTTTCCTTTTGCTGATTGCAAAAAGCCACACTAACTAGATTTACTATGTTACGTTTAAATGAAACTTGTGCTTCAAGTTTGAATACATTTAGAATGATTTCAGAATACAATGTGTGTACATGCATATATGTGTATGAGATTATATAATAACAAATACAATATATGAAAATATAATTCTATTTAATAGAAATTGATCAGAAAATTAACTGCATATATTAAATAAACCTTTCCTTACCATGGAATGCAGCATTCATACATGATATGTAGCTATTTCGAATTACAAAAGTGGAATTTTTTTGTGTTAGTCCATTCTAAAAAGTATATATATAATTTTTTAGAGACAATTAAAATTTCCACACATAAATTATAAAGAAATATTTTAATCAACTTACAGTAAGCAAATATAATACACGACTTACTTTAAACAACTCCATCAGGCTTGCTGGGACACTCAATGTAAATTTAGAACACCATAAGGACATCATAGACAAGGTGTGTGCTATGATTCCTTCATGAACTGAAAAATACATATATATTTTACACAGATAGATTAGAAATAGGAAGTTCACTAATATTATTCAGTGCTCACACTAGCTTGAAAATATATAACCATGTTGCATTAAAATCCTACTGACCATTTATGCTGCAAAAAAAGTAACAGTATACAAAAAAAAATATGTTACATGAGAATCTCCACTATCTAAATTCACAGAGCTATAATAATTATAAAAAATTTAATATATTAAAAATTACACAAAAATTACTCAGAATAATAAAAAAAAATTACATACTGAATTAAAGTGAGAAAACATAGTGCTGAATTAGACCACTTAAGTTTTCTATTTGCATTAATATATATTTAAATCTGTAAGATTCTAACTCGACAAATCTTCAAGATTCAAAAATTTTAATTATGTAGTTCATTTACTAATTTTCATTCGTATCTTCTTAATATACACTATAAGGTATTTCTCCCATCCTCTTTGCATGCCATCATGGTGTAGTGGTCAGCATGCTCGATGTGTAACTGAGAAGTCCGTGGTTCGATTCCCGGCGTTGCTCATTTTTCCTCCCCCCTGCTTCGAAATAAACCTAATGTCTCTACAATACAACTGCATTCTTTAAATTGCACTTTAAATTTTTTTTTCATTATATGCAGACTAGAAATTTTGCTTTAATTAAAAACTAATATTTTTCCTCCTTTTTTCTTCTTACTTTTTACCTGAACGCTAAGACAATCCTCGGACTTGAAAAAAGAATTGGGAAAATTTAAGATTCACCTCACTTCTATTAACTTAGGATCAATTATTTTTTAGATATGTATAAACAGCCGCTATAATTTTACAAAATTAACAAAATTAAATTACAATAATAACACAATTAAACTAAGAAAAATGTGAATTCAGCTACAGCTTGTTAAATTTTTCTATAAATATAGTGAAACCTCACTAAACTAACCACACCTGATTCCAAATGATTTTGGTTTTATGTGTCATACATGAAACATGAATGTCGATGATGTCCAAAACCATTAACTATGTTCTCGAAAACATTGGTCATTTTCACAGCTGACTGCTGCAAAAGGTTTCATTGCAAAATTTAAAGCCAAAATAAAAGTTAACAACAGCATTTCATTTGAGCTACATATAAGAAACACTTCATGCAAAAATAAATAATATTTCGATATAAAAACATGTATGAATAGAAATATTTGGTACTTATGTATTAACTCAACCACCTTAGTAGAAATCTCCGTATTTTTAGAATGTGCCAAACTCTGGCAACCATAATCATAACTACCCTTCTGGCAACCATACTCATAATAATCAAGCAACGCTGCCATTTTAGAATGCGCTCTTTTTTTTTTTGTATTCCGAGTTCCATCGGTAATTATAAATAAATTGCGATATTATTTTGCTTTCAGCTTAGTTTTAAAATTTTTCTTTCTTTTTTTTAAGGGAAAACAGATCACTGTGTACTTTGGAAAAAGAACAGTGCAAAAAATATTGCAGAAAGATTTAAAGGAGAATGCACATGTTTTTTAATTCATCATGTAATCTTCATTTAATAAGTCAAATTTGCATTTTAAATTGTTAAAGTATGCTTTCTTTTCATACTTTGATAATGCTTACTGAGTTACGATAAATATGGATAGTCTAGGAATCTTTCTTAAAAAAAAAAAAAAAAACGCCGCTCGAAAACTACCAACTTGCACAAGATAAGTAACTTTTACCGTTTCATCTTTAAAAAATAAAAAAATTGCCAAACTGCGCCAAGCTCGTTGCATTAATACATAAGTACCAAATATTTTAAAAAATTAAGTACACATGTTAAAATTTAAATTACCTTCATGTTTCAAAACTGCAATAAAATTATCACAGGCACATTCACATAAAGCTTGTACTGATGAAGAGCCTGTGACAATATTATAACTCAGGTTTCCAATGCCACTTAAAACACCAAGTCGTTGTGTGATTACAGTTAATTTTCCTTCAGAACCTAATAAAACAAAAACAACATTTAAAATAATTCCAATAAATGAAAATGGGGATTATTATCTACTGCAAGGACATACAGTTTGTATACATGTCATGTTGATCTAAGTACTTCATTAGTTTCCAAACCTTTTAGCACATTTTCATGGATAATAAAATTACAAAATGTTGTTATTACTAACTGAGTGCACATTTAAAATTATTTTATTTAAATATTTATCAAGTGTATGCCAAAATTATAATTTTACTTTTATGGGTCCATAAAGGTTAGCATCATAAATCTATGATGTTAAAAATTACAGTATTCTTTACCATGCTAAGATAAATTTGACAATAGAGTTACATTAAATATTGCTTACCTGTTTAAAAAATATTTATAATATTTAATATTTAATTTTTTTCTAGTTTAAATTTTATGTAATCAGTATAAGATAAATAATAATAAAAATATAGATTTTGACAAATAATTTGAATGACTTACTATATTTTATATTTGATTAACATTATCTCATTTAGTGCATTATATATTGTTACGAATTTCACATTTATTTGGCTATTTATTTAGAATTGTAATTAAAATTCCTTTTTATTTCCCCATGCAACGCAGACAATTTTTGAAGAGAAAGCTACGTCGGAAAAAAAAAATAAAAATAAAACAGCGCGTGCATTTAATGCTTAATAAATAAATATCTCGTAATTAGTGTTGCCATCCAGAAAAATCTAAAAAAATCGTGATTGTTCTACTGATAATTAAAAAGCTTATAAAAGCCGAGTTGAAACACCTCATCTCAGTTGTTGTTGTTGCTGTTATACTTGTAGCTGTAAAAAGCGAACTGCTGTTTGTTTACTTAATGCCGTATTGATTGTAGCGATTTCGCTGTGAGATAGAATTATTTTATCTGTTTTGAACTGAGTTTTTGCTAATCGTTTGAGATACTGTGATATTGTGCGAAGATCTGTGAAGAAATATTTCAGCATTTTAATTTATTTCTTGTGGAAAGAATAAATTTTTGTTAACTTTTTACGACTTGTGCATTCACGCATGTACGCACGTAACAATATTACAGACATTTAATTAACATTGTTAAATGAAAGATAGCTGTAAATGGCCCTTCCCCTCGCTTCAGTTTTTAAAATAAGCAGTTCAGATAATACTCATTCCAACAGGATCAGCAACATATACATCTATAAGCATATGTATCGCCAATAAAATAACTGTTTTCAAAACAATTTTTAGGACGCATATATAATTAAAAAATTGTTACAACCTTTTACACCATTAAAATTTCTACATCATGAAGGAAAGCAATTAGTAGATTGCTAATAATTGCTAATATATGTATCGCCAATAAAATAACTGTTTTCAAAACAATTTTTAGGACGCATATATAATTAAAAAATTGTTACAACCTTTTACACCATTAAAATTTCTACATCATGAAGGAAAGCAATTAGTAGAATCATACTTATTTGCAAATACTTTATAATGAAAAGATGAAATAATTAAGATTTCAGGTGATTTTTAGCAGAAAAGACCACACAGAAATCAGTACTCCAAGAAAATGTCTCTAGTAGCAATATCAATTACTATATGGTTTGGCATGTAGTCAAATAGGCTTCAGATGGTAGTTGTGAGTATTGCAGTCTATGTAGCTTGAAGTCTCTGCACCAGAGTTTATCTGTCCCATGCATTGCCAAATGTTGTCATGCCAGTCTCTCTGCAATTAGTAACTTCCAATTGCTGAACAGTTGGAGAATGTGTTGATCAATGCAGAAGCTGACCAACCTGCACACTGAAGAAATGTACGATATTGCAGATAGCATATGCTCTGACATGCTTAAAGACCAGTAGTTCAGGATATCTGTACTAGAGGTAAAAAGGATGTGCACCTACATTACAACTATACCATCAATGTATGTTCTGGATCAATATGAATGCAGACTTTCAATTTTCATTCTCCCAGCTGCCTTCACACAAGGATAAGACCATCATGATACTAGAAGATCAGGGTAGGGATGGCACAGGCACCGAAAGCAGTTCAGTATAACTGTACTAAGGTAAAAAGGATGTGCACCTGAATTACAACCATACCATCAATGTATGTTCTGGATCAATAAGAAACTGTAAATTTTAAAATAAATATAGGAATAACTTTTTATCTGAAAGATTTCACAGAGAAAATACAAATATTACATATGTAATTTTAAATCCAAAATATATCACTTATTTACCTCCCAATCTACAGCATTATATTAACTAAAAATATAACAAATATTTTCAATGCATGAAAATTAACCATGTCCAGTATTTTATTCATGCATTTTTACATCCATCACTAACACAGCATTTTCAACATTTTTTGCCTCAAAAATATATATTCTTTGCTGATTTTGATTAGAATTTTTTCCGAATTCGGTGTCACGTATTATTTTATTTAAATTACCACCATCTGTCAAGAGATTTCTTCAATCACAGGCAAAAGCCGATAAGCCTGAAAATTTGAACACAATCCAAGATCCCCCCCCAAAAAAAAAATCTCACCCACCCAAAGAGAAGAAATGACATAGAATATTTTAACAACCGACAAAAGCACACAGAAGGCCAAGCAATGATAAAACTGCTCACAGACCTTGTTTTTTTTTGTCTAAAACTTAGAACTTAGTGAACATAACTGAGTGTGCATACGAAATACTAAAATAAAAAATAATAATAATAAAAAACTAAAATACACTAATGCTTTTCTGCAAAATATAGCTTATAATATTATAGAAAGTCAATCGCTACTTAACTTTTACTGACTTGTTTATGGGTAATGATAAAGAATACAACAATACAAGAGTAAAATAGGAGGAAAATATTTTTATGAGACAGAATCCTACATTAATTATAAAAGAATTATACCATTCAATATGCCAAAAAAGTGTTCAAGAAGGTCTTTAACAGCTTGTGAACTACTACACTGCTGAGCAAGACATTTTGACGCTACAACAGCATCATCTCTACACTGGTCTTCTTTTGAATGCAGATGAGCTAACAATACAATAACGATATAAGTAATAATGATACAATCAGAACACAGCATATGGAAAAAATGGTTTAAATAAAAAGCTGTAGTCACTTACCTCCTATACTTTTGCCCAAATCTAGTGCATACTGACTGAGATCTAGGGAAATACTTGATATTATAGTTGACACAGCTAAAATAAAGACACTCAATTAGAACATAACATTTTAAAGATTCTGACACTTTGATAAAAAAATAAAAAATAAAATAAAAGAATTACTTTCAAATATGATTTCCGGGTTCCGTAATAATGCTTTCTGAATAGATGGCAAAACAGCACTTTTAAATTCATCATGAGTAATCTGCCTTAAAATGCTATTACAAGCTTCCTAAACAAATAAGTGCAATTTAAATTTAACTATTTGAATAAAACAGCTATAGTAATTAATTAGAATTAAAAGTTATAGCATTATTTTTTTGGAATTTAGAAATGGTATTACAATTAGCTAAAATTATTAATTTTAAAACAACTTACCATAACATATAGAGGTGGTTTAATTTTACTACCAATAACAACTTTACAGATCATTTGCACGGCAAGCTCCTGGAAATGGATATAATATACAGATATTTTGATATATTAAAAAATTAAAACAAATCATTCGTTAAATGCATAAAAGTAAAAAGGCAGAAGATTTTTTAAACAAAAATTCAGAAAAGATAAGTGAATTTTACAGAGAAAACTGATTCACATTCAAATATTCTAAAACAACTACATGGAAAAATTCTTATGGAAAAATACACAAGATGACAAATGAAATTAATTTTAAAATAATTACAGTAGCTTTTTAATATTAATAATATAATTACAGGACTATGCTACAAAAGGTATAATAGAATGAGCTTGATTATTGTCTGAACTTGTGTCATGTCGCCAAAGGAGCATACTTTGAACATTTGTAGAAGGTGTATAAAATTAGGTTGTGGTTCGTTTCATAGATCTTTCATGTATGTATGTGCAATACTTTTGAAAATATAGCCTTTTAAAAATGAATTAATCATTTATGCTAGCCCTGTATAAAAGTTTGTGAGCATATTGCCAAACTTGAGGCAATCATTCTGATAGAAGTTAAGGGGTGAAACATTTTTTAATATAAAAAATAAATAAATTAAATAAAATAAAATAAAAATTAAATAATAAACAGATATAAATTACAGATACAGCACATAAGAATTTAATTTTCCTCTTTGCATCACCATCATTTATCCATTTACAAAAAAAGTCACAATACTGTTCTTTTAAGTATCTTAAAATTTTGAAATACTCTAGTGCATACTACTCTATATCCCAAATATTAATAATTTTTTCAAAATACATGAAAAGAGAAGAATTTATATCCTTCTTTACAAAAGCTAGCAAGAATCGGTTTTATATAAAACTAAGGTGAAGTTCTTATGATTGCATTGTGATGTCAGGCTTGTCCATTACATTTGCTAAATCACACTGTTTAGGGCCATTATATATGTGTTAATAGTATAATAAGCTGTATAATGGAATTACAAATCTCTGTTTAACTTTTTGGAGGGGGAAAAAATTCCCCTAAAATATTCTGATTATTTAAGCTTTCCAGTTAGTTGAATGTTAGATAGTCTAGCTTTTACTGGCTTTGACAGAAATTGAATAAATTTGTTCTTTTTCATTACTGCATACTGATTAAAGTAACAGTTAAGATAACTATAGTATATCTGCTTTTGTTTTAAGAAGGGTATTACTGTAATTGGTAATCATGAAATTTTTATTATTTGGGAGGACTAATTTGTAATTTCTGGACTTTTTTTGGGAGGGGGAGAATTCCGTTGAATTCTTCCAAAAAATTTATATTTTCCCTGCCTATGCTGGGTTTAAAAGAATATTCTCTAACTTTTCATTTATTCTAAATAATCAAGAAAGTCCTAAAATTTTAAAAGCTGTTGTATACTACATCGTAGAAAAGGTCAGGTTAAATATGAATGCTAAAATGAAACTTTCAGCTCACTTACGTAACTTCTGAATAAATGTTAAAAACAATGTAGCTGAGATTGTTTTGCTTTAAAATTATCCACCACATAATTTAATAATAATAATGAAAACTGGTTGAAGTATTGTAAGCATTAAAATACTTATAGCACTTCAATCAGTTTTCAGATACTTCACAAGTTTCTGTCATGCTAGTTTTAACTAATTTAACAGGTGATTTTAACCAGTTTGTCAAACTGAGTCTTATTTACAATACAATATTGGAGTCTTATTTACAATACAATACAATACTGGATTTGATTTGACACGCATATAAATACTTTTATATGCATGTCAACATCTTTATAAACAGAAAGACTAGGGAAGGGGAAAAAAGGGGGGAGAAGACTAGAAAATAGAAATCTAACCTTCATATGAAGCAAACTCTGTTTCAACTTTGCTTCTACCAAATATTTTGCAAAAAAACCAGAAAAGACTACAGATGATAAATTTTCTTGTAAATTCTTTAAGCGTACAATATACTCTTCTACAATTTTTGAATTCTAAAAGAAAAGGAAAAATTGGTTAACTTTTACATATGTAAACAAAATACAAAGTATCCTTAGGCATTCTAACACTCTGCTAGTTAAGATTTTAAAAACATATTACTGTACAGAACACACATACAAATAAGGCTAATACATGCAATATATTTAAATAGTTCATTACACAAGTTTTACTTTTACCACCAAGCTAACTGTGTGAAAATAAATTTTTAAAGTGGCTTTTTCATTAATTAGCATTATTTTGAAAAACATTCTTTTTATAAAAAGAATAATACTTTAATTATTTAAAAAACCATTCTCTTCCAATTAGTTTGCTTTTAATTTTCAACATCAAGCAAAACCAATCTACCACTAATGAACATATCACATTACACAAATTTTATCCAATTTAAGAATGGTATGAATGTTAATAAAAATTATTAGCAGGAACATCACAATATCATTAAAGAGTACACTGTTTTAAATAGCCTATTTTATTACATTGATAAGCAATGTATGGCCACAATTTGTATGATTTTAGCATTTGTATGTATATTAGTTGTTAACTAATACTCTCCCAATCTATTTCAATGTTTTTTTAAATAAATATGCATGTTTTGAACAGGATTCAGCTGAAACAAGGAGGAAACTAAAATAAAACTCGTATAAAAATTGGTCAATTATACTAAACACTTAAAAAATCATCATTGTTTTTGCTACCAAGCATATACTTACATAGCACCTTAATCTGAATATGTAATAAATGTGTTTTATATTGCAGAACTGCCACAATTCCCTGACAAAAGGCCACTGGATGAAAGTGCACGTGACAAAAGTCCACAAAAAATCCCCAATGTAATAATTGCCCATGCGCCTTATACCCACACCGATGAGAGCGCACACTTATAAAAGCTCACACTAATGTAAGCTGGCATTGACAAAAGCCCACATAATCAAAAGAACACATAGTTTTTATCATTATAAAATGTATTTATAATTGTATTTATAGTACATGAAGTATTCAGATCTCAATTTTAATGTATCAAAAATATGTCTGTCTGATATTTTTCTAAATAATAAATTTTTACATGACATGTGTTTCTTTTCCTTAATCTAAATGAAATAATATTTAACATGTAATAACAGCATAAAACCTACAAATGAAGTGTTCTTTGTAATTCTGCTGAATACATTCTGGAAAACGCTTCCAGTTTATGTGTACAAAACATATTTTCTTCACACTGTATCTTTTGGTATATAATACGTTTACAGTAAAACTGATTTATTACATGTTTATCGACTTGAATGCTTATCTGTGATACATTCTTCCAGTTACAGAGTTTTCCAGAATAATTTGAAGACAGTTTAAGGACTAGTTTCGAAGATTTAAATACAGAACCTCTCCCTCAGTTGCAGGAGTATAAATGACAGAGGAAAAGCTTGAAGAATACAATGAAAGGAAGTAAAGCTACTGGTGTCGTCTATTGATAAAAAATGAAGTGAAAACTCTCAAACAATTTTTTTTAAATGTTTAATGTTAGTTAAATTGGAATTGGTGTCAGCCATTCATATCTGCAACGGGAGAAGTGCCAAGGAATATGCTAGGGGAAAAAAACATATAAATACTTTCTTACCCAGTACACTGTTGGTCAAAAAATTATATTATCCATTTTTCTACCAGCCACAATTTTTTAAAAAATATCTCCTGTCGGTGAATTAGATTTCCAAGAGGCATTTCACATTTATAAAAATCTGTCAGCCCTAGCTAATGATGATAATTCCAATCTATCTTTGTCCTCAGCTCTTAAGGAAATTATTTCATAGTTATTTTCATTTCATTTTTTTATCAAAAGGTGGTGGCAGTAACACTACTTCTTTCCTCTTATTCTTCTTTGTCATTAGCAAATTCTGCAGCTGAAGAAGAAGGTTACATATTTAAATCTTCAAAACTAGCCCTGGAAATTTATGAATATTATGTTGATTCTTACAGTCCTAACACCTCCAATAATCATTATTTGTCATGTTACTTTAAGTTGTATTATACGCAAATAACGAAATATTAAGCAAAGCTATATAAAAAACTATTAGATATTTTAGAAATAAGAGAAAGAAGAATTATGTTTTAAATGAGCTTAGCTGTAGTATGGTAGAAAATTAGGCGTCTTCTGCCTAAACTGATTCATGCAACACTTCTGATAACATAAAAATACCACTGCACTAGTTTTTAAATGCTACAATATTTCACATAATTATAAATGTTTTACAAATGTATTTGGAATTTTCTTACATACATTTTAAATTTATTTCATAAATAATTCTGGAATTTATCATTATATGGAACAATATTTTGATGCCAAATTAATGCCAGAAATTATCTGTAACTTTAAATTATATTTAATCAACAATTAATGTATGCTATTTTTGTATTTTCAGAATAACTTTCAATTTACATTTATTATTTAAGAACAGATAATTACCTTTTTCCATAAATTTGTCAGACACTTAAAAGCTTTTCGATTTAGAAAATTACTCTGAGCTCCTGTGATGGAATACAGCAAAACAGCTTGGCTGGACAACTTCAGAACAAACAAAAAAAAAGGGGGGGGGGTCAATGACAGAAATATGGCAGCTTTATAAACAAATATGACAATCATATACATTAAGGTAAATTACATGACTGCTAGTAAATAAATTTATAATATTTTAGGTTAAAAAATTATATCTATTTTCATTTTACTTCCACGATATCATTTCACCTTACTTCCACTCTCAAGCATCTTGAGAAAAGAAAAGGGACAGCAGTATATCTTACCTTTTGACATACACAACCTGACATTTCAAACTATAAATTCCATGTCCAACTTTACACTAAGTAATATTTCAGTATCTATCAGGTTATACATAATAGTTCTCTAAAATATTTATAAACATCAATTTGGTGTTTCTCAAATGACATACTGTACATACCACTAGATTAAAAAATTTTAATTTAAATTTGTGGTTTAGGATTTGCATTCAGAAATAAGAACTATGATATTGCATAGCACTACTTACAGAACATTTTGGTGGGGTTAACTAAAATAATAAGTTCTCATACACATTGGTAAGGATTCAGCCAGTAAAAAACTGCTACAATGTGAAAGCATAGAAAACATTACATGGTAAGGATCTTGTGTACGGAGTTAAAACAATAGCATTAAGGAATTTAAATTAACCCTCTAACTGGCAATTAAGGCTGTATATATACGGCCTAGAATATTTTTGTGATATCTCCAAGAGCGTACATATATATGCATATTAAAATATGTCAAAGAAACTAAGGCAATACATTAAAAGTACATAAATCGAGGTATAAAATACCAGGATAATTTTAACATTAAAATCAAGAAAATAATTTGTTCTAATAGTAGTTTTGGAAAATTTGTGCTTTCTTAGCAAAAATCCTGGCCGGTTGGGGGGTTAGAGGGTTAAATGGAAATGCTAGAAATTTAAGAGAAATATGGAGTAATATTTTGGAACTTAAAAGTACAGCCTTGTTAAATGTTTAATTCTACAGTTTTGGTGGGTTCTCAAAATACATATTAGGGTGAGACAGAAAGGGGAAAAAACATAAAACAAAGTTCCCAGCACCTGGTTTGGGGAGAATAGAGAAGATGAATGATTAATGATTATAGCTGAATTGATGCCAGTCTCCATCACTGTGTTAGCAAAATAATTATTGCATTTTTTTGCCCAATCAAGATTGATAGGCTTATACTTGCCTTTTGCCTGAATAGGACAAAAGTATTAGGTTTTTTGCAGATAAATTGTTTGGCCAAAAGAAAAGCAATGCATGGGCTTGTGAGAAATTTTCGAGGAATTCTGGGATTTTTCTTTTGATCTTTAATCGCATGGATCCGTGTGCAAGATGCTTAGTTGTGAAAGATAACAGGTAGTTTGAATGATTCTTAGCACTATTTTCCTGTTGTGAACAGTTGGTTCTCAGTCATTTTTACGGTTTTACTGGTTCATTATAGGGTTCTACAGGGAATTTTAAAAAATTAAGACTTAGCTAGGACGGAATTTTAATTTTCTAAGCAACCTAACATTTCACTAATTTTTTTTCAAAGATTGCACAGACAGAGAGATTGGGAACATGTTTGTCATTTTGAATGCAAGGAAAAGAAAAAGAAAAGTGGAGGCAGTTTAGCTCACTATGGGGCTTGTGACTGTGTGGTTCCCCTGATCTGAACAAAAACATAAACGGTGGCTAGGTCAGAGATCTTTGCTAGAGAAGGAACACAGAAGAGTGTTAAAAAGGCAAGTGGAGTAGCCACCTCATGAATTTACATCCAAGGAAAAAAAAAAAGCTAGTTGGGGATTGTTTTGTGCTTTACGTATCAACGTACCATATGATTAAACCTTTTATTTCTGATAAGCTTCATCCAGGGGGAAGAAGTAATAAAGTATTTATACAAATAGCATCACCAATTCAGCACAACAGAAGCATATGCTGTGTGCACCTTGATTTAAAATGATACATTTTACTGCTACATGAATGGAAGTAACGCATTTCATAATGTGTTACTTCCAATCAAGACTGCAATTGCACTGATTCCACTATATGAGCAATGTCAGTGTTCAAGAAATGGCTATTAAGAGTAAAAATAAAGGTATTTCTTACCTTTACCAAAGTACTCTTTTTTAATTAGATTCACAAAATACCATTGTAACAAAGATGGCACCTGACAGGCTAAGGCATAATATATAAAAGTATTCTATGATATCAGTAATTCTAAAGTGCACCATATTTTTAAAGATGTTTATAGTGTAAAATTGTTTTAGAATCAATAAAATATGACAAATAACATTTCCAGCTTTCAATGTAATTAATGGTGAATGGTTAAGGGATAAATTAAAAAGTTCCTTCCAAAATGCACCCAATTTTTAAAGATTCTTACACTGGAAAATTATATCTTAAAATTAGTAAAATATGATGAATGTTTAACAACTTATGATTTTTAATATCATTAAATCTCATGGGTATTCACAATCTTAGAACAGGAATGGTTTGACATCAAGTTGGCAGTCTCAAATTGTATGAAATGGTCATTGTAAACAACTGATATCAACTCAAAAGGTCTAAAAACAATCGGTATCATGTAAGTGAAAAGAAATCCTTAGAAATGTTTTTAATTATATTTTTTAAATATAATAAGTATTATAAATATATAAATAATTCATTTTATAAATATACAAATCTCATGTACCATTACATATTAAAATAAAAAATTTCTGTTTCAGTTTTGCCTAACATATGAAATGTACCACTTGCATAAAATAAAATATAAAATAATTTAAAAAAAAAAAAAAAAACTTGGAAATGTGACATTCTGATGTGTGACAACAATGAGGACACAGCAATAAGGTTGAAGATTACTTTTATATACATACATATACAGGTAGTTATCAAAATAATGGAAACAAAATAGATCAGCGGTTCTCAACCTTTTGAATAACACGTACCATCTAAACAAAAATTTAAAAACTTCAATTGGTTACCATTTTAATTATCAAAACTTAAGTTATAATACTGAAATTCTAAAATTTAGCGTGAAATTTGGGCTTGTTTAAGAGAGATCAATTTCTTTAGATCTGGTCTTATTTCATTTAGCTTTAAATTACAATGCACTTCTAATTTTACTTCATATTTACTTTTGAAATAAACACAGAAGAAAATCCTTCTTCAAACAAAAAGACTGTGCAAAAAAGGAACAAAAATTTGATAGTTTTATTTGAGATGCCCTTAAATTCTTTTTTCAATTCAGCCAAAAGTTAAAAAGTTGTGTTATTTTTGAAATCTTCAGTTCGAGTTCGATCGCAGTAAATTTCTATCAATTGTTCTTTTTCTTCACGAGATTTTTGAACTTAATTGTTAAAATTACTTTGTTTCTTTGCATATAACCTATTTTCCCTTGCGTACTACTGGTTGAGAATCGCTGCTCTATATTTATAAGGAATTCTTTATTAATATGGCATAGGACCCAGCTTTGGCATGTAATACAGCCTGGATTCGACTGGGAATCAAACCATAAAGGTGCTAAATAGCGCATAGAGGAACACTGTATCATTCTTCATGGAGATATTGTGAAAGTTCCGGGAGAGATGCTGGTGGAGAATATCGATTCTGAATCGAACGCTCTAAAACAGATCATAACGGTTCCATTATATTGAGGTCGAGGGACTGTGTGGGCCAAGCTAGATGTTTCACTTTATCCTCATGTTCATCAAACCATGATTGGACAAATCTCACCACATAAATAGGAGCATTATCATCCTAGAAAATTCCATCTCCTGTAAGAAACAATGTTTGCATCATAAGATGGACCTGGTCAGCTAAAACTTCTCTATACTTCTCCCCAGTGATCCTTCCTTGCAGGGTTACGATTAGGCCAGCAGAAAGCCATGATGAATCCACCTCCATGCTTGATAATTGGAAGGAGACAATCACGAACAAATGCTTGTGCAAGAGTCTTCCAAAC
>KK114425.1:575131-626192 GCA_000611955.2 Stegodyphus mimosarum
GTAGGGAAAAGTGTGAAAGACGATTCATCTGCCCATATCTTCCACTTATCAATCGAACAGTTTTTGTGGTTGTGGCACCACTTTTTTGTGGTTGGCATTAACATGTATGACAAGTGGCTTGTTAACTGCTTATTTGCCATAAATCTTGTCTATGAAGGTAATTGTAATTTTTGACACTGCAGAATACAGATGCTGATTGAACTCTGCAGTCATTTTGGCTACAGTTTTTTTCTTCTTAAAGACATTACGATCTGCTTCAATACACGTTGGCCTCTTTCACTCAGCTTCTCCTTCAGTCCACTATTTTGCTTTGCCGAGCTTGTCTTGCTGCACTGTATGTATGCTGTCATGACTTTAGACACCGTACCTCTAGAAATGCCTAATAGCTTAAATGTTTCAGTCACAGTTGTTCCAGCTAGTTGGGCTCCTACGATATGGCCTCTGTGAAATTCTGTGAGGTCTGACATTTTTCCCTTCTGATGAAAATCCAAGAAGCATACAACTTCAATAAAGCTACCTCATATTACTATGATATATACTATTATATGATATATACTATATATATATAAAACTGGTAGCTAGGATTATATTTTATCGCTTAAAAAGTGCATTCTTAAATGTCATTTCTAATCACAGGTGTTTCCATTATTTTGATAATCACTTGTAGACCATCTTACATTTTAAATTATTTTTCATTAGTTGTTAAGTTTAATGACTTAAAATATAATTAATAATCATGTGTATACCTAAATTTCAGTTTTTAATTAATGCAAATAAAAATTCAAAAAGAAAAGGAATGTAATAGTTACTAATAGTTGAATCTCCTGAGTACCACTTTCAGTTCCACCAAAAATACCTTCAGCTACATGGCAAGACCAACTTAGTGCAGCATAACAAATATGTGCAACTGCCTTTCTGCAAAAGTAAAATTTTATATAAGTACGATATAAAATTTTTAATTATGTTCTAATATGCTCATATAAAAACAAAATATCCTGAAAATTTTAGATTTTTCAAAATCACTAGTGTAGATACTTTTCTACTAACAGGCTGCCACTTAGTGCCAAACATAACTGTTGGTACAAAATATAACTAGATGGGGAACTACTCTTATATCAGTCCCCGGTTGGCGACAAATTTCTCGCCAAACATTTTTGGCGAGAAACTCCACGACACGCCATTACTATCTAAATTTTTTGTTTACATTTCGGACTTTAAGCCTAAAATGTCTCCAAAAACGCGGTTTTCACATGTGCAAAAACAACGTTTTTACACACAATTTACGCTATAAGTCCGAAATGAAAACAAAAAATTTACATAGTAAAAGTGTGAAGTTTCTCACCAAAAATGTTTGACGAGAAACCATGTACACAGCGATCTGTTTTAACTTTAAAAAACATCAGAGAATTGCAGAATTCGTGGCACTGCGCTGAAATAATCGCATAGCTCTGACCTGGCTAAAATAAACTAAAATAACAATACATTTCCACAAAAATATACTTCTACCAGCACACCAGTGAACAAATCATTCATTATTAATAACATAATTCCCTTAAAAACCATGTGCACAGCGATCTGTTTTAACTTTAAAAAACATCAGAGAATTGCAGAATTCATGGCACCGCGCAGAATTCGTGGCACTAAGCAGAAATCATGACATTCTGCAAACCTCGCTAAAATAAGTTTAAATAATCACAATAAATTTAAAAAAATATATACTGTAAGCATAAACACAAACCGTGAAGAAATAATTCATTAATAACACAATCATCTTAAATACAATATTCATTAAATACATTACAAAATGCATTAACATTCCCTGAAATACACGAGAAAAAACATAGCTTCACTTACCATTCAAAATTCTTTCGGAATTATGACATGTCATGCTCGGCTTCAAAACTCCTCACCAAAAATGTCTGATGAAAAACCATATAGAAAGCAACTAGCTACTGCAGGAAAACCAAGATCCAAACCTCAGACTTCGTTGAGAATTACACTCTTCACCAGCAACAGTATGTCTGCAAACCCACAACACTCCATCAGAAACACCCTTTCTTTTACAAACCTTCATCTCAGCTCCGCATTTCTGACATGTCATATTCCGCTTCAAAAACCCGGACTCCCATAAAAAATCCAAAAATACACTTCTATCACCATACACACAGCCGTGAACAAAAGATTCATTAACTACACCCATATCGTACCGTCTCAAACTAAACTTATCCCGAACACAATCCATAATGCGCGGCTGAAACTTTTCAACCACTTCCTTCAATCTAAAACACGCCATTCCCACGCACACCGAAATTCCAAAACCAGAACAAAACCACGGCACTCACTCAACTTTCAATGTCAAAAGGGTTGCTATACCAAACAAATCCCGCCAAAATACAGCACAGAACACATATCGCCACATTTGGCAACCACATTTATCTGGGAAGCAACCGGGGACTTATATCAGAGTAGAGCCCTAGATGGCAGCAATCCTAACAATACGTAAAGCTACATAGAAAAAAAATTAATTTGTAATAACAGTAATATATCATGTAATATACATAATATTTAATATGCACAATAGTGAAGCTGTGCACACATTAAATATTGCACAAATATCTGACAGCAGAAAAAAATCCAAGTGCTTGATTGGCCAGATAATAACTCAGATTTGAATTCTGTCGAGAATTAGACGTGTATTAAAAAATTAAAATTATAGAAAAGTAACCATCCGATGCTATGGCATTTATTGAAGCAATAAAGCCTATCAGATGCACTAATTCTCAAGCTTACCACTAGTCTCTTATTTATTGCCTAACAGGATTGCAACAGTGAGTAAAAATAAAGGAGATGTTGAAGATTAAAAATCTTCACTGGCACTTGAAGGGAGCCAGATATTACGGCAACCCTATTAGCTTATTCAGAATGCCTTTAGACGTCAGCGAGGATGGCTGTGTATGAAATCAGGCATATATTATCGGCACACATTATGTGAATATTCCAGAATATTTAATTTGAATAGCTGTATATAGTATTTGTAATATAAGTGTAAATAATAAAGATTTGAAAAGACGATGAAGACTCCTCCTCGACCCCGAGATTATATTTACTTCAGGAGATGCTACAGAATACTGACTTTACCTAAAATAACGATTTTTAGTCCAAAAGAGGTTTGTCCCTGAAGGACTACTGTTTTCATTTCGTGATTTTGCATTAGAAAGATTAAACGTATGAATCACTTTTCAAACTGTTATCACAAAATATTGCAGCCCTGTATTATATTTAAGAAATTAAATAACAAAAAATCTGCATAAATGTATGTATAGTTCTCCAAATGTGATAAAACAATGGTTCCTATAGCCATCCAATTTTCAATAACGAATGTTTTCACACGAATATGCGCATCTGAAAACCTGAATTTGGAATTTGTTTTATTATCTATTTCATATTTTGTAAAACTTTTAATGGAAAAAACTTAAACGATTTAAAAGTGAACAACTGCAACACTCTATTGGGGGGGGAGGGCAACCTTTTTGTCTAAAGCACATGGAAATTCAGAAATTCTAAAGATATACTCATTTTAAAATTATTTTGTGATATTGCTGCTGAACTGAATTTTATGGTTTCAGTGCGAAGAACATGATATTTAATAAATAAAGGTAAGACACAAAATGTCAAAAAAAACACCCCTTTGGATGTAATTTAACATCTGAAACCCTTCAGATTTTTTGTAAGTTTATTTTGTTCTTCTATAAAATATGTTATTGTGGAATTCCATTCAATATTTTTCCATGGGTGGTCTGAAATTTTTTCAGACAACTGTAATACAACACGCCACTGACAAGATAATAAATCAAAATACTTACGTTGAGTGCACATTCTTGTAAGTTTCAGCAACATCAGCAATTGTCTTGATCATGTAGGATATACTGGATGGTTGGCTCTGAACCAGTGTTTTGACATAATTGTCAACAATTTGGGTAGATTTTCGATCTGCATAACGAGGCAATGTGATTTGCAACAATTTACAAATACCTTTAATTGCATGGGGTTGAGCATCTGAAATAAATAATTAATATAAATTTACTACTGATATACTGCAAAATCAAAATTATTAAAGACTGAGAGAGTTTTCCTTCAATCTCCCTCATATCTGGATGTCAATTCTAAAGGAGTGTACATCTGATTATGAGCTAAATGCAGCTTCTGTGCAATAAGCAGATAATGTAATAAGATCACAGTTTTTTCCCTTATTAAAGGGTAATTCAAACTGGAAGCACGAGAAAATAATTAAAATATAAAAGTATATTTATTTTATTAACTGTAGGAGAGAAAAAATAGCAGATGGCAATACCAGCACTATCAACTCTCCAAATTTAAATTTTAAAAAATTAGAAATTATGTAAATTTGGAAAATGTTGTTATCATTAAAAAAAATCAGAGAAGTACACAAATTCAGTAAAAATACTGAAATATTTTCACACTGATTTAATTATCTGAAAAGATGTAAAACATTTCTCTCTATTAGCTTAGTTGTTTTCACCAATGACAATTTAATAAAAGTATACTTCACTTTGAAATATTAATACATTTAATTTACATTGATCACTGTGGGTGCCAAAAGTACTGAGTACTATAAGCAAAAAACATATTGGCATGCCTTCATTCAAGTTTTAAATAAATTTTAGTCCTTTCAATTTAATGCACCTAAAATGTTTACGTCTTTTAGTTTAATGCATCTTTCCTTGAAATGTTATGGATCATATCACCATAAGATTTTCTTCAAATGTAAAGTTAACTTTGCCTTGAAATACTTCTGTGACTTTAACGTGCTGATTAATACCAGTTTTCATTCTATTTCTTAGTTATTCAAATCATTAGTATATGTAAAGTCCAAAACCTTTGTCACTTTTATTATTATTATTATTATTTAAATTACAAAATAGCTTTTCTTAATACTACAAAAATACTCAATGTTTTTGTGTTTCTCATTTTTAGGATTTAATTCGATTAAGTACTACGGTCACTTTTCAATAACAAAAAGTAAAATGTTCTTAAAATTGAAATAAATAAAATTTCAACAATTGCCGGTTGATACCAATATAAAAGATCAACATTTCTTGTGTATGTTCTGAAATGCATGGCTCCCATTCTGATCCTCTTTGCTCATGATTTCACATTTTGCCTAAGTGTAATTGCTAACCTATTACAAAAGCGCAACTGTTAATCATAACACTGTAAATGGAAATAGAACGTACACGATTTATTTAAAAGGAAATTTGAAAAATTCTGCATAATAAAATATACTTTTTTTATCTCCTATTGCTATTCCATTAAAATATGTAAAAATCTGGAAGCATTAAGCATGACACTTTTATACAGTAAAACAGCCCTTTAAACAAGACCATTTAAATACATGACAGTTCATACCAAAGAACCGGCTTTTTATAATTTCAACAAAATAATGGTATATTTTAAATGAAATTCTTCGTAGAGGTTTAATTTGAAGTCAATGACATTTTAAAATTATAAAATACTAAAATCCAGCACCAAATATCCTACTATAAATCAAATAAAACAACCAGAATAGCATTTTTATGATAAATAGAATACAATTGTAACATAACTTTTCTATTACAGATTTAGTTTAAACTATTTAGACTTTACTGACGTAAATAATCCATAAAAATCGATGAAATAAAGTTTGAAATTTAAGTAGAATTAAAATACATCTAACAACCTACTGACTTCAGCAGATCATACATTTATAATTTTAGGAAAATACCATATATTATTATCAAATCTAATTTTCCATATTCTTAACTCTGAAACCAAACTATAAATGAAGAAGAAAATTTCATACTTTTTTTAGTAACTTCTTCAAGCTGCAGGAATACTTGTTTTCGTATTCCCAGCTTTCCAGACTGAACAGCAAAAGGTATCTCTTTCAGAGCCTAATGGTTAAAAAAAATATATTGGTAAATATTCGGACTAGGTATTTACAATAAATCCATACAAAATAGAGCAAATAAAAAACTATAATCACCACGTAAATAAATTCACTCACATGCGATTCCGCCATGCTTTCCAACGCAAACAGACAGAGAGACAGACGTCTTGTTTTGCATCCGCTAGGTCCTTAAGCCCATACGGCGAAAAATCGAGTTTAGGTACTAGGAAAAGCAAATAGAAAGAGGGCAATTTTGTTTGAGAGAAAGATGGTTTCTCAGCATATGATGCAATATTTTTTAAAGCCAGGTAAAAAGTGGGTTACAAAAAAAGAAAAAAAATTAGATCCATACTATATAGAGATGAAAGAGAAACATGAAGTAACCTAACCATGAATGTATTCTAATTAGTAGTGTCACAAACTCGAAAATTTCATGTGACCTATCACCTAATAATGAAAGCCCTAATGTGATGCTGTAAATATATAGTATGTTGAGTGAGGTGTTGGAAACGCTCAATAACTGGAACGAAGAATAAAGGATAGGATATTTCGTTCCATTAACTGAGCATTCCTGAATATTTCTTTCTTATAAGAAGGAAAAACGAAACTAAAAAGCCTCTGATCAAGAGTGTGGAGCTCTGAAAACTCTTTAAGTATGCATGAGTTAGCTGAAAGCGTCGGCAAAAGAAAAAAAAGAAAGAGAGCTGGAGGTCCAGTTTAATAACAGTTTAAAATCTAGTTAGGAAGCTAACTTTAAGCTAAGGAAGAAAAGCATAAATAAATAATTAAAAGAGGCTAGTTCAAACACAGAATACAAAGCATGCTTGGTTCTCTATCATTAGACGCGACAGCAATAAAGAAACACAACATCACACAAAAGCAGATTTCATATATATTTTGGAGCACAGCAGCAGCCAAAAGTAGATATCCACACACAATTCGAGACATCATCAGCAAAAAGAAAAAAAAAAACAAAACTGCTTTCTAACATATACACATCTGCTTTCAAAGCAAACAGCAGTAAGTTAGAGCGCACAGTGAAGCTGCAGATAAAAGTAAGAGAAAATCATCAACGTTACGAAATAATCACCTAGTCCTAAATAACGGAATCTTTATAACCACAAAGATTCCTAGGTATAAACAGTAAAAAACATTTTCTCGATATAAGCAAGAAAAACCAACTGAAGCACTTCCTCGTAAGACTTCAACAATTATACAGGGAGGGAAAAGTAAACAAAATTTCCAGCTTTTTGCATGCAATAAATCTCGAATGCTGAAGTTAAGCTTTAGAAAGGTGCTAATTTTTACAGAACAAGTAATCATCTTTGTGTGTGGAGGGGATAAAATTTCGAAATCTAAGTACTGAAATCTATAAAAAAAATAAATGAACAATCAAGAGAAAAAGCCGCTTCATGTTCGTACATATTCGTAATTTCGAGGATAAAAAAAATTCTCTCTTTCCCGCTCTTGCATACTGAAGGTCAACGAACTACGGTGTCTGTCAAGTGAGAGTGATGGCGTACGTGAAATAAGTGGTGTTATACACCGGGGTCCCTAGGCCAGAGACCTTACTCCCGATCGAATAAATTGAGGCGTTTCGAATAAATACTTTAGATGACAAAAATAGGTAA
The DNA here is from genome assembly GCA_000611955.2 of Stegodyphus mimosarum. Taxonomy (NCBI): domain Eukaryota; kingdom Metazoa; phylum Arthropoda; class Arachnida; order Araneae; family Eresidae; genus Stegodyphus; species Stegodyphus mimosarum. The sequence goes on from KK114425.1 coordinate 582,710, forward strand.
ATAAAGTTCCAACAGCGCTCGTATGGACATCATGCAAAAAGGAACTCTGCGCATACCAAAAGTTAAAACACATAGATGGGCAGTAAAAGCTAATATAAATGAAAGAAGAACAAAGAAAAGTATTCTACCCTTGACCATGGGATATCAGATTATATCCGTAAAAGCATATTTTAGATTCTTGTTGGGAACAAAGACGTGAGCGAAAGATTACCTTCTTCCGTAACTTGTAAGGTTTAACAGTTATTTTAAGTTTTTGTATCTTTCCTATCTTTTTCTAATTTCAGCTTACAATTCCCTTCCAGAATGTAAATTCAGAAACGCAGTTAATGCAAATGAGAAAGAGTGCTATTTAAGTCGTGACTTCACCGACTTCGAGAGAGAGAGAGAGAGAGTGTCTGATTCCCTGACTACCGCGCGTTTGCCTTTTGGCTACGTCTTCCAGAGCTATTGCTACGTTTGGCCATACCTTAGGCCCTTGCTTGGCTTCGCCGATTTAATTAATATTTAGGGGCCAACTAGTTAGATTCTGATAGCTTCGGCTATACCTTTTGCACACCTTAGTTAAGCAAGTTTTAGTTTAAATTATTATTATTTTAAGTTCAAGCCCGAGTGGCTGCTTTGTGTAAAGTTCCAAGTAGGAACTGACTGTAAAATACCCGAAAAGTAAAGGGTTGTAAACCCTCCTTAAGTCTTACGTGTTCTGTTCACACACTTAAGCGATTATTCGCTCCTTAGTGTTCGTGGGTTTCTAAGTTAGAACTTTAGGATTAAATAGTAAAACTCCACAAACGGAGAACAAAATGTTCATCAGTGCCGATAAAATAACTAAATAAACAAACAAAAAGAAAAAAATAACGAACTTTCTTAATTTCGGAACTTTAAGAAAAGACAAATTGAGGAACCGTTCCAAAACATATCCGCACACATCGCTATCCTATACCGTGGACGCCTATTCTACGCTTCGGCAGTCGGCAGCAGTTTGTGAGCCGCTAGATCTCGCTGCTAGTGAAAAACACGTCGGCCCGACATCCCATATTCTGTGAGTACGGAAGTTGTCGAAAGCGCGGGTAAAGTGTTGCCCCGTCGGTCAATCAGGCTTATGGAGTTGACGTCTTAAGTAGAGTATGGCTTTGTATGTGTTTTCGCCACTAATTTCTTCGTAAATGAATGAAGAATAGGATCGTAGATCTCTGAATCGGTGGTGAATTCATAGAAAACACGATGATACTTTTGCTCCCCCTGAACATGTTTCCATAGCCTATTTTAGACTGCCAAAATTTATACTTAATTTGCAATGAAGTGAGAGAGTATTTCGAGCCACATTCAGAAAATAAGAACGCAACTTCTACTGAAAGAAAGGTTATTTATACTTTTCCTGAAATTATATATATTGTAATTATATAGTTTAAAAATGTAGAAGATAATAAGTATTTATCTAGCACATAATCTTTCTTCAGTTAATAATAAAACAGACATCCAAGGAAAGACTACTCAATTTATGTACAGCAAGAATTAAGTTTATTTTGAAATATAACAGCGGAATACCTTACGAAAGTATAGTAACACAATAAGGAATGTCTTTCATTATTATGCGAAATTCACACTACTGTAAAATAAAAGTGAAAAAAAATATTATACAACTATAAAATAATTTCACTTTTCAAATTTTTGCCACCAAATATTAGAGCCCTGTATTATATTTAAAGCAATTAAATACTGAAAAATCTTCATAAATGTATGTATGTTTCTCGCTTTGTGATAAAACGTTACCTGGAGTCATCAAATTTTGAAGAACGTAATCCTCTACCCGAATATAAGCATCTGGAAGCCCAAATTTGGAATCGGGAATTTGCTTTATTATCTATTTTATATTTTGTAAAGTATTTATGAGTTTTTGGTTAAGAAACTCAATGATTTCAAAGCGAGCAATACCAACACTGTACAGAAAGAAAAAAAAATTCATCATCTCCAGCGGGCGAGGCTGTACATCGGAAATTCTAAAGATATGCTATTTTTAAATTATTTTGTGATATTGTTGTTAAACTGAATTTTACAGTCAAATGCGAAGAACGTGATATTTAATAAGTAAAGCTTTATTTACCTAGTAGCCTATTATCACCTCGGTAACACGCAAAACTTTAACAAAACGCCCTTTTGAGCGTAATATAAAATCTGAGGACTTCCAGTTTTATGAGAGTCTTAAAGAGCTTATGGAATTTCAACAACTAGTCTGAATACTATGCAGATCGTGTTTTATAACAATGCAGATGCACAGAACGAATCAACGTCTAATTTAGCTAAGAATCACTGGCAGCTCGAATCGATGGGGATAAATTACGATTCTGATAAGGAACTCTAATTACAAGATACTAATTTTGTTTTCGAAAACTTCAAAATATTTTGGAAATAGTCGTTACATTGTTCACCTTCCATGGAATCAAAATGCAGTTGAACTTGGAAATAATTCTGAGATTGCTAAAATTAAATTTAAGAGTTTAACTCGCAGATTTCAGAATGATCAACAGTTCTGTGACAGATATCGGGAAGTAATTGATAAATATTTAAAAGAAGAAATTATCGAAATTAACATTGAAATAACTTCCAAAACGTATTTTATGCCTCATCAAGTTGTCATATAACACTCTTACATAGTCCCCACACATCACTTCTATTATCGGAAGTTCAGAGTTCGTAAAGCTCAACTCCACCCCTTAATTGCTCGGAACAGAGTATTATCTATAGACAACAAGTTACATATTTACAAGTCCGTTCTCAGACCATTACTCTGTTATGCTAGTCCAGTTTGGGCCCATACACGTAAAACGAACAGACAAAAGCTCCAGGTTTGTCAGAATGGGGTGCTTAGGCAGATAGTCAAGGCCTAATGGTACACACGCAATAATAGGATTCATGAGGAACTTGGTATGGAACAACTCAGGACTCATTGTTACAAACTGGCCAAAAATTTTCATAATGGACAGCATACTATAGAAAATTCCTGTATTAAAATCTGTGATTATGATTATACTGACCCAAACAATATGGACAGGCCCCTTGCCCAGCTTAACACCTGTATAATGTAGCCTCTCTCTCTCCCTTTCCCCCAGTTGCTAAGTAACGCCATTCTGACGGCTCGCTTCACGCAACTTTAGTATGTGTATTATATTTCTCATTAGTAATTATACATGCATCTATCGTATTGTAGTCTGTATACTGTGTACATTTATTCTCTATAATATGGGTTTAGTGCTACATAATATTTGTACTTCCATGTAAGTTATTTTACCTTTTGCAACAGCTCCACAGCCTCTGTACCTTCGTACAGCTTTCTCCCATTCTTTATCATCAGCCTCGCTTATCAGTTTAAATTCATCTAACTTCCTAGAACATGAAAAAACAATTAATTATGAATCCTTTAAGAAATCTAAGATTAATTTAAACCTAAATATTATTTAAAAAGAAAGTTATACTCTCTTATGTTTGGTTATCTACCATTAACCTTCGGAGCTACTAAAACATTCTACAAGGGCCTTGGTCCACGTACCTTGCTGTTGGAAGCACCGTTTCACAGGGATGGCAAGTTGTCATAAGAGAAAACAAAGAACTATAAAGCTCTGTATGGTTTTCGACGCATACGCGGAGAACTGTTTGTCTGTTTACATCCACTTCCAAAGGTATGTCCAAACATACTGGAATTGCTCCTTAAATTCTGTCAAAATCCAATTGCATTTACAGCTGATACACAGCAAGCATTCTTGCAAATTTCTCTTGCTGATGAAGACAGCAAGGAAGTAGAGGTTCTATGGAATGAAACTAAAATAAAGGCTTTTCGTATGAAAAGAGTAGTTTTTGGAACAATATCTAGTCCGTTTTTTTTCTTAGAGCAACACTTAATGTATACGTTGAGAAACAAAAATCACAGTATTCATGTAAACTGAAAATATGCACGTTGACGACTTAATCGCTGGAGCAGTTACAGAAACAGAAGCACTACACGAATTGGCACATGCATTAAACACATACTGAAAGAAAGGGGATTCAACATGCTAAAGTGAAAAACAAATGAAACGAATTTACAAAACCTATGGAAAAGAAGATTCCGCATAAGATTCGATTTATTCTGAAATTCTAGGACATAGATGGAATAGATCAAATGATAAATTTTTAATAGAAATTGAGCATTTGGTAAGAGATGCAAGAAGTATAGATAGCATACCAAATTTTTTTTCAATGGTGGGAACTTACCTATAACGGCATTGGGCACTACTAAAGCCAGAAGTGGTGGCCATTTTATTATGAAGGGATTTGAACACGGGCCCTTTGGTATTGCACTCAGGCTTCCCTAACAACTATACCGTCTGGGCGACTTTTTACCAAGTAAAAGAGAAGCTTTAAGATATATAGGACGTTTCTATGACCCACTTGGATTTTTAAATCCATAGAATTTTGTTGCTTACTTAATGTTATGGAAACGAAAGATACCACAGAATACAGAAGAACTCATGTAGAATTGGCGCAGCTAATGTGATGAGTTAAGTCATATTTCTAGAAATACCAAGGTAGTTTGCAGATGTTGGGTAAAGAGCTATGACGGATATTTTGCAATTACAGTTTCATAGATGCGAGACGGGAGGCGTATAGAGCTGTTCTATATTTTCGTTATCCGAAATATGGAATCATCTATACAAGCTTCATTACACCGAAATCATGAATAGTACCTTTGAAAAAATTATTATTACCCGTATATGAATTGATGGGTGCTTTGATAGGCTCTCGCTTCTCAAAATACATTCAAAAGAAACTTCATGACATTGATTTGTTTATGTATTTATGGATTGATTTTAGTGTAACATTACACTGGCTTCTAAGTGATGTGAGAAAGTGGAAGCTATTCGTGCTAAACAGAGCGAGGAAAATACAGAAGAATTCAGATGTGTTGAATTGGAGATCTGCTTCTGATGAAAATAAGCCATCTGACGCTAAGTAGAGGCGAAAGTGTCAAAACCCTCAAACGAAATATCATGGTGGAAAGGGCCAATGTGGTTAAAAGAAGAAATGGAAAATTGGCCAAAACTGATAGTATGTTGTATGAAGGAGACTGAAGATCCCAACAAGGAATTGAAGAAAGCATGAAAGAAAGTATCTATAAATTCATGCGTCCTTAGGAACTTCCAGATTTATTTAAAGCTGAAAATTTAAGTACTTTACATCGAATTTACCGAATTACTGCATGGTGCTCAAGGTTAATTGATAATGTTAGAAGTACCTCCATATTATCTCGACGTGTTTAAAAGCTACCGTCATTTAAACGGCGGAAACTTATTGGATCAAAAGTGTTGAAGAGCGGAATTTCTCATATGAAATACGTGCGTTAATGAAATGCGTGCGTTTAGGCATAATTTGAGTCGTAGAATCGAAATACGGAAAAAAAATTGGCATGCCATTTATAAACAAGTCCGATTTTGTGTTATCTATATTACAGCAATGCTATATATAAATCTAATGTATACCCTAAGTCGCGCTTCCGAGATATGGAAAACGCAATTTGAATTTTGTAAATCGGCCCACTAGAACAGGAGATATAAAACTGTCCCTCCTTTTTTTTCTGCGCAGTATACATAAAGGTGGAAATGAATTATCCAAGACATCCGTTTTACTGTTTACCTGTGCTCTAACTAGAGCAGTGTATTTAGAACTGACAGGAGATTTGTCAACAAAAACCTTGTTCCTTGCATTTAGGCAATTCTTAGTGAGAAAGGTATTCGCGCAAATTAGTCTTTACAGACAATACAAAACCTTTAAAACAGCAATGAAAAAATAAGATTTATCGAATCCAGTTGATGAAGAATAACAAAATTCAAAACGAATTCTCTAAACAAGGAATCAAATGGAAATTTATTATTGAGAAGGCACCTTGGGGGCGAGGATTCTGGCAGCATATGGTTCACTTTCTGAAAACTCTTTTGAAGAAAATTCTAGGCAAATCATCCTTGATATTCAGAGAATTACAGACAATAGTAATATTGAAACAGACATAAAGAATATAATAGTATATAATATAGAATTTTAACATTTATATACACGGATCTAGGAGAATCAGAATCATCGATTCCTGGACAGTTTTTAATAGGAAGACGGTTGCTATGATTGCCACAGGAAAGTTCTAAATTGTCTTTCGACAAAGGACAATCTTAGACGTCGATTTAAAACACCAACAAATACTGACACAGCGAATCTGAAAAAATGGAGAAAGATTATTTGATGAATTTAAAATCTGCTCATCACTCCAAACTCGTAAAAAGCGACATCGCTGAAAGAAAGAACTGTCATGTATCATAACAGAAATCTTTCCAAAACGAGATGGTAAGGTGAGTACCTTTGCTGCTCATTTGTCTAACGGTAACTAATTAAAAGACCAATTCATCTATTGTATCCAGTGGAACAAGAATGCTGTAAGGACAATTCCAGCAGTTGTCCTCTGTTAGAAAGGAATCCGAAGATGTTGCTATTCAAGGTGTCTCATCTGTGACGTCATCGCGACAGAGTGATGCATTTTAACTACAAACTCACGTGGCAGATGGCTCGTGTCGCACACCGCGTCATGCTTGATTACTGTAAAATTTATTTAGGCATTCTTAATACTTATGTAACTAATGCAAGCGTTAACATTAATGTATGTTTTATTCGTTAACACGTAGTTTGTGCAAAAGATATATTGAACATTTGGACTGATGTTCCTTGAAGGATTAGATTAAAGATGAAGATCGCTTAGTGGCTCTGTCAAAGAACCCACGGAAGCCTAGGTAGGCAAATTTTATGTTTTTTACCTCTGGTTTAATTTGAAAGATCACAGGCCACAAAGGCTGTTAAGGGGTGAAACATTGGTAACTTTTGATTCCACTTCCGGCAGTATAACAGAATTTTTACATGTCCCCCCCGCATATGTAATATAAATAGGGGACAGTTTCCCTCTGAAGCCTTCAATGAATCCCTCCCTTCGAGCAGATAACTCTAGTCTGCCCTGCCATAAATAAATACAAGAAATTAGAGAAAATTTTATTATTTAACTTTATTTCTCACTATCTTTAAATCTTAACATTTCTGAGATAAAAAGTATCTCTGTATCAACTTGCAATACAGACGTAATAAACGACTGGCTCGGTTAAAATTATTTGTTGTGATAGCTGCAGATTATTTTTATACATTAGGTCACTGAAGAGGAAAACGATAGTAGCCTCTGTGATTTATCTCATCCATGAAAGCGCCGTTTTATCAGTGTTAAGATTCCAAAGTTCTTTGAAACGAAAGTGAGTCATTTAATACAGATGATAGGGATCTGGAGTTAAAAATCTAATCACTAAACTCTTTTTCCGGCATAGAAAAATACATGCACTTTATTTACATAAATAGCGAAATATTTAGTATTCAGAATTATTAGGCCTAAATCTTCGTTCTTAAAATTCATTCTTTATGGCAGAAAACCAAAAGAATTCTAACGAGCAGTTTCTAATAAATCAAAGCTTTTCGTAACTTAAACTAAGAATAAAATACACTCTTCCAAAGTGTATTAATCTCGAGAATTACACTTTTAAGATATTTAAAAATGGAAATTTTTTTACCTCCTCCTGTGGTGGACGGGACAGGAGAAGAGAAAGATTAACATATATTTAAAAGGCTCTAATTATTTGTTAATGTTATCCTTATGATTAGAAATAGTTTCATGACTGAATTAAAAAAATAATAAAAAACTTTCATTTGAAACTTATTTTATAAAATCAAACTCACTTAAAAAATCATTAATGAACTAAAAAGAGAAAAACAATCTATCAAAATTTTGATGGGAACTCATCAAAATGTTTGATAGATTTTGATGAACATGAAATGAAACATTTTGATCAAACTTTTGATGGGATTTTGATGGAAGAGTTCAAATAATTATCTTTACAAAATTCATCTACAATTCTATACCCCGAATAATAAACAGTGGAGCGCCCTTGATAAATTATAAAGGTAATGACTTATATTTTTGACAATACAGTTCGATTTTTCGATTTCGGCTCAAGCGCCCATGCTACAATTATTCGCGTTATAAAATTACAGATGAATTTTATATACAGAATTCTTTAATTTTTTTTCCTATTAAAATATATGATAAATTATTTTCCTCCTTAAAGTTTACTAATGGCTTTACGAGTTTTGAATAAAAGCTTATTTCATAAAAAATTTTGATTTTTTTTTAAAATTTTATTTTCATCTTTTTAGTATCAATGATATATTTAATAATTCAACTTGAAGATCAATTTTGAACAGTGAAAAATCATTGTTTTATTTCCAACAACTTTGCTATGTCCAATGATTGAAAAACATTCCGCAACTTTTCCAAAAAAACATAAATTGCATTAACATCTCATATGATCTTCATAAAGATTTTTTTCCACCCATCCGATAGTGAAAACATTAAAATTCTTGAGAATTTTAGTTCGTTCATCAAATGAAGGCATGTGCTAAAAACTGTTTCAACATTAAATTAAAGATAAATAAATAAAAAAAAATCTGAAAGCTTTCAGATTTTATATTACGTCCAAAGGGGCGTTTTTTTAACGTTTTGTGTGTTACCGTTATTTATTAAATACCATGGTCTTCGCACTTAAACCACAAAATTCAATTCAACAGCAATATCACAAAATAATTTCAAAAGAGCATATCTTTAGAATTTCAATAGGCAATTTCGTGAGCTGGAGATAAATCCCCATCCCCCTGTACAGTGTTATCATTGGGCACTTTGAAATCGCTGAGTTTTTTAATCAAAAATTCGTTAAAGTTTTACAAAATATGAAATATATAGTAAAACAAATTCCAAACTTGGGCTTCCAAATGCCCATATTCGAGTGGAGGACTATGTTATTCAAAATTTGATGTCTTTAGGTACCGCTGTTTTTTAACAGTGCGAGAAACATTACCATTACTGTCCCACAACTTGAGGTGAATTTCAGAGCCTGGCAGTCTGAATTCTCTGAAAAGTAAAAGACCAGAGTTCCAATTTGCTGGCCAAACTAAAACTGCTTCTATGGGATTATCATCCTGACTTTAAATATAAGCTGTATTCAGAAGACTGATGTTCCTTTTTATCCGGACTGATGTCCATAATCGTTTTCCGTGGATTTCATATTCCAACGTTGCCACCAAAGTAATAGCTGTAACATAAAAGAGCTTCCGAAATGGAAAATAATCAGATCAGATGTCTTTTTAACATTTTTATTTTAAACTTAAGGATTTCTTAGTTAGACAAAAAGTGAAATATCAGACAGTTACAGAAAAGAACACACAGCTTCAGCATGACTTAACACCTACGGCATTTTTCAGACAAAAGCCCCTTCCTTTTGTTTGCGTCGCAAAGAAACCGCACAACGAGGGGGAGGGGGTGCTTAGCAAGTTTTTTACTCTTAATTACTTTTCGGCCATTTAGCGGACGCTCGCAGGGCTTAATTTTTAAAACTAGAAGTGCCGGAGCCCTATGGAAGACTGTGAGGAACGAAAAATAAATAACTAAATAAATAAGATACCTAAAAATTAAAATAATTAAATTTAAATTAAGAGAAATGTAAAGAGGAATCTAATAAATTATTAAATTAATTTTAAACAGTTAAATAGTGTTACAGATTTCATATTTATTTAGAATTGTAATTGAAATTGCTTTATTTTCCCGGTCAACGCAGACGATTTTTGAACAGAAAGCTAAGCTGGAAAAGTAAAAATAAAAGAGCGAGTGCATTTAATATTTAATAAATAAATATCTTGTAATTGCTGTTGCCATCCACAAAAATCGAGTTTTTAACAGAATATTCTAGTGAAAATTATAAAACTTATAAAAGCCGAAATAAAGCACCTCATCTCAGTTGTAGTTGTAGCTGTTTAAAGCGAACTGCTGTTTGTTTACTTAATGCTGTGATTGATTGTAGCGAATTCGCTTTGAGATTGGATTAGTATTATCTGTTTTGAATTGAATTCTGTTTAACATTTCAGATATTGTGCGAATATCTCTGGGAAAATATTTCAGTATTTTCTTTTATTACGTGTGTAAAGAATACATTTTATTAACTTTTTAACGACTTGTGCATTTAGTCCATTACTAGCCAGTACGCACGCAACAATAGAATAAAAAATATCGCATCTTGTCTTTGCAGGGAGACTGGCTAGAATTACAATTCCACTTAATAACTAAGAAGCAGATCAACCAATTTCCATCTGAGGTTAAGCCCTGATTATACGTATAATGTATTATTCCAAGGAATGACAGGTAGCCCTCTTTTTTTGCAGCACACCAAGGGAAAAGAATAAAACGATTAAAGCTCCACTAAGGAGAATAGTAAGAATTCTAGGAACAGGATGAGGATATGGAAGGAAATTTTAACGGAAAAGTGTATCTGAAAATAAAGAGGGAAGAGTTAAAGATTTTCTGATCGCGATGCCCTGTCGACATAATTCTATCCGTACATAAAAGAAGTGCCGGAGCCCTTTTATTTAGGCCTCCGGTGCTCTCCGGCTGAAATTATAATTTATCTCGAAAACGGAGCCGGGCTCCGGCGCAATTTAAGCTCTGGACACTCGGCTAAGTTCCCATGAGAACAGGAAGTCCTTTAATTTAAACCTGATGTTTCATCAAAATGGAGGATTGTTACAGCAAGGCTCTAATATTTGGTGGCAACAATTTGAAAAGTGAAACGCCGTTTATAGTGAAACAACGCAAAATGCCAAAATGAAATTAATAGCCCTCCTGGGCTAACGACCTTTAAGCTAAAAATCAAATTAAAAAAAAAAAGAGAGAGAGAAAGAAAATCTTTAATACATTATACTGTCATCCATAATGTGTGCGTGCACAAAATATATGACCGATAGCTTATCAGGGAATGGCTTAAAAATAGATGGTACGATTTTGACCTTATGGCAAATAATGAGGGAGTTAAATGAAAGCTTATATAAATGAAGCTGTTTCAAAAAAAAAATTTTGGGAAGTCACATAATTAATATTTTTTAATCACTTTTGTTTTATAAGAGGGTAAGAGCTTTCTTCATTATCTTGAAAATTTCAAATTTTTATAATACATACAGAAAGTTTTTATACACTTTTAGAACGATTTTGGGGCCGTTTAATTAATGTTTAAAATCTAAAGATTAATTTTTTAAATGTTCGATCTGACAGTTTTTTTCCCAAACGTGATTTTGTTGATAAAAGAGCTTTTCTAAAACATTCAGAAATACTGATTTCTATTCCTCTTTCATTACTTTTCATAGTCCATCAATTATAATGGGTTTGCGCTCAGAAAGAACGCTTTTTAAGAAATCAGGAGCACAATAGTCCATAAGTGAAAAATCAGAGGACCTCACAAGAATACGTTGAAAAGATATATGTGCAATATCTGTATCAGTCTTCATTTTTCAAGGAATGCGAATGTACTTTTCGAAGTATCACTTGCTGTTTTGTCTTGATGAACTTCCACTTTTGAAAGTCATTGGGATAAAGAAATGGAACTTTTTCTACAAATACCGGAAGTAAAACTTGCAGAGACATCAGGATTTTTTTGAAAGCAGGAAATGTTAAAAATGAGCAATGCCCTCGCTGGAACTCGAACCACGAACCTCTCGAATACGCATGCTGACCACTACACCACGAAGGCATGCTAAAAGGCGGGAGAAATACCTTATATACTTCCCCTTTTAAAGGGCGATTGGAGACCCAATCGCCAAACTCTTGCTCTGGAGAATCATCATCCACCACTTTTTGTTTTTTAGTTCAGGCGCCACTATAGAGGCATTAGGTTATTTAGAAGAAAGCCAAATGAAAAATTAGCAAGGCCTCGCCGGGACTCGGACCACTAACAAACGGCAGTATGACGTGTTGGCCATTATACATACAAAAAGTAAAACATCTGCATTCTACGGTATACAAAATTTGGTTTCAAGAAAGAGGCTAACGAAAAACCATTGGGTGTTATTTGCTATACTTCCTTATCAAATGAGTCCATGCTGAAGTGGCATTTAGAATAAAAACCTCCGAACTGTTATTACAGTAAGAAGTATACAGTATAAGTTGAGAGATTTCTTCATAAACAAGAAGAAAGATTAATAAATAGCTAGCAAGCAAATCATGTCTCCGAATTTTCAGGGTTTTTTGTCTGAAATTCTACATATAGCTTTTAATGAAATATTCTAATTATTTGCTGAATCTGGTTACCCTCATATAGTTGTAGAAAAGTTAGTTCTTACTAGAAAATGTTGTCTCTCACTAATAACACGATGAAATGCAGAAACAACAGATAATATCAACGAAACTATTGTATTTCGCTTGAAACGGTGTAATGTTTTTCAGAGTAGATGAAACAACAGAAATATCGGACAACACCGATTTAATATGTTTCGTGAGATATAAATGGTCCCCTCTCGACGCGCGTGAAGGACGGCAACGCATGGATGACGTTTCTGCTAATGGGCGCAATCCCCGCGAGCTGGACACTCGCTCTGTCCATACCTTGGAGGTGGACAGTATGGAAGAGATTACCTCTTTTCACAGGACTAGAACCACCGTTTCTATGGTGCTCCGTTCAGGCACGGCGTGGACTGTAATAAGGCTCCTGTCAAATCCGATTAGAGCTGCGTGAGCAAAGAATATGTATTGTTAAGAAGGAAAACATTGCCGCAGCAGAAGTGGACTGACACTGACCAAAATGACACTTTCTAGCAAAATTGCTTTGCTAGATAAAATAAAAAGCCAGCCACCTAATACAGGTTATCGCCGGCTCGCTGAGAAAACTGGAGTACCAAAATCTACCATATCGCGTACAACAAAATATACAGCGGAATTTCTTCCTCCTAATACCACATCTTTAATGCAACCAATGGACATGAGGGTAATAAAAAATTTTAAGACTTTGTATCGTGGGAAATTGGTTAATTACATATTAGAATCCATTGATGAAAATTTATTAACAACTTCCACAACAGCCTGAGAGATAAGTTCAAAAATTTCCCTTTTGCAAGCAATACAGTTTGCCGCTGATAGTTGGCGAGCTATAAAAGCCACTACAATGCAGAACTGTTTTACTAATTGTGGCTTTAAACCCCTAGAAATTTCCGAAAATTTAAGCAACTAAGAAAATGAGGATATGTTGCAAGTTCCTATTTGTATTAACTACGAAGAATTTTCAACAATAGATAACAATTTACCATGTTACGATGATAATGAAAACTGTGAGGATTCAGTCGTAGAAGGTATTAAATCAAAACATGGAAAATTAGACGATGATGATGATGAGTCGCCTGTGACTAACCAGGAAGCAAAAAAATGTATTGCCACGTTACAGCGTTATTTTATGCAGGAAGGAAATGAAGGGAGCCCTGCATCCACACTGAATATCTGCGCTGATTTTGTAGAAAATAAATGCTACAAAAACAAAAACAGACTACACTTGACTCCTTTTTGTAATTTTAATTTAGAATTTTAGATTCATATTACTTTTAGATAAATATTAATACATAATTTTCCCATTTGTAATTTACATTTATTAAAATTATTGAAAAAATATGTATTGTTTAATTTATTACCGGTTATTGGCCTTAGTTTCCAAAACCAAATAAATTTATTTAAAAAACTGTGAAATTCGCTTAATTGGGACAAAATGCCCGGTCCCGATGTGTCCCAATTAAGCGGAATCGACTGTATACTCCTTTCACACTCTGATAGGGTGAGAACTACCAAGGACTTAGTAGCCAAAGGCTTAATCAGTAGATAGTGAAAGTCATCAGGATCCGGACTAGTCTCATATGTGACAGAATACTTTTTAACCCAAGCATGGTGACAGCAATATTCTAACTTTTGGAGTTGGAAATGTCAAAGAAAATTTGGGCTCTTTTCGCTTTAAGTTTACAGAAAATGCGTGTCCGAGAGTAGGTTCTGGTCTGGACACAGCAGTAAAAGCCTCTCCATTGCTATTAGCTATTTCTCTTAATGGTGCTAATTACTCTCTCGTCCGGAGGCAGAAAATAGATAGTCATTACATATCCTTTTTGCTTTTCTGACTGACCAACGCACGCGTTTGCTTGACATAGAACGTAGATGATGTTATTTGCGAAGACATAATATACCCGCGAATTCCTCTGGCTGCGTCGGCGCATTCTCCTTGCCTCTGCTTTAGCTTTTTTGAAGGCCAAGCGATTAGTCATTGCCATGATTAAGTAACGTCGGAATTTATTCCATGCTCTTCTCTGCTGTCTATGAGTATGCTTACATTCGCGGTACCACCACGGATTTAGGTAGCCTTTTAAACGACTTCGGAACACAGCATTTTGCTGCCTAAATTATAGTATCTGTGATACAGATGACTGCTTAATCAATCAAGTTATTGGTCGCTCCACCTTCTGTTAACAAAGTATGGATACCCAACCCATCCCAATCTGTACGATCATTAGAAATCTTAGATGTCTGAAGGCTAATGCACTGCATTATACAAAGAATGGAAAGTAATGACTCGATAATGGTCAATTCCCACATTAAAATTACACAGGGGCAGACAGCAAATGGCCAGATCAATGGCATGAAAATTTCTTGTACTCTGGTGAAAATAAGTATTATCAACATTATTTTGTTAGATGAGACATTGAACTAAAAGTTGTTCCGTTTGCTTTCCATGTGGGCATAACCCGCGTATAACGTATAACGCGCATTTATAATTTCAAGTAACATTTTTTAATTTTTAGGTATATTCGCCGTACAACAAGCAACCAATTCTTTACGAAGAAACCTGAGAGATACATATGCAATGTTCATATCTTTTGAGATAATTATTCGAACATTTGTCCTAGCCTTTCGAACAATGGTATTACGCCACTGATAAGCGATAACGGAAACAATATATGTGTGGGTTAAATGCTTAAGGGAATAAATATTCTGGCAAAGAGGGTGCATAGTATTCAATGCAAGTGTCTAAAAAATGCTCTTGTATAGCAATTCCAACTTGAATGAATTTGTGGAATTAGGAGTTAGATGTTCTATGCAAAGCCATTCATTTTGGGAAAGAAAATGAAAATTGTGCTGCAGCAAGAATGTTTGGTGTTGGTGAAAGATGAAATGGATAATGATTACTTATTTATGGATCAAAATAACTATGATGGTGAATATGAAACAAAATTTGATGATACGCCTGAAGATACAGCGGAATACGAACTTTATCCAATAATGAAAATGTTTAATTTAATAAGATATGCCATTTCTTTTAAATAAATAGATTTTTACATACACCAAAATGCTGATTTTATTCTGATTTTTAAGCTGTCATTTTCATATCCGGCGTATAACATGCACCTGTAAATTTCGGTACTTTTTTTGTGTTAAAAGTGCGCATTATACGCCGGAATATACGGTATGTAGTTAGGTTTTATTATTTGTCGAAAGTTAAATTTTTGACATATCCAAAATCTGAATATTTTCGCCATTTAAAACACTTCAGTAATTGGAAGTATAATGACTACGACCAACAATTGCGAAAATAAAGGCCTGTGTTAAGGACTTTTAAGCCGAGTTAGGCCTTCGGTAAATATATATATATATAAACTTTTGGTACTATCGATTACAATACGAAAAGGAGATGCACAGCTAGATGTTATAGCAGTCCCATATGCAAAATTTCAACGTTCTACGGCTAATCGTTTTTGAGTTATGGAAGATACATACATATATATGTACATAGGTACGTAAAGACGTTACTAAAAAATCCCTTTTGAAGTCACTTTCCTTTCTTCTGTCTATACATACAGACGTCACGAAAAAAATAGTCAAAATGGAAATTTCCGTTGACTCGATATTTTTCGACACTAGAAATTTTTCGCGATTTCAATACTTCCTTTACTTCGGACAAGGAAGTGTAAAATGAAAAATATTGCAGGTTATGCAGTGAAAATAAATAAACTATTACGCTGCCGCCCAACCGGTATAGTGGTTAGCGTCGCTGACTGCCGTAACGAAGGGCCTGGGTTCGAATCCCGGAGAAGGCATGGATGTTTCTAAATGTATAGTTTCGGTGCGGCGTTAGGTGCTAAAGGCTGTTGCTAATGACAGGCGTAAATTTGCGCTCCTTGCAACGAGGAATTTCGTGGGCTTAAGCTGACTGCGTCAGACATGTGAGCATAAGTAACAACAATAACACAATATTACGCTGAAAAGAAATTAAAATAACTTTATGTTGTGGCGATAAATGTTAGCTGTAAGACTGATAAAGGTTTCTTTCTTTGCAAAATTTATTTTCTTTAAATAGAAAGAATTAAAAAAAAAAAGAGTATACACACACGCAGAGAGAAACATACATACGTATGCGCATATAAAAGACTAAAACAGAGGGGGGAAAAATTGTAAACTCTCCACACAGTTATTAATTTCTACATTTTAAAACTTGTTTTTTACTATGTTAGGTTAATTTATCAAGGCTAAACATCATTTGCCTATGGAAAAGCCTCAAGGAGAACTTCCTATTGATAACTGGTTCATATTTACATTAAATGTAAATTCACGGAAGCCCCACCAACCAGTCTATTTTCAGAGATTTCAGACTAGACTGAAATAACAGCAGTACTTAGCAGCCTCACCCACTTGGCCACTGAATGCCTATTTTTTAATAGATAAAACTTGTTGACTTGCAATGTATTTTAAGAATTAGCTTGAAAATCATATTTTCAGATGAAAAATGGAAGCAGAGTTACTGTACAGTATTATTCTTGCACAAATGTCTTCACTTTAGACAAATAATGAAAAAAGAGCATGTGTTTGCTTAAATATTTTTAAGGTATGTTTAACTTTTTCTTGTACAATATTACATAAATTTAAAAAAATACAAAATTAAATGAAAGAAAATATTAGTATTCACAAAATATTTATCCCCAAAATCACAAGCCATGCTGTACATTTAGAAAACTGCAGCCAGAAAAAATTAAAATCGTCTGATCTAGATCATTAGAATTTAATTAGTGATAGTAACAACCTACTTAATGGAATAACCAACTGAATTGTTATAAAAAGGGGAGCAAGAAGATGTTTTTGAATGCTTTTTGAGACTGTCTTCATTGAAATGGCGCGTTATTTCCTTTTTTTTTCGCTATTGTTAGCTCTATCTTTACATTTCAAAAAGACATATATGCTGAACAATTGATATCCCCTACCTTAATTGCAATCCAGAGCACACAGTGAATAAAACAACAATGGTGAAATCTGCAATGAAATATAACACAAAATATGCCCAAATAAATTAACATTTTTCTTCCTCCTAAATTTTTTGTTTCTGAATTTAATCTTTTTAAATACTTTCAATTCATACAGAATGAAATTAGATGTATGAAAGAGCTGTAGTTGATGAAATAATCTTGAGAAAAGGTACGGATAATGAAATATGTTTATATTTTGGTATGACTTTATCCTAAATGTTATTATATTTTAAATCCTTTAATGAGAAAATACAGAACCTGGTAGTGACAGTAGTACCAGGTGTTTCAGTACAGTATCAAAAAATCAATTTGGTAAGTAATCACTTTATTAGAAAGTAATACATTTTCACTTAAAATTAAAAAAATAAAGAACCAAAGCCACATATCTGGCTACATACATATATATATCACTGCAAAAGCAAATTAAGAAAAAAAAAGTGTTGCCTTAAATGGCAAACAATAAAATGTTTAGAAAGAAAAGGCTTAGAAGATATTTTAATCACATAATAAACAATATAACATATACAAAATGCATTTAATAAAAATTATGCTTCGTATTAATTATCCTACAAAAACTTTCCAAGCTTTACGACTAACAAATAAATTCATAATGTCAAACATTCTTCAGTCAATGTTGAGAATAAAAGATTCTTATTTCCTGAATTCTACTAAATGATCTTTAGCCATTATTATAAGGCACAGTAGAAAATATCAAGAATAGTAATTCAATTTGGAAATAATAAATCATGTTTCATGCTCCTTATTTGAATAAATAAGTGTATTACAGGAAGATTGGTTTCACCTACATCAGGGGCCTCAAACGGGCAGCCTATGTATTTGTTGCAAATATGCTCTTGCAGAGATTTCAAGATTTTAGTTATTTATGTATAATTCACGTTTATTTTCATTTCTGTTAAAAATAAACATGAGTAACATACCAGTAAATCCATAAATGGAGCTAATTAATTTACAACAAGATATAAATCTAGTTCAAAGGTTTCAAGAATTTAGTTATTTGAAGTCCAAACGTACATTAAACTTGATCTACTTAAATTTCTATTTATTCTATTTTAATTTTTTAAAATTTTACTTTTAATTGAAAACGAATACGGATAATGCACCAAAAATGGCGCTAATTAATTTACAATGTGATATAAATTTTAATCAAAGATCTTAAGATACAGATTTTATTAACTTTTATTGTCTACTCAAAAACTAAATAAGCCAAGTTACAAATTTTTGCACTAAGAATAATCTCTTTGTTTGGGAATACATCTACACGTGAATGTTTTTTATTCTGCACTTGAAAATTAATAAGAAATGAGCCCACCTGACCGAATTTTTGACTGCCCAAATTGAATTTTTAATTCAATAGAATAATTGACAATTATTTACTGAATAAATGTAATAGGCTACATATGTAATTAAGACTGCAATCTGGGTATTTATTAAAGAAAAAGAATTCATATTCAAATAAAATATAATAAAAATGTAACAAATTCATATTCAAACAAAACAGTCTGAAGATTTCATCAAATTCTGACCCTAGTGCATACTTGTAGAGAAAATAATAAAAATTTAGCAATATTCAGGAGTAAAAATCCTTATACAAAACATAGAATACATCAAAAACTAAAATACTTAAATAATAACGACAAATAAATGAATAAATATACTTGTGCAAAGATATTTTCAGTAAAATTTGAAAACAAAATTTTCACTCGGATACATCTTTTTTATCTCACTTTTTTATCACTTATTCAATCTCACTTTTTTTAATTACATTCAATCTCACTTTTTTATCACTTATTCAATCTCACTTTTTTTTATCACTTATTCAATCTCACTTTTTTTAATCACTCACTTCTTTTCTATCACATGCTTAATCTCACTTTTTTAACTAAGGCGAGCTGTAGAACAATTAATTCTATGTCTCTTGACAGGTGATATATTAAGTGTATGTGATTAGGATAATTTGAAATTATAATGACTTAAAATCCATTCTTCATCAACTTCTGGCGGTAACTTCTCATTTCGACTGCGTTCAAAATAATCAACATTTTTGGACCCATCAATCAAGATTACAGTATGACATCTAAAAGAAGAATCAATAATTTTAAAACAATTTTTTTGAAGTGAATCATGAAACAACAGATTTCAAAATATACTTACCTGCTACCATAATTTGATTCAGGAATGTTGACAAATATAGCACTAAGTTTGTCCAGAAACATAGATGTTTTACTTTTCCCTTGCTTTTTCATGTTTTCATCAAGGCTGTAGCTGATAAATATAAGACTCATTAGATAAATACTGCATATTACAGTAAATGAATAGTAATTAAATGTGACTATAAAAAACTCTTTTATATTATATGACAATAAATAAGATAAATTTACATCTGGTAACTATGTAATCCAGCTACGTTAATCTTCTTAATATAAACACAAATACAAAAGCACTTTGAAAAAGGTACATTAAACAATATTATATAAAAGTTACATAAAATTCAATCTTTAATTTATGTTGATTTTACAGAAAATCTCCAGCAGTTTCAAGGCAGACATAGAGCAGACACCTTTCTTCAAGGAGCAAAACTACTTTTTCCTGTCTCCCTCAAAATCGATAGCTTTTCTATAAAATCCATATAAATTTAAAGATGACTTCTTTTTTTTTCTTTTACTTAAAAATTTGATCCTACCATACTATCCTTCATATAAAACAGAAGTATGATAATGTACGTCTAACCTTACACTTGCCAATACTTCTAATTTTAACAAGATTTCTAGCAAATCAACTTTTCTTAAAGAATTCCTATTTATTGGTATATTTAATCTTGTGAGATATTAATTTAATAAAAAGACATTTATATTTTATACAAATTTAATAAGTTCAAACTGGAATATTATTGTCAATTAATTAAAAAGGTAAAATAATAACTATAAAAAGAAAGAAAGGAAAGCATGGATGAACTTATAACTGCTAAATAACTAATTTTATGCTATGCCTTAACAGATTTAATTGTAAATAAAAGTATGAAACAGCACTGCTTAATAATCCAGACTAAATTTCAAGCACCTTCATAGACCAGGAAGTCTGCAATAATAAGGCTAAAAATTCCAAACAGAGTTACAAGCTAATATTACCATTTCCACAGCAAAAGAAAGAATTATTACTCTCAGGTTTTAAAGTAATTCAGAACAAAATAATAGCTGACATCATTATTGTAGTACAACATGCACATTTTTTAAATATCATATTGTTGATGTCACTGGCTCAAGACAAATCACGTGAAAAACGTACAAATTTCCTCTGTCTCTATACATACTGCCATATTTTTCAATAGATGTATTATATCATGTACAGACAGAATGCACTTTAAATACAGGTTGGTTGCCACAGCTAACAAAGTTTCACAGCATTTATTTGCTGTGCAACATCTATTTTCTACACACAGTTTTATATTGGGAACAAAACAATACATCTAGCACCAAAGGTATAATATGATTTAGGTTAACTTATTTACAGGTGTCAGAACTAAAATAGCCAAAATTCTATGAAGAATTGGCATACTTGGTGTTTACATTACAGGCTTTACATTGAAATATAATGACAATCTATATATCAAACAAATGAAATGCCCAGTTCATTTGTTTCATCTACATGGATAAGGAAGTATATCAATATTCAAACTATATAAGTTCCATAAACATGTTGAACATTAGAAATGTAACCTATAGCATACGAAATAATTTATACTAAAACAATAGTATGATTTCAGGTGGCAAAGAGAAGTTAGTAAGGGAAATTTTAGAAAGATATATGAATTAGATAATCATAAGAAAGAATAAGAATATGATAAAAATTACAGTAATTTTCTTAAAAAAAGCAAATATCAAATAGGAATAAAAAAATAAATTAATACACATAAACCATCCCATTACACTGAGTTCCTCTTTACTACTTGCTATATTCTTGTATAAAGTACGAATTAAATAAAAAAGACACACTGTAGTTGATTTCACATTTTACACTGATTTTCTTATGTTAAATCGGAGATGTATTAAGATAAAAAGCTAAATGATGATTACTAAAAAAATAATAAGCTAATTTATATCTAATATAACCAAATTGATAGCTAACTAATAAGATAGTTTTATCTTCATCAATCATTAAAATTTACAGCTAATTGCAAAGCAAAATAAAAATGCCAGTAAATTAACTCAATTCCAATTAAAATTAGATATAATTATGTGTAATGCTTAATTTAAATTTCTCTGAAACTTCTGCATTGCCTTTTAAATTATTCAGAAGTTTTATAATCAGATTTCTTTTTTTTCATTAAATACATTCATTTCAAACATTTCAAATCAAAGCAAGAAGAACAGTAGATATATATATTTACCATGAACGATCACAAAGCAAAGCAAATAATTCGTCTACTAGAACATCTTTAGTTGCAACAGATGGATTTTTCTTTACAACTTCTGTGAACTTTTCTTTTGCTTTAGTTACTTTAGGCCAAGGCGTTTCAGGAGTAATACTGTTACCAAATGCATGAATTCCTTTAATAAGCAAACATAAATTGTTATACATTATTCAATCACACATCAGATCAATGCATACATATTTGAACTTTGGTTTCATGACAATGAAGATACAACTAAAATTTATCATTAATTTAGGGTTACTGTTAATGAGAAAATCATTTTAATTCAATTTTAAGCTTGCTATATGTTATAATACGCTATAAATCAGGAGTTCTCAACCAGAGAAGAATTCCATTCCCCTGAAGGGGAATTTCATATTAGATTCAGAGGGGAATGTGATCAGCCTTTTATTTACCTGCTAAGAATTTGTTTTAGTTTAAGAATAAAAAACTTTTCCCAGCTTTTGATATTTACCAACATTTTTTATACTTTTGCTTGTTTAATTTATAAAACACATTAAAAATGATTAAAATAATTTAAAAAACAAAAAATGCATATGTATTTTTCAAGTTCTCGAAAGAAGGGCAGGGAATGACCATTAAAAAATGATGAAAAGGGTACATGGGTTGAGAATCTTCGTTTTAAACATTTTGTTTGTAGTCACCAACCGATATTTTAAGCATATAACATGTAATAAAATTGTAACTATAAAAATTAATAAAGTCTTTTTTTATTGCAAATTTTATGGTAGTGCTGGTCATTGATTTATACACATTATTGAAGTTTAATAACATAGTAAATAGTTTCTTTCATGTAAAACATCATCAAGTGTTTTTTACACATTGCAAGGCTTCATCTGCTTGAGCATACGTGAATTTCACATCTATTTCACACAATTCAACTTTGCTTCTGAAACTGAATAATTCTTGATTTGCTTCCTGCTCATCATAAATTTCTACAACACTCTAAATTTGTCAGTTTCAACTTTTAAATTGTAATTTACAATTCTATAAACGTATAATTGATTATAAATGTATGATTCTGATTAAATAAATATGATTAATGTATGATTTATAATTAAAAGTTCAAACTAACAAAAATGTGTTTTAGAAAGATTTGTGCAACATGTGTTTTAGAAAGATTTGAAAGCTCTGTATGGTTTTGGAAATCATTAACTTTTATAAAATGTTAAAATTAAATCAAAGAAATCCATTCTGATCAAACCAATGGAAACAAGCATTAAACAAAACACATTAAACCAAACATATTAAAGTAGGCTTGGAATGAACTCATAAATATTAGTATAATTGATTGGTCATTTGAAAAGTTCTGCAATTTTTGATGATAAATACAAATGAAGCAGTAGAAAAGCATAATATACTTTAATTGAATCGCATAAGCCCATTTTATTCTATGTTATTTTGCCATCTTTCAGGCAGCTGGAAAATTTCTTTTTTAAAAATGTCATTAGCTTTATTCATAAAGAAGTTATTGACGTGTTGGTTGACACTTTCCACAGAGTAATTCCAAGACATTTGGAGAATACCGAATTGACCTGAAGAGATGAAAATATGAGAGGGCAAAGTTAATATAAGGAGAGGTGACACAAGCTATCTCAGCCATACTCAATAAGTTATGGGTTACAATTGATTTGATGGTGCTATTTTAGTCTTATTACCCTAAACAAATGTGAAGCGAATTATTGCTGTGTCTCAGAACAAAGTCTTGTGAAGGTTAAAATAGCCTTTTTATTTAAACAGAATTTGGAACATAAGTACATTTCTCCTGTGCTACAATGATCACAATTCATGGCAGTGCAAAATAAATAGAATGGTTGAATTTAACTTAAACATTGAACAATAGTCAAAGACCACACAATTAATTATTATGCTGGAAGCTGGTTCACTAAACTCTACCACAGCATCAGAATTAAAATGTGGGCTTAAAAGCTGCAACATCGAATAATTCCAACTATTAACCCTGGCAGGAAGCTATCCGTGTAGTGCATATACGATGCCGGAAACTCTCTATTTCAAATCTACAAACCTCAGCTTAAATACTCACTACTAATTTGCATTCTGGAAAGAATTATGGAAAGAAAAAGTTATAGTTTAGGCTGGAATTAAAATAACCGGTTAATTAACATACAATTCCCTACAAAGTTTTTGTCTGATGTTCATCAAAACATGGAGTCGAGCATTGTCATGATAAAAAACAACACCTCAAAGATTGTTCAGTTCTGGATGCTTGGCTTCACTTTCTGCT
Organism: Stegodyphus mimosarum; assembly: GCA_000611955.2. NCBI lineage: Eukaryota > Metazoa > Arthropoda > Arachnida > Araneae > Eresidae > Stegodyphus > Stegodyphus mimosarum. The sequence continues at coordinate 606,649 of KK114425.1, forward strand.
TTTAAAACTGCCCCGTAGGAACATTATTTTTCCAAATTTATTGTCTGACTTGGCGGCAACAATTCAGAGTATACAGTTTCTTTGTAGTGCTACCATACTAAAAGTATTATTTTTAGGATGCAGCCCTCTTGTTGGTTCAAGGAGGTTCTTTTGGCTTACATTATGCTCTTTTTTTTTTTTTTTTGTAACATTATTACACAGTATCCACTTCTTTAATTTTTTTCATTCAGATTCATTCTACTTAATTTAGGGGGGAAAAACAGTCACTAAGGCTGACAAATTGAATTATTACTAGGTATCTACAAACACTTTTACACTGTTTGTTGCACTATCATCTAGTTAAATATATGTAATATTATAAAAACTTCTCAATATACTTTTTTGGGTATTCCTTTATTAAAGATGCTTCTGCAGCTAATCATAAAATTAGCAAAATCATTCACCATATTTGCAATATGAAACTTTTGAATATCACTAAATGCTTAAGTAGTGGCTGCTTTAAAAAGGAAGCACAATTTTTTTGTTATATCCACATTTGGGAGCCTCCATTTTTTTTTGTACTGTACAATCATAACTATGATTGATAGAAATTCTAAGTTTTTACTAACTAACTATTATGAAATTTTAATTGATTACTTTAATTAATTTTGCGGTTTCCAAATAAAAAAATAAAGGAAATAAAACCATTAATAATTATTTATTTACAATTAATAATAATGTATTATATTTCCTTCTATTCACTCTGACAGTAATTAAAAAAAATAAATGGGTTTTAAATATGAAGAATAATTAATTTAGACATTTGTTTCATGTTTCCGATTGGACATATTAGCTAATAAAGAATTAAAAGGTTGTTAGAAACAAAAGCAGTTAATCAGCTTCCAGTTGATGAGTGCTGAATAAAAAACTCATTAATGCATTTACGACACTTTTTTGAGTCAGAAACTAGTTCACAAAGTTGAGTTCTCTCAATCTAAGTGTTTTCAGACAATCTCTCAAAACTTCTTAACATAAACTCCATTGAATATATTAATTTTATTTCTCATAACAGGAACCTGGTTAACTGAATACAGTGCTAGCAGACAGAAAAATCTTTAGTAATCAAGTTAATAACAGAAATCATTAATAAATTATATATATATATATATATGCACAATCATAGATACCTGGTCCAACAGTAACAGGTGGTCGTGACGATGCATTGGTAAAATATGCTATTTGTGGAGTTTTGAAACAACTATAAAAATAAAGAGCAAATCAAAATTTTATCAAATGCTTTACACAAGTAATAAAAAGTTTCTTTTTTTTACAGTATACTAATTTACCTAAGATCCATTAAGACTAATAAAAATCCATTATAGTTTTCTTTCTCCAAACTTATATCATGTAAGTAACTAAAACATTCTTTCTGACCAACTACATAATCAACAGCTAAAAAACCTACAAAGTAAATTTCAAATTAAATTACAGATTTCATTTAACAAAAAGAATCATTTATAAGTACAAAAGCATAATATTATAATAAAGTAAATGCACTTTAAAATATTTAAGTAGTCTACTTTAATACGTTCTTAAAAAATAAAAGAAAAAAAAAAGGCAAAGAAAAGTTTAATATCCTAGGCTGTCATGTGACAGCAAAATATACATTTTGAATAAATTACAAAACAGTACATGTTAAGAAATATGGAAATCTGCAACAGCATATTTTGAAAGTGCAGCACTGTAATTCATTACAGATATTTTAAGGTGTCCCCCCCAAGAAAAAAAGAAACTGCTATGTAAATCTGCTATGCTAACCAAATCCTGCTTCATCTAATATCACTTAATTGAAAAGGTGATGAAAAACTGAATCTGAAAATCCCTAATCTCTAACTTTTTCAAGCCAATTTTTTCAGCGTCTTATTCTTTAGAAGAAAACACATATTTTACTATAAAAACAAGTAACCTCATTATTTTAAATGTAGAAACAATGAATTATTTTAAATGTAGAAACAATGAATTATTTTAAATGTAGAAACAATGAAATAAAATTATGCAGGAGAATTCTTTAAATAAAATGTTTTACCTTGAAATTGTTAAACTACTAACAATGGAAACACTGAAAATTGTAATAAATAATAAAAAAACTGTCCCCCCCCAGCCTAGATGGTACAGTGGTTAGGAAAGCCTACTGCCATACTAAACGGCCAGGGTTCGAGTCCCCGAGATGGCATGGTTGTAACTGTTCGTTTCTTCATAGGAGGTAATGGTGACCTACTTATTAGGTGCTTCCACAATAGTGGCAACCACTTCTGGCTTTAGCAGCGGCCAAGCCTAAATCGGCAATGTGACTGCCAATAATTAAGAAAGAAGCTTGCAGAACATTGCACAAGAAAAATGAAAAAGATGTTTTTATAGATTTAGACAGTTCAGAATATAAATTCCATTTGCACCTTCATGCAAAATTAACGAGTGTTTGCTAGTGTTAAACACATGTTCAGCTGAAAATTCTTAAACTCTTTCTAGTAGAACTTCCACATAGGGAATTCAGTGCCATATCGCACATGATCTAGTCAAGTCACTCAAAATGTTCAGAACTATCAAGTCCATCTAATAATGCTAATTGACTTCAAAAGGAATCGAATGCATTGCACAAGAACATAAATCCTCAATATACCGAATACCTTTTCTTACAGCCACTCCTATTTAAGTAGCGAAGCTTCATTGTGTCATTTTCAGCACCAGAGTAAGTGGAAAATGTATACTTCTCAAGTAAATATATTTTTGTTCTATAAAGAAATTTGTTAATGACAGTTCCCAATGTTCAGAGTATTCCAAAAGATTTATGAAGAAAGTTAAATTCAAGATTTTTTTTTTTAAATTCTAATCACAAAATATTTTTACTAATAATATCATACATACAATAGCTTTGGAAACTGCTTTGTTCTACTGATTAGCGGTTTTAAATTCCACTGAAGAAATAAAACGAAAACTGGAAGTTACAAACTGAAGTTACTAATCATGAAACTATGGTATGGGATAAAGAGGAAACACGGGGCACTCATTACCTTATTTGAAAAAAAAAAAAAAAAAAAGAAGATTACCTCCCCTTTCGGGGAAGCCCGGGATGCGTGCAATTTACGGTAAGACCCCTAGAAGTTGACCGAAGTCGCAAGCTCCCCATAGCTCTTCCTTCAGAGGGTCCCCACCAGGATATCGCAGCTGTAAGGCAGTCCACCATCTACAGCGGTACTCATTAAATCTAGCATCGAACCTCAAAGTCCAACAGTTCCCTCTTGTCATCGTAAAGCGACCAGGAAATATATATACTAGGCTCCTCAATTGTAGGTACGAGACCATTTGGGATTTCAAAAAGTTTCAATTCAAAATTTTTCTGTGCTTTCACGCTGCTCAGTGGCACTCAGCAAAGGGAAAAAAGGCAAACCTCCCTCCCCGAGTTTCACCAATGTTTTTTGCCAGACGAATCTGACCATCGGTAATGATCCTCCTGCAGGTTCACCTACAGAAACCTTGTTACGATTTTTACTTTCTCTAAATGATCGAGTTTGGTCATCTTTCCGGCGCGACCAGAAAGCCACTTCGAGAGCCAGTCCGAAGACTTCACTAAATCATTCAATCGGTAGTAGCGACAAATTGTCAAACAATTTTCTGTTGGAAGATATGTATGCCAACTGAATACTTCCAGAAAGGAAAACAGATTTTTATCAACTCATTTCAATTGTAGTAAATTTTTTTAAACAAGAAATACATCGCTTAGGTTATTTATTTCAATAAATATAGAATGAAATAGAATAACATACTTTAAACTTTTATTAGTAATATTTATTCTAAAAGAAGAATACAGTTATGAGAGATAAGAGCAGTATACTTAATTTAATCATAGTCAATAAGCAACTTTGTTGGAATAGGTTTGGTGCATTGCCCTTTAATATCGTGAATTATCATACCTAGATAAGAACAACGAAGGCCATTCGATTTTATCAGGCAAAGGCATTCTTGAAGAAATAATTAAAAAGAAGCCAGTAAAAGAATCTAAAAAGAAAAATGAAGATGACCGTTAAACAGAAAGGATGATCACCATGAAATACATCAACTGACAGATTGTACAGGTGCAGGACTTAGAAGAGAAACTGGTATGTGTGAGCGTAGGTTAGTTGAACACAGAAACCACACAATGGTTATCAGTCTAAATGGAGGATCGCCTTTTTGGAGAAGGAAACTGGCTGGATTAAATCCTTTTTGCTTAAAACAAATTAGAAGTTGAAAATACAATAAAATTAATAAAAACAAATACACTGAAAAATAGATAAAGCCTTTCAGACATAGCCTGCATACCTGTTTCCTGATTAAAATGATTAAATGTATTCAATTTCTTTTCATAAAGGATTTATTTTGAATTAATAATTAATTGCTACAACTCTTAAATATGCATACACCGAGTTATACTCACATTCTACTTTTAAATCATCAAATTATTTACCGATTTTAAGAACAGTAAAGGAAATGCAGTTGCAGAAAAGCTTTGCTTAACACGAATTGGGTATTATGATAGCACAACTGAGAAATTATACTATTTCTTGCTTTCAGCAAATGCAATTTAGTTATTAATCATATTATAATATAAAAGTTAATCATCAGTAACTTAATATAAAAAGATCAGTATATTATTACATAACATAATTTTCTTTTTCTTGGCTGCTGCTCTGCAACAGCTAGTTTTAAATTTGAAATGTTAAGAGTTCACATTATCCAACATACCATTGAAATGTTTTTGTCCTGATAGTAAATGGTAATGCAATTTTGGAAGGAACAAGGATGAGCAACATTTTGAAACAAATCATATTAACTAGTTTTTTGCACAGTAACTTGATAAATTTTACTTTGAAGATGTTATTACTTTCTTTAATAGCCATCACACAAAGTATTGCTTTATTATTATATAACTTTTATGAAATGCAATGTGCATCAAAATGACTTTATTTTGCTGAAATAAAAACATTAAAATTATGCACCGATTATCAGTTGTACATCTGACATCTATCAGACATCAGTCTTTTGGTATCAAATTTGCAATAAAATTGTCTTTTTGTTTAACAGGTATATTTTTAAAACACAGTCTTCAGTAGCTATATATTATAACTATCATTTCAAGCTATATAACCATTCCAAATTGTCTGATAATCAGGCCTTTAATGTACGGTTAAAATATTAAAAAGGACAGTTATTAAATTGAAAAATTTCTGCACAGGCACTCATGATATTTTATTAGGATATGTAATCTTATAAATGTGACAATTCATAATAATAAGCTTGATTTTTTTAATAAAATGTTATAACATTACTCATTTTGAAGTTTATAGGATTACATTTTTTACAAGGAACATTTCATAAATGCACCATCAAGCTTCTATAAGCTATAAATCCTTTTCTGGCAGTAACTGCAATAAAAATAAGAATTAACACATTAAGAGAAATAAGGGGATTCCTTTTCATTATGTGAAAGAAAACTTCTTAATTCAATCCTCAGACTTAATTTTAAATCCGAAATTTTTAAATTAAAACTCATTTTTAAAATAATTTCTGATACTAGGTCAGAGATCAGGAATTTAAAAGAACAAAAAGGAATTTGCACTATTTTCAATCACAATGAGCGTACTATACAGAAAAAATTTTCTGGTGCTGATCCGAAGCTCTGAAATCTATCCAAATTTTCAGAAAATAATCACTGCTGTTACATATTGTATGATATTATGAAAATAGAAACATCTTCATTTTATTCTATTATTACTCGGACATCTTTATTTAACATATCTTTTTTCCAGGGGTGGTAAAAATATACTTGAATCAAATAAATAGACAAAATTTAAATGTAAGACTTTGTAATTTAGATAATATTATGTTTTGAAGCAATTCACAACCTATTTTTTTATCTCCTATGGTCTACTTTCTTTGGATGATGTAATTTTAATTATGGTATATTAATTGAACACATTAATTAACTTCAGTAAGATTTCCTGTGCTCAAATATTGGGGTTCAGACTCCGAAATAAAGTGAAAAATTACATTAATTGACCAAATTGGTCAAATAATTTATAATGGGTATACCACATTTTATTAGTGCACTCTACTTTCTTTGGATAGTGTAATTTTAATTATGGTATATTAATTGAACACATTAATTAACTTCAGTAAGGTTTCCTGTTTACAAGTATTGGGGTTCAGACTCCTAAATAAAGCAAAAAATTACATGACTTGACCAAATTGGCCAAATAATTTACAATGGGTATACCACATTTTATTAGTGCACAAAGAAGCATTTGTTTTTACACAGTGATTCAAAACCTAAAGATATAGCACAAAATTCAGGGCCAAATAATTGTTCAGCTAGAACATTAACAAAGCAGCAAACCATTATATTGCACAAAGCAACAATTATGCAAATTCTAATCATTAGAAGCAACATGTACAGAACAATAGAGATATCTAGTGACCAGAGATTAATTACTAATGTCTTTCTAACTCTGATGCTTTATGTTGTTGTGGCTTATCCACTTGTCTAACAGTAACATCAGAATAAGTCTATGAATTTTATTGTGATAAGGAAAATATAACTAGATCTGTCATTGGTATGACACCTTTTAGTGACAGTGTAACTAGCCAGTTCTGTCAAAATTTTGATCGAAAATCTCCCAGTGGATGGATCCAAGGGTTTCCCACCCCTCTTCCCTTCCGTAATTAGTAGAACTATCCCACATTGTGATGCAGAGCAAAGCAGCATTCCTCAAACGTTTTTTAATTGGAGACAACTTTTATAAATTAGAATTTTCTCTGGGCAGCCTTACTCGTCTCCTTTAAAAGCAAATTTTCTTAGCATAGGTTAATAAAAATATATTTATAATTTTAAAATACACTTACATAAAATACCTTTAATTTTGCATTGGTATTAAATAATTAAGTTAAAAATGTATTAAATTAAAAAAAAGAAAATTTATATTCATTTTTAATAAATCAAGGCTATTAAAATTTAGATAAAACTTTATCTAATTAACTAAAAATTTAATAAATGTTTGTACTCACATTAATGAGATGGAAGAGCATGTTGATTCTTCAGCAGCTGTTCTAGGTTTGGATGTATGTTGGAAAGCTTAAATCTGAGACTGGCATATACATCAAATCAGTTCTGCTATTTTATTTGAGTTTGTGATGAAAACTGTTTCACTCACAGATACACAGAATCAAACTAAACTACAACTTTTAAAGTGCAATCACTATATACCATTTTCATGACAACGAAGTTCTAAAATCTATATACATTCTGCTTCAAATTTCATTTTTAAGTCCAGTGTCTTTTGAGAGTTCAGTTAACTGTTTTCTTTCATTCAGTAATACCTTGTAGTATTCCATATCCCGATGGAAATGATTACAAACCCATGAATATTCATGGCTCACCACTTGAAAAATAAGCTTTGAATTGTGACCTCAAAGTTTTGAGATGCGAAAATATGTCACAGTACAATTCAAAAATTTCTCCTAGTATTTTATACCAGAATTTGTTTACTTTTAATGTATTGCCTTAATTTTTTTTAGATATTTTAATATGCATGTATATATACATTCTTACAGACATCACAAAAAATATTCTAGGCTGTATGGTATGTAAGGCTTAGAATTTGCTGCTTACGTTTGCTGCAGCCTAGGTATATGGTCTAGGTTTGCTGCCTTGCCAGTTAGAGAGTTAATCCCCAAACCAAGTTTCCTCTTACACCTCTTTATTTTCTAATGACCATTCACAGTTAAAAGATTATCTTGTAGACAGAGATTTAATTCATTTAGTTTTAAGAATGCATCTGAAAAATATGACAATGTACTCAACTGTATTATCAGCAATTTTGTTTACAAATAACAAGACCTTCCCATATTACTTCAAAGAGCCTTTAAAGTACCTTATGCTGTGAAAGCCAGAGAACTTCAGAATGAAGAAAAAGCTGTTTGGGCTTCAACCCATGTCATCACAAAACAATGAAAATATTCAGCTGTTATAGTTAATTACCTTAATGCTGTCTTTTACAATGATTCTGAATTTAGGCATTTCCTCTAAACCTCTGGTTACCAAGGCTCTCTATGAATGAACCAATGGGTCTAGGTTGTAGGATTTCCTTTATTTTGCATAACAAATTTATTTTAAGTTTGATACCTTTCCTGAATCTCTCAACTTCCCCTAGCATTTTCTTGTCAGGATGTAAATTTAAAGTGAAGTGAAGTGAATACTTAAACAGGTGAATCTCTGAGTTTATTCAGAGCATGTTTTTGTTAGCCAGCGCAAGTTTCGTTGCTATCTCGCTGTTATGCTAGTAAGCCTCCTGGCCATTTCGGATTATCGTCATGCTGTTAGGTTTTTGCAAGTCAACCTGTTAGGTGCAAATTAACGTGCTAATCCAGCACTATTTTATTTTAGATTCCACATGAATTATATTCTACATTAAGTTTTCACTTCACCGCAAGTTGAGGGTGTTCTTGTAGTGCACAAAGACTGCGCTTTTCTGTTAAACTTTGAATTAATAAAAAGTTACTTTTCACCCATCTTCTGTACTGGTAATTCATTTACGCTTGTGCGAGAATTCGCCAGGTTCATTGCAAAAGTAGTTTATGTGGAGTAACAGAGACAGATCTCACAAGGTAACATCAGGTATCACAGCTCTAACTACTACACTTATTTGCACAAAAGCCTAATCCTAACAAAAATATACACTGTTACATGTAATCATTTTATAGTAATCAATTTCACACTGTTACATGTAGTCATTGAGAAATTTCAAATAGATTTTCTTGCATTTCCTATATCATAAAAAAAATCTATATGAAATTTTCAGGTTCCACATTATTAACTATGTCATTCATTTAGCATGTAACTAATATTTGAAGATTGTATTAAATCAATATGCTTAGATAATTTCTCACTAAACATAATTTTAGTTATATCTTTTGTAACTGAAAGGTTCCACTATAGAATGCGGTGTCCAGCTCATTATACGATTGTTCCGATGTGACACTTACAATATTATATAGGAAGCTTCTAAAGCCTTTTTAGTTGTGAAACCTACACAAGAAACACCTTTAATTTCTTTATTCAGTTTTTAAACACATCATTGAAACAATTTGACAGGTTTACTTTTTATGAAGGTTGCTATTTACATTTCTGGCCTTGGCAACAGTAAGTGTTGCTAGGCGACCATAGATGATTCCAGTCAAAAGTTTGATATTTATAACTATAATTTCTTCAGAATGTTTGGTCATTTTAGCATGATTTGTGTTGTTTACAGCAAATTCAAAAATTCATCTTGAGCAAAAAATGGAATTGACACATGAACATTTTTGTGCAATTATTTTTCATAACTTTTGACATGGATTATCAAGACAAGAATGCTTCGATGGCCTTACTTCTTTATACAGTGATAAAGCACCATCCTACAGCACTGTAAAAACCTAATATAACGAATTCAGTCATGGTCGTCATTTGATCTAGGGCGAATTCTGTCAAGGTCATTCAAACTGGTTGTTGTACAAGAAAACATCAATGCTGTGCATGAACTGATAAAGAAAGATCGTCATGTGACATATCGTGAGACTACGGTGTCTTTGGGCATCAATATAATATTATATGAAAATTTGGACGTTAAAAAAGATCTGTTCGTGCTGAATCCCGCATAATTTGTCAAATACTCAAAAGAAGGCTCATGTTAATTTGTGCAATGAAATGTTAAAAAAATACATTCAAGGTTCATCAAAGGCTGTGTATAACATCTACACAGGTGACGAATCATGGATCTATGCATATAAGCCTGAAACAAAACAGCAGTTGACTGTATGGGTCTTCCAAGAAGAGCCAAATCCAACAAAATTTGTTTGCAGAAGAAGCACATCGAAGCAAATGGTTGCCTGTTTCGTCGGTATTACCGGTCATGTGGTGACAGTGGCATTACAGCAACACAGGATGGTCAATTCCGAATGGTACACAACCATTTGTTTGCGAGAAGGTCATTGGAGAAATTCAAAAAAGCAGAAGAGGTGAATCATTCTTCATCACGACAATGCAAGCTTTGACACATCAGCTCAAACAAATTAGTTTTTGAAGCCAAAAACATCGAATTGATGGGTTATCTGCTGCACAGCCCTCATTTGGCACCAAATGACTTTTGTTATTCCCACACATCAAAAATAAATTACGTAGTGAGTGATTTGCTACACCCGAAGAAACAGTTAATGAATGCAAAATGCATGTTTAGGAGTTACCTCAATCGAAGTGGGAAAAGTGCTTCAAAAATTGGTTGAAACGCATACAAAAGTGGATTGATCTTCAAGGAAAATATTTTGTAAAACAATAAAACCAATTTTGATCATAAACATTTGTTTTTTCATTATTAGGCCAGAAATATAAATAGCAATCCTCGTATACTTGTGCATTTTGTTTCTAAGTGCCGATTCAATTTCATGGATTTCATACACTCATTTGCTAGCATTTCTTAACATAAAATGCACTGAGACTTTGGTTAACTCTCATTGCCATACCAAATAAGTCCAAATCCCAAATAACTCTTGCCATGTTTATGAAAAGTATTTTTTCTCTGAACAGCTATGAGTACTACTAAATATTTAGTTAATGACAAGAAGATTACTAATATTAATATCATAATCATACAAAGGTTATGAGCTATTAGCACTTGTTAAATGAAGGGTATCTTCATGTTCCTTCAAGATCCAATTTGAAGCCAGTTTTACATTATGCACAATGGGCACTGTGTTACAGAGACTATTAATGCCTATCACATAACAATGATTTCAAACAGTTACGCATCTATTGAACTAACAGACAAACAATGAATTAACTATACATATAATTTTTTATAAGTTAATGATGAGTGCTTGCAAAAAATTTGGTGCTAAATGTAAAGTGAAAGGATGGTGAGAAGCAGCATGGTTGGTAACCAATAATTTCATAAAATGTTACTCTTGAGAGAAAAAGTGATAGATGATTGCCATGTCTAATTTCTAGACTCTGACATTTTCAGCTATAGTGTGGTATATATAGTTAATTTAAATTTTATTCTTTTAACTTTTTAGAAATCTTAGAGGACACAAGGACAGACTTCAACGAGCACTAGTGGTCCACAGACTGCAGATTGAGATACTCTGGAATTTGGGATCCTACTCTGTATCAGAATGTGTGATAGTTCTTATAACAGAATTCAAACATTTAGAACAAAGGTTCCCAACGGAGTCAGTATAGACCCTCTGGGAGTCAATGATGACCAAGGGTTGACTAGGGGTCGACATACAAATGTGCACAGCCAATTCATTGGCAAATAATTAATATTGTAAAATTGATAATTACTGATATGAAGCTATACCATATAGCAAATTAGAAATCATATAAAATAAGCAAGGGGTAAAAAAATGGAAAAGTTATTTATTTTTTAAATAATTAATACTCTTACCTAAATAAATATATTTTTTATGTAAAAATGCTGCATTAAAAATAAAACACAGGAATACAAGAAAACACAATAAAACAATAAGAATACAAAACTTCCTCAGAAGGTATACAGTAAAACCTTGCCAAATGCGAGGATTATGTCATTAACACATTTCATGCATGGCATAATCGCATTCATCACAGTTAATGTTCTATGGAAAAAATGTATGAGACCTAATTCAGATTAAGAAAATATGTATAATTTTTGCAATTAAAAGGTAAAAAATGAAACAAATGTTTATTGGAAGGACTTCTGGAAGGGGCAGTGATTAAAGCATCTCTCAAAGTTTCATGGTAAGAGAAAGTTTTTCGATGCCTAAACGTCCTCTTGTTTCTTCATTTGGGTGCACAATCATTGCAAAATTAGACAATTCCTTTTGTTTAACAAATAATTTAACTTCCTGTAAGTCTGAGAGGCAATTTATCTTCTTGATTATCACTGCTTTCATTGTTGGCTGGTTTATGAGATCATCCAACTCTTCATCTGAAAATCCTTCACTGTTAATTGCATTTGCAATTCATATAATTTCCTTGGCTTTACTTTCAATCGACGAAAATCCTTTAAAATTGTTGATAACTTCTGGCAAGAGCTGATATCAGCAGACATTCAGAGTTGATGAAGGAACGCTAATTCTCATATGAATGAAAGTCTAGCACTGAACAAATTAAATGTAAACAATTAAAATAATGCAAATAAGTGAAATCGCTTTCTGCAAATCCACATTCAGCAAGGGTTTGCCATACTGTTATATATAGCTGCTTGCAAAATTTAAAAGATTCTATTGTTGGCTTCCAAGATATTGAAAATTTGAATGTGCCAGCATGTCTAGATCTGTTAACTGCAATATATTTGATCTTGATATTATGAAGTAAGAAGACCTGATTACACTGAAGGAAGATGTCCAAGCACAAATCTTATTCAAAGCATATGTGTATGCTAACTTCTGGAATTTAGTCATCCGACAGAAATATCCCAAAATATTAGTTGTTATCGAACAGCATTATTAACGTTCCCCTTTTCTTCTCTAGTAAAAGCAGGAAGTCAATAATTTACTACAGAAGATAAGAAAAAGGTTGAATACTTTTTGAACAAGGAGATTTAATAATTAAGTCAAGCAGTTTCATGCCAGATATTAAAAGAATGCTATCAACATGTCAAATAATCACTTTGACTGAAATTACACTTTTGTGAAATTACAATTCACAATTTTGCTTATGAAAACCTGTTATAATTTGCTAAATTAAAAACAATAATAAAACAAAAAGTAATTAAATATAAATCTAACAAACCATTTTTTTAAAACTTTGCTTCATATTCTTAATTTAATTGTTATCTTCAAGTCATTTATTTGCAGTTATATGTATCACAATGAAACACTGTATATTACAGAGAAAAATGTAGCGTGGTCGATGAAGAAAGACTTTCCTTGAAAAGGAAGTGATGCAAGGAAAAGGTTAGGAATCCTTGATTCAAGGCTCAATGACACATTACATTATGAATGTATAGTCGGATATTGCAGACGAATTGTCTGCTGAATATCATAAACTGATACAAAAGCTCAACCTTACAATCATTTATTGTGTTGCTTGTTATTCAATAAATTTCATTAGAATATACATAAAGGGAACAGGAACAGCACTGAATTAAATCAAGTAAAAGATAGTATATGAACAGAATAAACAGAGTTATAATACAGTGAAGCAAGTTATAATACAGTGACAAACATGCATTTGTCAGTGGCAGAGGCCTTGGGCATAGGTGACAGTCCAATTTTTGCCTAGTTTTATCCCAATTTTGAAGGAGAATCTGGAGATGGTCCCAGGATTTATCAACCGTCTTTCCACCACTGAACTCTACAGAACACGTCATGTATTTTAAATGCCCCCATACTGCAAAGAAACTACACACTTACAAACATTCAGTCTTTTAGAACCTGGGCCCTAAGATAAGGTAGCAAGCATTGCTAGCCATTCATACCGCACAAAAATTTCATTCAATAAGAAACAAAATTAACAACGGCATCTGAAACAGAATATAAAAATTTATTGAATAAATAGATGCACTTGGCACCATTTGTCACTGTCAGCCTATGTGGCTTCAGCAGAAGTGTTTCAGAAATTTAGAGAGACACAGGTGAATGCCAAGGCCATCGATGAAGTCCTTCTAATGACAGTTTAGATTTAGAGACTAATATACCGGATGGCTTATTTTCCATCTTATAATTTTAGTTTCAACTATTCCTTTAAATTGACATTTTATTAAGAAATAGAATCAATAAACTGAAATATGAAGAATGTTACTCAATTTTAGATATTCTAAACTACTGGCAGGGGAATATTGTGCTTTTACACTTTACTCATTTGCAATGCACATTTTCTTATTTTCAGTTACATTAAGTATTTTTCTCTAATAATTAAAAACTTATAGCAGGATTCATAATTGATTATTATGGTATTAAGGAATACAACAGTCATAATGAAATAAACGTTCACAGATTAACACACTTGTAATTTTCTCTTCCTTTGATATTTCAAAAAATGAGAATTCAGAAAAAATATTTTGATTTTACCTCTGCCTTTCTTATCAGGGAATATTTCATTATCAGGCTGTAGGATATTCAATAATGCACCTATCTTTCCATTTTTCTTCATAGCAAGCCATGTACCACCTTCTTTTCCAGGTTCTATATCCATACCTATAACACATCAAGAAAATGAAATTCTAAAAAAACTTCATTTTACATATTATTTGATTAAAATGAGCGAACGGAAATAGAATCACAAAGATATATATATATATATATATGGGAGCTGAAGAACAATGTTAAAAAATACATATAAATATCTATGTACTCAGAAATGTATGTATGTATGTGCATATATGTGTATGTACACACACATATACATACATATATGCAAGGGTGTTTATATTTAAACAGCTCTATTTCAGAGTGCCTGCAAATGAAACCAGAGATCAGAAAATTGTGAAATTTTGTGGCGGACCTAATGAAGGAATGAGAATTTCTTTCATTGGGGGGGGGGAGTTACAAATAGCATCACTAGAGGGCATTATATTAATATATTACACATTTAGCCACACCTTCAATCTAGTTTTATAATTTTATAAATTTTGTTAAAAAAAAAGAGCATGTTTTACAGGATGGACATCATTTTCAGCTACCACCTAAAATTGCAAGATGGCATGTTCCACAATTGACCGAAGTGTGTGCTGGGACATGTTCAACCTGTGCCATCAAATACTGGCTTTTAGATCAGGGAAAGTTCTGGGATTGTCATGATTTACCAGATGTTTCAAATGTCAAAGCCAAAAATTACATGGATTGAGGTCTGGGGATCATAAAGGCCAAACATTACGAAAATGCTGGCTAATGACACGTTGTACTGTAAAATGATATTTAAGAACATTTCATAACACACTGCGCAATGTGTGGAGGAAATTCATGTTCCATAAAGATTATGTGTGCAAGGCAGTGACAGAACACTTTCGTTCTCTAACAGCGATACATATCACTGTTAGAGAACAAAAGTAGTGATTGAGCATGCTAATGAGCCTGTGGAACTTAACTTCTCGAAGAAGAACGGATCGAGAATAAATGACATAGAAAATCCACACCATACTGTCACTTTTGATAAATGTAATAGAACCTCTAAGGCTCAGATTTTCTAATTCTCAAATTTGGCAGCAGTGAGTATTCTGAAATTCCATCCAAACGAAAATGTGCTTCATCTGTCGAGAGGATATTTCAAAGCCATTTTGAATCAACTTAAAGCAAGCAAGAGACTGAAATGAGAACCAGAGTTGAGCGTAAAAATCACGCGGAAGCAACAACTGCATTAGTGAAAGTTTATAAGGACAATAATGGAGGATATTCCCCAAGATCCTATGGACAGAATGTGATCTATTCAGTGCCCTGCTATATGCTAGACACTTGTGCTAGCCTGAAACTCTGTCCTCTACAACTTGAAAAGCAACCTCTTGTACTGCTTCTGCAGAAACAGATTTTCTTTCTCTTCCAGAAAGACAGAAAACAACCTTGTTTCTTCAAATTTCATTATAATTTTCTGGAGGTTTTTGACATTCATTAGACCACTTAGAATCCCCTTGAAGGTCCAATATTTCTGTAGAGCAGCTATTGTGGAATTACTGTTTTGGTAAAATGATTTTACTAACAAAGCCTGATCTGGGAAACTTATCATCATTGTGGACATTGAAAACAGTCCCTGCAAATGTTTCTAGTTTTTATAACAGCTGATGCATGACATCGACAAAGATTTACATTTTTACTAGATGTTTTCACCCTTTAGCAATGTATTTGTAACTAACTTTTTCTTTTTTAGCTAGAAGAAATTATCATCTCTTCATTAAGTCTAGCACAAAATTTCACAATTCTCTGATCACTGGTTTCATTTATAGGAAACTTTGAAATATCGCTCTTTAACTATAGACACCCTGCACATATATTTTTTCAGCAGCATACTGTGAAGAAATAATATTGGGATATTTTTGTATAGAAAAATTTTGGGAAATACATATATACATGTAAAATATAAAAAAAATACCATGGCTTACCAAAAAAAAAAATACCATGCTTTACGTGAACAGCAACCTCTAACTAACTTTCCACGATTTCAAGATTTTCCCCCGAGACCAGTACTTTCCAGAACTATCTCACCTGTTATGTAACTGCTACTATAAATAGCTCTATGCGCCATTTTTCATCAGATTACTTTCTGCCATGCTCTATCTCTTTGTATTTCCTTTGTTAAAAATATTTATGACATTGAGTTCTAAATTTATTACTATTACTATTTAAATTATTATCGAATATGTGACCTTAGAAAAAAAAATGAGCTGTCATTTTAATTGAATAAAGATGTGCAGTTCTTAAAATGAAATTCGTCTGTTGTCAGTCTGCAGTCTTTCCACTTGCTACGAAAACATACGGACTCTCGACTGCAAATATTACATACATATATGTATATGTGTGTGTGTATACACACACATACATACATAGATACATATATACATACATAGATTCCCGAATCTGGTCCTGATAACTGAAGAGTACCAATATCTGTTAAATCAAGAACCATTAATAACTGCTGAAATACACTTAAAAGAATACATAAAAAATATGTAATTTGTTTTAACTTAATGCCATTATTTTATGTCAAAGTGAATATGAATTATAGATTTAAAACTAATTATCATAGTTTAATTAGTAATTTTTTTCTTTGCTCATAGCTAATCATTATTTTTCAAAAAGTTTAAATATTTTGACATGGTTACCTTCGACAATATCAATGTACATATAAGCAACAGTTAAATGTCAGTATTTTTGTTTTCTGGAATCAGGCATGAAATTTATCATTCTTTTTTTTATATGCAAAACAATTTTATCATGAAATTTCAAGATTATAGATCATATACTGCTTTAATGCAAACAAATGCATCTTTTCTTCAACTTTCAATAAAAATCTTTTTATAAATACCTTCATCAATCAGTTTAGTGACATGAAATGCAGCTATAAGAATTATTTGTAATAAAAAAATAAAAATTAATTCCTCTGAATTGTTTTTCTAAAATAATATACACAGAGGGTGCATTAAGTATTAAAAAAAACCCAAATATTTTGGAATAAAAATTTCTAGAAAGAGCTTATTATTTGAAATAAAAAATACTGTTTGCTACTTTTCAATTTATTCTTCTCTCAAAATATCACATGTAAACAAGCTAGAGACTGAAGGATATATTTTTGGCTGTCTGAAGGAAAATATTTCTATTCCATAATTCAAAAAGGTTGTAAATGCATGATATTACAATTTCAAATTGTAAAATAAGCATTGTTATTAATTAGAAAGGGAGAAACTATCAATCATTACCCCTACATTGAAAGAAGATTCCAAATAAATATCAGAAAAAGGTACATACTGTTTCTAAAATTAAATTTTTTGTAACAAGAGAAAATCAGCTGATGCAGAAATCAAAGTCTTAAAATACATATGCAGCAACAATAGATAAAATAATAAACAAAGATTTACAGCTTAAAGAAGCAAAAAAACATAATGTTCAGCTTTTGCCCAGGCATTTGGCTCAGTGCAGAATCGTGATCTACTGCACTCCTTGAAAAAATGAAAACAGGTTCATGTATTGCATTTATTCCTTTTCATTGTATTTCTGCAAAGTCCCTGATTTTTCACCTTGTGCCATTTTTCTCTTGAAGAGAGCTCTTTTTAAGTGAAAACCTACCACAATTGATGGAATCCGGAAAGTAACAGATGAGGCATGGAGATCAGCACCCATATAAATTTTGCAAAAAGCCCTTCAATCATAAAAATTACAATGTGGACTTACGGTTCAGAAAAAAAGGCTATCAGATCGAACATTTAAAAAAATGGTCTTTATATTTTAAACATCAAATAAACAGCCTCGAAATCGTTCTAAAACCGTGTAAACAATCTCTGTATTACACATTTTAGATTTAAATTACATTTAGTATTATCAAATTCTCATTTCATTTTCAAACATTCTTATACTTCAGTTTTACTTACAGAATAAACTAAAAACAACATTATGACGCATATAATATAAAAAACAGATTGCAGTACACAATAATCTTCATATTTATCAGATAAAGCTTAGTCAGCAAGTTTGTTTAGAAATATTACTAAAACTACCTTCTCCTACTTGGTTAAGTTTTAAAATTATAGATATTAAGAATTAACATGTAAACAAACTATCTTACTTTATGCGTAATCAACTTTGAGTGATACAATTAAGGCATATTTTATCCCGTTACATACCACCTACGACATCTGGATATGCTGCCCAAAATTCAGCAAGTTTTGTAGGACGATTGTATGTTTCATCTCGCACATTAACCAATATCAAATAAAATTCATCATCTTTGGCATCAGGGTTAATGGAAAAGAGCAGCAAACACATCTGGAAAACATATTTCAAATTAAAGAAGTGTCTTCCATCAAAAATGTAAGATATATAACTTCACGATTCAATAAAATCCAGTGGACTTATGTAATGATAAAACATAACTTAAACACAACATCACATATAATATTCAATAAGTATATTATTAATATCAAAAGGCAAACTATTAACACAATAAAAAATTGACACTTCACATTTCCTCTTCGATGAAACGAAAGCTCCACTCTCGTCTGCTTTTAAATCAGGTTCAAGATCGGTTGCCATCGAAATCAAATAATGCAAGAAATAACCGCACATTCAAAGGTTTCTAAAAATATCATGAGATGTATTTTAATGATCTTACATATACATCTTCGACTCTACGCCGACTCTATAGGTGTTGAAACATCAGAGACCAAGGACTGCATATATAGGAGTACCTAGAGTTTAATACCCTCTACCTTCACATGATTTAAAAAAAAAAATCGTTCTTGCGGCAAATGAAAGCCCTTCCTGTGTAGAAAATTTCGGTACCAGATGCAACTAACGCAGGGTTTATGGAATGATGGTTCCCCTCAAGCCAAATATTTTGCATATTTTCGATTTTTAATCAGTATCAAAGCTGCCGAAATAATATGGGTAAAAAAACTAGAAAAAAAAAAAAAAAAACACACACACACACAAAAAAAATCTGAAATGTTTCAGATTTTAAATTACGTCCAAAGGGACGTTTATTTAACATTTTGTGTGTTACCTTTATTTGTTAAATACCATGTTCTTCGCACTTAAACCATAAAATTCAGTTCAACAGCATCGCAAAATAATTTTAAATTGAGCATATCTTTAGAAATTTCGGTACACGCTCTCACGCGCCGGAGATAAAAATGTTTTTCTGTACAACGTTGGTATTGCTGGCTTTGAAATCTTTGAGTTTGTTAATGAAAAATTCGTTAAAGTTTTAGAGAATATTGTTACGAATTTCACATTTATTTGGCTATTTATTTAGAACTGTAATTAAAATTCCTTTTTATTTTCCCGTGCAACGCACGCAGACGATTTTTGAA
>KK114425.1:626203-659022 GCA_000611955.2 Stegodyphus mimosarum
AAAAAAATGCATACATTTATGCAGATTTTTCATTTTTTAAAATTTAATGCAGAGCGATAACATTTAGTGGCAACAATTTGAAAAGTGATACGCCGTTTTTCTGTTTCCGACGCAAAATCGCAAAACGAAAGTAATAGTCTTTTGGGACTAAATCCCTTTGGACTAAAAAAGAACTCTACTCTCATTTTATTTAAGATAGAGTCACCGATTTTTGCGGCAAATGAATGGTCACCTCATCACGATAATTTCGGTAACTCAGTAATGTTCCTAGGTACAATAGATCCAGAAATATCTTCGATCAAAGTTGATATGCGTTTAACACTACAAGAGATCACATTACAAATAAATGGAACATGACAGTTTTTTTTTAAAATGATAGCGGATTTTACGCGAAATCTGATGCTGCAGACCGTTTTTTGGTAAATATCCTAAGTCCCGAGACATGCTCAATCAAATGTGCAGCGCAGCCCCCATTTTTCGTTTCTATTGCAGCTATTTCTGAGCGGGGAACCCAAATAAGAGATCTCTTCCAGATCTGACCTTAAGGTATGCCAATCCCTTTGTATCCATAATAGTTTTGGAGATCCGTTTCGAAATAAGCAATACGTAAGTGAGCTACCAGATTTCCGGGAGTTCTGTTGATTGGGTATCTTCATTCCTTTGTAACGTTTTCATGGTTTCTGATTTCCGTTTGTATTATAGATACAATGGAACGGCAGTCGTTAGTGACAGCTCTGCTTAAGAACGGCGCTTGACCAGCAGCTCGTCACTCTAACTATATTAGATCACAAGTTTCGATTATTATCATAGTATACCTATGATAGAAATTGCACCCAGTCTAAGTGGTATACCCAGTGTTAGCTGGGTACGAAACTTCGGTTCTAATTTAGGTAGAAAAATAATTGTCCTTTAAATGATAGCGCATCTCAAGAGGAATCTTTTGTATATTTTTGTTTTCTAGTAAGTATAAACAGTTTTTGAGATATATTCGAGGAAAAAAAAGTAACTTCCGTTCTATTATAGTTAGTGATCCTTCTTGAGGGAAAGGAAAGCTCTTCTCGAACAGAAAATTTCGGTACGACAGTTATGTTTGTGTATCTCAAGATAGCTTCTATCAAAATTAACATGGGTTTTACATGAGGAGGGGTTTTTTCAGGTTCAAATAACCGTGGGGCAAAAATGTTTTTATGGTATGATAGACCCAACTAAGCGCAATATTTTGTATAGTTTCGATTTTTAATAGGTATCACATTTTTTCTTTCATAATCGATCAAATATTGAGAAAACACATATAAAAGTAACTCCTCTTTTATTAGAGTTACCGTTCTTGCCCCAAATTAAGGATCTCGTCGAGCAGAGCACGTTGACACCTCATTTATATTTATAGGCAGACTAGATCCCCAGGTAACTTCGATCGAATTTAACATGGAATTTACATTGGGGGGAGAGGTAGGCCATTTCTCAGGTGCAAATAACTACAGCGTGAAAATTTTTTTATGGTATGATAGGGCCGCTCAAGCGCAATATTTTGTACAGTTTTGATTTTTAATAAGTACCACAGTTTTTTGATAAATAATCGATCAAAATGTCCTAATTACTATACACTGACTCAAAAACTAAAAATGTGGTAGTTGATGATTCTTCACCACCAGGATTTGGGGACTGAGTCCCCTAATCCCCAGTCTCCCTTTAAAAGAGAGAGTATATAAGGTATTTTCTCCCTCCATTTGGCATAAACGGTAATGTGGTCTAACGGTTAACACACCGGGAGTATAGTCGAGAGGTTCAGGTTCATGTCCCGGCGAGGGCATTGCCCATTTTTCATGTCTTCCGCTTCAAAATAGCCTAATTACTCTACAGTGACGTTCGAATTAAAAAGGTGAGTGGTGATAATGATGATTCTTTATCACCAGGATTTGGCGATTATGCCCCCTAATCCCCAGTTGACCTTTAAAAGTGGGAGTATATAAGTTATTTCTCCCGCTTTCTTAGTATACCTTCGTGGTGTAATGGCCAGCACACTCAACGTGTATTCGAGAGGTCTGAGGTTTGAGTTCCTGTAAGTTCATTTCTCAGATCTAATGCTTCAAAGGAAAAAAAAATCTTAAAGACCTTACAATGGAACACCAATTTTTTTTTCATGCCTAAACATTAAATTTTATATAATTTGGTGAGAAATTAAAAAACTTATCTTGGCGCACTTTTTTCAGTTTGCGCCAAGAATGATTCACGTGGCTAAATTCTGGATTTATAACAGCCTATTTTACGTTCCCTTTCATTGCCCAAGCGGGAAAAAGGTGTATCGTTTATTCTTTCAAATAATTTTAACAAAGTACATAACCCACAATTGCCGTTTTTCCCGTTTATATACATGCCGAATTTCGAAACATATATATATATATAGAAATGTATATATAGAAATTCATGTATATTTTGGGAAATTTTGAATAAAAAATTGAAATTTATTATTCAAAAATTCTAAAATTTTATTCAAAAATTTTGCACGTATGCCTAGAAATTTATACGCTTTAATGTGAAGGTAAACTTTTGTAGGTTATAATTCAAAACGATTTTCCAAAACTTGTTAAAATGACTGAAAAATATAAATTTTGAAAATAAATCGCAAAATATCTGCGAATTTTATTTGGTTTGAACCTAAATTTCATATTGTGAAAGAAGGAATCAAGCAAGTTTAATAATAATAAAAAAAAGAGATATTAAATATATACCAATTTCATTGAACACTGAGGAGCTAAAATTTTGAGAGCTAATTTTTTAAAAACTGCTAGAGAGATTTTTACAAAACTTGGCAGTTTGGCACAATTTGAGTCGTGGAATCGAAATATAGAAAAAAATTGGCATGCCATTTCAGAAAAAGGTCCGATTTTTGGTCAAAATACCAGTTCGAATAACGCTGTACATAAATTTAATACCCCGTATGTTCAGGAGTATAATACCCCGTCGCGTACTCTTAATACAAAAAATAAGATCGAACTTTGTGGGTACGCGTTATACGCCGGACATAAAAATGGTAGATTAAAAAATAATAAAAAGATGAGCATACAAAAATTATACTGCTGCATGTATCTAAATGCTGTTTCTGGCAATTTTGCAGATTTTCTAGGACCACGTTCGCAACATTTTTTTCTAGGAAAGATCATTTCGCTATTCCTATACGCATCCATTCTTTAGCGTATTAATTAACGTGATTAGATTTCTCATCCTTTCACGTATAGAACTTTCACCAACCTCAAACATCCTTTCTGCAGCACGATTTCCATTTGCTTTCGCAAACTGAATGACATTTAATACAAGCACTACGTTCATCTCGTTTGGCAGGAGTCATATTTACTATTAAAAGGAATACTAAATTAACTGTATTTCCACTAAAACAAATACGCTTTACTAAAGCCTTCGACGTTCACTTCAAAATCATGGTTTCAAATGACTACAGGAAGAGAAAAAATCTCATGCCTAATTCCGCGAATTCATTCGGGTCGGAAGTACATTCGTATCCCAAATTATGTCCTCCTTTTCGAGAAATCCTAGAATAGCATTCTTGTGCCCACCTGCGTTGGATACAATCCATCCTCCTTGCATAAATATTTAATTCCTGAATAATTTCCCTCATCCCACACATATTGTTCCCCTTGCCACTTGTCATTTCGGCGGAATTTATTAATTTCGGCGGAACGGGGAAGCCAAAATTGTTGTTGTTGTTGTTGCCACTTGTCATTTCAGTATACCATTGTTCGAGGGCCTGTGAAAAATCTTCGAATGAATGAGTTCAAAAGGTAAGAGACTGATCATGTCATCTTTCAGGTTTCTTTGGTAAGAAAAGGGTGCACGTTATATGGAAAATATATCTAAAAATTAAAAAAAATGTGTTTGAAATTATGCGTGCGCGTTATACGTTGAAATATATGGTATATCGTAAACCGCGTTTTCGAGACGTGAAAAGCGCAAGTTCAGTTTCAACAATCGGACAGGTAGAATTGGAAATATAGTACTATCTCATATATTTGGCCGATGTGTATACATCCTGTTTCATTATAAATGTAAAATATCTATCTACGAGTGCAGTAGTTTGCCAAATTTCAAATTCTTTCATCGAAATTATAGTAGACTAGAATTATAGTATAGTGCCAATTTAGTGTCTAGTACAGCGAGCAACAGGATCAAGAACTTAAGTGGGTCCTATAGTCGAATGCGCATGTGACTTATATAAAAATATAATCCCATTATTTCCAGTATTTCTAGTACACTGTTTCTACTTTTTTTTTCCTTTTTTTTTCACAATCCCACTATTTCTAGTACAATAATTTTAGCAATTATTGTACGAAACTGAATTTTGCTAACGTGAAAAAAAAAGAGATGGAAATAAGAAAAGGAGAGCTTATAAGATTATTTCACATTCAAACTTTTATTTAAAAGTTAATTATGGTATCTTGTCGATCATTCGATGACCAAAAGAATGACACCACCTTTTCAGCAATTTTTACTTCTTTGTGCGAAGTAAAGGGAGTATTGTAATCGCGTAAATCTTCGGGTATCACATTTCAACGAAAATAACCATTTTGACCGCTATCGAAATACAATCCATCGATGTTTTTGCATGGCATTTGTACATAAGGACAGAATAAAGGACTCTTTTTCCCAAAACGAATTATAATTATATAACTGGTTTAAAATGGATTCAGAAGAGATTTTTTTGTGGTGTCTGTACGTACGTATCTATATATCTCGCAAGTCAAAAATGAGCAGCCTCAGAACGTTGAAATTTTGCATATAAGACTCTATAACATGCAGTTGTGCACCTCCCTTTTTGGTTGCAATTTGGCCGCACCAAAAGTGTATATATATATATACCCACTATGTTTCTCCGCTCCGTCAGCTCACTTTTTTACTCTTAAATGTTGGTAAATTAAGCATTTTTTGTTTGTTTGCACATGTTTTAAAAATGATTGAATTACGTTGTTCTTATCTTCCAGTTAAGGTTTTTATGCCTTTAGTTAATCTGTATGCAACAGTTGTGGAATTATCAACAATTTAAAATTTGTTTAAGTGCGGCTAAGCCTAATTTTTTTTTACAATAGCAACCATATTTATTTACATTTGAAACTTAGCAGAAAGTCAGTTTCTGCACCTTCAATGTTTTTGGTCGAGTGGGATCAAAAATAAACTTTCAGTTTTGTGCACCGAAAATCTGCCTTTTTGCCCGCTGGTCGAATAGCCCTTTTTTGCGTAGACACTGTAATTTTAATTGTAAAGATTGCTTTTTTAATTGTTTTAACTATATTTAGTGTTTTATATTTTTCTATATTATTCAATTTTTAATGAAGATATTTTGAGGTTTTATGCATTTTTGCCTTGTCGCGAAGTGAGAACTGAATTAGTTGAATGAGAAAAATATCTCTAATGAAATTCGAGGAAATAAGTTTAAATGAAATGCAGCAAAAAATGCGCATAATTTAACATTCCACACAAGGAAGTCATGTGGTGTCGGCGTCAGATTTTTTATCTTTAAATTAAAGCAAACTAACAGAGTTTTGCTGCTTCAACAATTAATATGTCTGACATGGAAGTAATTCCACGGAGGGTCGTATAGCCATCATACGTTTTTTAAAAAGCGCGTGGCTGAACTTTGTGTCAGTAAAAATCGTAATTTACAGTTTGGAAGTATTAAAGAGCTACAGCTGTGTTCATAGATAGTCGTAACTAGATATTGTATCATTATGAAAATTGAAAATAGTTTGTGATTCGAAAGAAGCATTTCAAATAAGCTTATAAGGTATATCTCCCACATTCTTAGCGTGCCTTCGTGGTGTAATGGTCAGCACACTGAGCCGGTATTTCAGAGGTCCGTGGTTCGATTCCCGGCGAAGGAATTGCATATTTTTCATGTCTCCTGCTACTAAATAACCTAATGTCTCTACACTGGCGCCCGAACTAAAAAAGGGTTGTGGATGATGACTCTCCACACCCAGGATTTGGCGACTATGTCCGCTAAAACCCTAGTCGCCCTTTAAAAAGGGGAGTATATAAGGTATATCTCCCACATTCTTAGCGTGCCTTCGTGGTGTAATGGTCAGCACACTGAGCCGGTATTTCAAAGGTCCGTGGTTCGATTCCCGGCGAAGGAATTGCATATTTTTCATGTCTTCTGCTACTAAATAACCTAATGTCTCTACAAGCTGATAAGGATTTCATGGATTTAATTAATGATGATGATTAATGACAATAAAAATAAAATTTCTGTTCAAAAATAACTTGCTCTCATTTTTGTTATTCT
Source organism: Stegodyphus mimosarum (assembly GCA_000611955.2). Lineage (NCBI taxonomy): Eukaryota > Metazoa > Arthropoda > Arachnida > Araneae > Eresidae > Stegodyphus > Stegodyphus mimosarum. Next base: position 632,496 of record KK114425.1, read on the forward strand.
ACAATAAGAGAAGTACTCTCCTACACTATACAAATTTTCAACTTTTCACTGAAAATAATTTTTTTTTAGAAAATCAAGTATGATTTATAAACTACCGTTTTCATTTGTTTATTACTGTATAATTGGCATCTGATTTTCTGTATAACTGATATCTGATTATAACTGTATAATTGACATATTTCGAGTAAAGAATTTTGTGGATTTTTGAAAAGCAGAACCGCAAGTATTTTCATACTTTCAATCCATACGCGCTTTTAGGGAAGGAACCAAAACAAAAGTGAAATGGACACTGTACGGTGAAGAAAAATTACAAATTAGTTATTGAAAATTTATTTAAAATGATTTCAGCTTAGCGTGGTTTTGTATAAAAATCTGTGGCTTAACTTTTCACATAGAACTAACTACGTTGTGATAAAAATACAGAGGCAATGTAATCGTAACTCATTTGATTAATTCATAACATGCAAAATGTCGATTATCAGATACAGTTTGTTCTTTTCACTGCAAGCTAATCTACATACATGCATGGCGTCATTCAGCAAGATATATTGATATAGTGTATTCCTAACGTATACGTCTTTTATGCTATCTCGATAGTTAATGTCTATTCTAAAAGCAATTTCTCCAAAATAGCAAATCCAAAAGCGAAATTTTTTGTTTTTAGTTTATTACTTCGAGGATTTAATGCAATCTGCGCATTTTGAAATTATTATACGTATAATAATGTTATTAAAAATCTGATGTGTACACCACGTGACTTCCTTGTACGGAATATTAAATTATACGCATTTTTTGCTGCATTTAATTTTCATTTATTTCCTTGAATTTCATTAGAGATAGATTTCTCACTCAATTATTTCAGTTCTCATTTCGCAGTGAAACAAAAATACATAAAAACGCAAAATATTTTTATTAAAAATTGAAAGATATAGAAAAACATAAAACACCAAATACAATTAAAACAATTAATAAACCAATTTTTACTATTAAAATAACAGTTTCTACAGAAAAGAAAGCAATTCGGCCAGCAGGAAGGAATATTTTTCGGTGCACAAAACTGAAAGTTTACGTTTGGTCCCACTCGGCAAAAAACACACTGAAGGTGCAGAAACTGACTTAATTCACTATTCTGCTAAGTTTCAAATGCAAACAAATATGGCTGCTGTTACAATTAAAAAACAATTTTTACAATTAAAATTACAGTTTCTACACAAAAACTAGCAATTCGGCCAGCAGGCAAGAAGGCAGATTTTTCGGTGCATAAAACTAAAAGTTTCCTTTTGATTTCACTCGGCAAAAAGACACTGAAGGTGCAGAAACCGACTTAATTCACTATTCTGCTAAGTTTCAAATGCAAACAAATATGGCACCTATGATAGAAAAATAGGTTTAGGCGCACTTAAGCATCTTTTAAATGCTGATAATTCTACAACTATTGCATGCAGATTAACTAAAGGCATAAAAACCTTAACCGGGAGATACGAACACCATAATTCAATCATTTTTGAAGCAGCAAATATACAATATACCAACATATATGTAAAACAAAAATGAGCTCACTGAGCCGAGTGATAGAGTGGGTACCGGCTCTGTCACTCGACTCAGTGTTACTAGCGCGATAGTCGCTCTCACGTAATAGTCGCCCCCCCGTTTTGAAGCTGAAAAAGTCGCCAAAAGTATACAATACTGTGTAGTAGATTTCCCCGCATAATAGTCGCACCTAGACTCTCGCAATAAAAAATTAGAGGAAAAAAAAAAGGTGCGAAAGTTCTCTCTAGGTCAGGTGACGAACATTGTTGACTTGTCCAGAGCTGTGTTTTTTTGCCCAACATAAAAGGGCATCTCTGTGTCCTCCGGTGAAGGGGACGGAAACAACTGGTCGTGTTGCATACAGATCTGCATTGAGAAGGCGTCTGTGCACAGTGGTAGCTGAGGTTTTTGTGAAACTAAATGATCTGCCATGAGCTGAGGCACAGTAATGTTACTTCTCCCTCGGGTCGAAAAAGCTAAATAACGGTCTCCCACAGGTGTTGCAACTCTAGATCTGCCTGGAACAAGCCTTCTAGACACATATTCCTTCGATTCAAACTGATTCCGTAGTCGGTGGACCACACTACCAGAGACATTGAGACGTCTATCTAGCAGCATCAGCTTGTGACATCCCCATTTCCATCCATCCGATCGCCCGTCACCTCAACTGATTCTTCTGGATTGATGGACTTTCCTAGATGTCGTCCACGAAACTGCAATAACAATTGAAGATCAACACTCGTGAACAAAAATTACAATTTTAGCATTTTTTCTCCAACTCCTATATAAATATTCCTTTCTATAAAATAAAAGTGGTAGCTATTATTTGCCCATATATTTTCTGAAACTTCGTTACTGTCATGCATATGAACTGTGAATTTAAGCGTTACTGACATTTTTGTAATGGTGAGCTTCGAAAAACATGCTGCGACTTATCTTTAGAAGGCAGTGTAGTATGTGGAAGATGGAAATATCCAACTAGTTGGATAAACCAATTAATTTTAATATTTATTAAAGAAGGTAGTTATTTATAAATCCACGTACCTGAGTTTTCATTCATTTTTCATTATTTTGTCTGAAATTTTTTTTAAATCAATGTTGCAAAAAATAACATTTTCAGCCTTTCCATTTCAAGTTTTTTCTAGTATTTAGTTTTCCAACATCATCAAATTCTTATAAATTGTAATGCATGTTGAGTTATTTCGTTTAAAATATGATGAAACGGGGAAAGCTCATGCAGTCTTCTTTGTAGAAGTTAATACTATTAATTAATATGCTAAACTTGGCAAACGGTCTCCAAATATTGATAAATTGAAGGTCTTAAAAAAAAAGCTAATGTACGAATAAATCAGGGAAAGTCGCCAACGTTCATTTACTTGTCAATGCTTCATTTCCTTTCTGCGTGATGGAGAAGAATTTCTGCTCAAAGTACACTTTTCCTTTTGATTTTCTTTTGACGAAATGCCTAGGAACAAAATATTGATTCCGTAAACTAAGAACTTCTTTCTGTGAAGAGCGTAGTGTCGAAGTAATGTATCCAATTGTTTAAAAAAGAAACTTCGATGAGAGCAAACGTCGAAAATTTATCACGAACAGAAGAGTTTAATTCAACTTTAAAATGCAGTGGCAGAACCAGTGTTGAAAATTTGACAAATGCTTTTAAAAAATAATTTTGTAGAACATAAACAGGTGTCCGGAGCCCACTTGTATAAGTGAAGGACTGTATGCATACAAGATATTTATGATGTGATTCTGATTTATGTTTACATAAAATGGTTTTACATTTTATGTAAACATATGTGACTTTTATGTACTGCATTTTCTGTTTTGTTTGCTACCTTTTTTTAATATAAATGTGCACAAAAATTGGCTTTGATTGTAGGATTCCAACCTTTCATCTAGCAGCTAAATGTGAGAAACCTCGTGCACAGATAAGCGAATAATCGCTTGAGTGCGTGAACAGAGACGTAAGACTCAAAAAAGGTTAATGACCCTATATTTCTCAAAATAAGAATTAACACAGTCAGCTCCTATCTCAGAGCGTACAGGAAAGTCTCCACTTGGGCTTGAACTCAAAGCAATAAGAACTAAACTTAACTAATGCTTAACTAAAAAGATATAGCCGAAGCTATCAAGATTCTAAGTTCTTACCCTTAAATCTCAATTAAGTTGGCGAAGCTATCAAGGGCCTGAAGAACGGCTGAGCGTAGTAATAGCTTAGAGAGACGTAGCCAAAAGGCGAACGCGCGCTACTTAGAAACTCTGGCTCTCTAACGAAGTCTTAGGTCATATTCATATAAGTGGTATACGACTCGGAGGTCTGTGCCACTCGATTTTGTTCTCTTGGAATCCTAAAGGAAAAATCGAACTCCAGAAATTTGGAATACCTGTATACAGGCTTGTTGCATCTCCAGTGTTGCGTTGGATCTAATTTTGTGGTAGTATAGCAATTATAAGCAATATATTGACAAATATAAAGTGCTACGGCAGCGTCCATCTGTTGTGAAGTCTCGGCGAGGTCTGGATATCGTAATGTTAAGCATGCAGTAAAAGATGTGGGCGGTGCTTTGAAGCGACTGTTCCTTCTTTCGAACAATCGGAGAATAGCGTTTCTGAGTGCACATATATAATACAAAATCAAAGTCTATACCCGCTTTGACGGGTGCAAAGTCTCTATCCTGCTTTGCCAGGAGTAAATGACCCAAGTAGAAAATTGAATTAAAATTAAAAAAATAATAATAAATATATACATTATTTACACTGATCACCATTTTCCATTATGGTGTATCGTTCGTGGTCTCTTAAAACGCTGGTTTACTAAGTAGTCTTAATTCCCGATGTTCTTCACAGTTTCAATATCATGTTTGCTAACGAAGTCAGTGAAACTTCGACTTAAATACTACTCTTACTAATTTGCCTTAAACGCAATTCTGAAAACACATTCTGGTAGGAAATTGTAAGCTGAAAATAGAAAAGATAGGAATGTAGCTTTTACTGTAACTGTTTAAAAGCTTATGGTAAAACTATTTTATGAGGAGTTATAAAATTTTGGAGTTTTTGGGGTTATTACATTGTTTTAACTTATTAAGCATTTAATATCGCTGTGTCTGCAAAGCCTGCAATTACATAAAACTTAACAAAAGATATTTTATTTTTCTTCTACCCTATACGCAATGAGCAGTCTCAGAGTGCAGCCATTCTGTAAAACATAAGATCTTTAATTTATCCCCGGACATAAAAGATTTTTATTTATTTTTTTTCTTTTATTGACATTCGCGAGAAAATGCAAACAAAGTATCTCATATTTTTTTTTTTTTTTCATTGTGTAAATATCTCTCACTGGAAATTCAGTTGCGGTATAACGCGAATTTAATTTTGCTCACTTTCCGCCTGCCTTGTAATGAGAGAATGTGCTTAAGTGTTCGATTCAAATCAGCATGTATGTTAACACACGAACGTTCTAAAGGAAACTGCCGACAACTGAAAACGCAGTTCTGCTTTCAAGTTGGTTTCAAACTGCTGTGAACAATCTGCCTCTCTGACACTATTTCTTCCAAACTCTTCTAATGACCAGGAAATTTGGGCAAAGGGCGAAAACAGCTGTACAAACGAATTTCTCGTTTTCGTCTGCAGTGAGAAAGATTGTCGCTTTGGCCCTCTAATGCGAATGTTGCGTAATTACGCTTTATTTGCTAATGAGGCATGTTAACAGAAACGCTTATCCCGACCCAACCACCGCAAACATCCGGTGAGGATGCACGGCTAATTTCCATTAATTTTGCCTCATTAGAACCATTAAAATGCGCTTCTAAAAGCATACGCGTAATTCAGTACTCATTAACTGATGTTTAGAAAACATTTTTCTCTGTGTGAGGAATGATCGTTAGTTGGATGGACTGTATACGACTATATTCGACCGTGCCCATCTACGATCAATGACAATATTCGATGCGAAGTGAATTATATTCTTTTATACTTTTGTGGTTTCTTCCTGTCTTTCAATTTTTATGTGTGCTCAGATTTCATCTTCCCCATTCTCCTCTCATATTTATTGTCGAAAGTTCGCTAAATCGAAAAATCCATTTATAATAAGAAAAAACAGTAAATAGTGAAATTAACTGAAATACTCGTGAAAACTGTAATTAATTATTATATAATAGAAATTTAAAATACTTACAGTAAGAAAAAATAATTAGGCAATGTTACTCACCATATTCATCTGTAACAGTTACTTCCTTTGTAGAGTCATTAGGATTTATTTCGAAGGAGGAGACAGGAAAAATGAGCAACGCCTTCGCCGGGACTCGAACACGGAACTCTCAAATAAGCGCCGAGCGTGCTGACCACTACACCACGAAAGCATGCGAAGAAGGCGGCAGAAATATCTTACATACTTCCCCCCTTTTAAAAGGGCGACTGGGGATTAGGGGACCCAATGGATAAATACTGGTGGTCAAGAAACATCATCCACCACTTCGTTTTTAGTTCGGGCGCCACTGTAGAGTCATTAGGTTATTTCAAAGTAGAAGACGTGAAAAATGAGCAATGCCCTTGCCGGGACTCGAACCACGGACCTCTCGAATACGCCCCAAACGTGCTGACCACTACACCACGAAGGCATGCGGAGAAGGCGGAAGAAATACCTTATACTTTATGTAGTAAAATGTTTAGAATTCAGAATGTAAGGGATATTTTTTGTTTACTAGGTTAGTTTATTAGGCCAAAGGGCGTTAGTGAAGAAGGGCTATTAATTTCGTTTTGGCACTTTCGTTTTTGCGTCGATTCACTATAAACGTCAGTTCACTTTTCAAATTGTTGCCACCAATTATTAGAGCACTGTTGAATATTAAAATATTTAAAGAAATTAAATAATGAAGAATCTGCATAAATGTATAGATGCTTGTGCCATTGTGATAAAATAACGGTACCTAGAGCCATCCAATTTTGAATAACGTAATCTTCCACTGAATATAGGCATCTGGAAGCACGAATTTGGAATTTGAAATTTGTTTTATTATCGATTTCATACTTTGTAACACTAACTGATTTTTGATTAACAAACTGAACGATTTCAAAGAGAGCAACCGCAATACTGTACGGGTAAAAAAAAAAAAAAAAAAGAAACTGCAGCGCGCAGTACTGTGTATCGGAAATTCTAAAGATATGCTCATTTTAAAATTATTTTGTGATATTGCTGTTGAATTAAATTTTATTGTTTAGGTGCGAAGAACATGATATTTAATAAATAAATGCAGCGCACAAAACGTTAAAAAAACTCCCTTTTGGGCGTAATGTAAAATCTGAAAGCTTTCAGATTCCTTTTTTCTTTTTTCTCTTTTTAAAAATATTTTGTGACATTGCTGTTAAATTGAATTTTATGGTTTAAGCGGGAAGAGCATGATAGTTAATAAATAAAGGTAACACAGAGAACGCTAAAAAACGTCCGTTTGGGCGTAATATAAAATCTGAAAGCTTTCGGTTCTTTTTTTCCTTTCATTCTCTTTCCTTTTATTTTGTTTTATTTATTTATTTAAGTATATTTACTTGCTAACGCTTTTACAAGGAAAACATCAAGTAGATTGTCTTCTGAATCTAGAACAGGTGTCTTAAGGTTTTCTAAATTCTTTTCATCTTCTTTTTCGCATATTCCCCTTTCTTTACAGGCATTCACCACCATATATAAAAGTGATTCTTGTTCTGAATCCTCAAATTGAGCCTTTGCGATGCGATGCAGCCAGTTCCAGCGCTTGAATTATTATCGAATTCTTTATCATTTGTACGTTTTTTGGTCAGAATCTGGTACTTCGTTGAAAATTTTCCGTCTGACATCTTGTTATTATGCTAGCTTTAAAATATTGCTTTTTATTCTTTAAAGGGATTTGACTGCTTGCAGAGGTGTAAGTTTCATCACATTCTGACCACAGATCTCTGAAATTAATGTCAGCTTCTTAATTCATATTTCCACTGTGGTACTATTCTTGCTATTTTCGTAATGTGCAAACGGATTCATACATTGTATAGCATATGCTTTTACAGCCAAAATTTTAAGATCTATGTGTCGTTCGTCAAATATTTTTCTACGTTTTCTTAAAACACTTTTCCTACTAACTATTTGCATTAATATCAGTTAAGTCTTCACATTAATCAATTTTAATTTCCTCCGTCCAGAATATTTTTCCCAGAAATGGTTTAATTTTTTTAACAGTATAATTTTCAAGCTGAATATTTCTTTCTTGATAACATAAATCAAATTTGGTGCGGATGTCGATGAGACCGATGTGATTATGATTTAATATTTGTGATAGTTGGCGATATTGATGCATCGATAACATCGAGGTTTTCATCAAATAGATCAAATAGCTACTTTCATCAGTTTTCAAACTGTTTGTGAAAGCAGTTACAGTCGTTAAGTAATGTTATTACTTCTATTTGAGCAACGAGATATACGATAATTATCATATAAAAGAGAATAACCATGCAGTTTGCTGCAAGTTAAGACACCTAGAAGCACTAGCAGCCAAATGATTGATTGGATATATATCCATTGATTGATTGGATATATCATTGATTGGATCTACCAACAGCGCTGTTGGTATCAAGAAGAAAATGACGTAAATCATTTCCCGCAACAATTTATGCATTATACACTTCAGTCGCCGTGTTATACCTCACTCAAAGTTTTTACACATAAAATAGCTTTTCTAAACATTAAATTAGCAAAACAAATCATTTCCTGAAGGCAGTTCACTACAGAAAGAAAATAAAACTTTTCTTGAAATGAGTTATTCAAATATGCGTTTAAAAAAACAAAATTTTTCTCTTTCTTCTGAAAAATAATCTTCATTAACAAAGATAAAAAGATATTGAAAACTCCATCAACAAAGCTCTTTTTTGTATGTTACTTACTGCCTTAACTTCTTATAACACAACGATTAATATTTTAATGTATTCTTTTTAGGACTGTAATGTTATTTTATAACTTTACTGTGCTTTACTGAAATACATAAATCTAGAATAATATCTTTAAATGCGAAATTGTTCTTTTACTTAAAACAATAAAGAAATTTCTCAAAGTAAAACTTTGCAGTTACAATATAGCCATTTTTCAGAATAAATTCATAGAACTTATTTAATCTAAATTTTTAATTCAATTTTTATTAAGAAATACTTTCAAAATACATTCAATGTTAAGTTATGTGGTTATAATATAATAAGAAAAAATCTGATGTGTACACCACATGACTTCTTTGTATGGAATATTAAAATTATACACAATTTTTCTGCATTTCATTTAAACATATTGAATTAACAGTGAACGAATTTTGAATTAAATCAACTTCGTCGATAGCGCATAAACCACAGCAGAATAAAAGCAATCTTTAAAAGTTCACTATATTTATTTACCATTTCACTTCAGCCCTAAACACACAATTTCACAGACAGTTCAGAGCCGCTTACTTAATGCGCATGCGCTAATAATTAATTCAGTTCTACCCTCGTGGTAAGGCAAAAATACATAAAAATTATAAATATTTTCATTAAAAATTGAAAGGTCTAGAAAAGCATAAAACACCAAGTATAGTTAAACCAATTAAAAAAAAATTTTTTACAATTAAAATTACAATTTGTACGCAAAAACTAGCTGATAACTTAAATGATAATTTCAGAATGAATCAGATATAATTTAATTCGCAATAATAAAAGAAGACGTTACTTTGTTGTTGCGAAGCTTAATTTCTCTAGATTGGTAACAAATCCACTATTCTGATAAGCTTCAAATGTAAACAAATATGGGCGCTATCATAACCAAAAATTAGGCTTAGCCGCACTTAAAAAACTTTTAAATTGTTGATAATTTCACAATTGTTGCATGCAGATTAACTAAAGGGCATAAAATCTTAACCGAAAGATAAGAGCAAAGTAAATCATTCATTTTTACAGCAAAAAATGCACAATTTACAAACACGTAAGAATAAAGAAACTGAGCTCACGGAGCCGAGTAACAAAGTGTATATTGTTGCGTTATACGTTGTATATTGTTGCATTCGTGGATTTGAGAGTATCCGATGAAAACACGATGCAGAACAATAAAAAGCACAATTTATTTACAAGAATCACGATTTACAGCTCAGTTTCAAAATTACCTTTAAAAGCGTCGAAAATCTACAATAATACGCTGAAACAATTAGCTTCAAGCTGTAACTGTAAAGGTAGCTTCACGGCAACACTAAACTTTAAGTAATAAACACCGTGGAACAATCACCAATACACTGTCAAACTATACTGTGAAGGTAGCTTCACGGTAAAGCACTATCTCGATCGCTTTCCGTTCACAAAACTCTCGCGTAGCTTAGCACTCACAGTAAGCAGCTATTCTCACAATGCCAGCTCTCAGAAACGCAGGGGTTTATATAGCTTTCCCTTAGGTTCCACAGGTTTCGAGAAATATCTCGACAGGAAGTTATTCTAGAAGCTTCCAGATTGGACTCGGGGATATCGCCAATTTGGTCGCCAAATGGGCGATAAAGTCGCCAATCTGGCAACCCTCCCATACACTATTTTATGGCAACCCTAGTGCTATGCCGGAAAGCTTACATACAGGCGCAACCGCCGAATTTTTCGCAACAATATATATACTCGCATATATTTATATACTTTTGGTGCGGCCGATTACCACCAAAATGCGGGTACCTAAAATATTTAACGTATAAATTCAAATCGCACCTTCCTTATTTTGCAGTTACTCGAATTTCTATCGCAGATGGCACTTAATTTGTTCCAATTCCTCAAGAAAAAGAATACAGAAGATTCTTGCATTCGCAAACCAAGCCTTACAGAAGTTACAAAACATTTTCTCTAGATTATAGTACATATCGTTGTTATGGATACGTAGAAAACAAAAATCCAGTTCTAAAACCGATAACAATGAATATCGATATGCAAAAATAATAGTGCAGCAGCAACGTTTTGAAAATAAAATAATACGTGATTTCTGAAAACAAAATCAAGTCAATGTCTGAAAATAATGCAAAAGCAGAACTCTGAAAATAGTATAATAAAAAGACTCTAAATAAAGCGATAATTTCTTATTTCTGGAAAAAGCACAAGAGCAAAGTTTTGAAAATTATACAATAGGGAAGTATGTAAATTGCAAATAAGAAAAGCATGCATTTCTTTTATTGGAAAGAAAAGTAACAATTTTAGCCACTTATTTATTGGATTTATTTTCCCTTTAAAAAAAGGTTTCGTTCTAATTATATAACATAATTGGTACAATTTTCGTTTTCTTTGCATCCTCTGCCACGGAAAATCCTTCTTATTCATGGCGGAAACGGAATTCTCAAAATATGCTCTTTAGTTACTGAAAAATAACACGATCAAATCTAAATAAATTGAATTGTATGCTGAGCAATTTCGTTTAAGATATGATCGAACGGAGAAAACATAAGTAGCCTGCTTTGTGGAAGTTAGTGATGTTAATTAATATGCTAATTTTGGCAAACGTCGCCCACTTTAAACCAATTAAAGACATCAGACCAAAGAATATGTACTGTTAAGAAGGAAAACTTCGCAGAAGAAGAAGTGGCTCCCTTCCAACGAAAAGGGAAACAACTGCGCATGCGTGAAATATCTGTCGCCAAAAAGCGCTAAAGCTCGAAGCTGAATGTCGAAGTTGGTTTGGACAGGTTCGACCGTTACGTTTAGCAAGAGTTTAAACAAAGAATAGGTTCTTTGGTTTCAAGTAGCGATATGGACAATGGAATTTCAACAGCCAGTGAAAGTGAAACTTCACCTAATATTTCATCATTTCCGAGTTTAAATTATCGCGACAAGTCAAAGAACGATTCATCTTAACCCGTGTTCCTCAATTTCCTATACACGTCGCGGAGGGGGAAAATGTCGGCTAGGTACCAAAAAAGCGGTACATCACAGAGGGGGAATTCTCGCCAACAGATTCCGTCGCCAAATCCCTTGGCGAATGTTCCCTTTTCTTTGTAGCGGCGTTGCAGACAAAGTGGTTTACATTACGTCTATGGAGCCTTTCCTTCTTTACTTAGAGGTTCTTTGATCAGACTTTAGAATACATTAACGTTCGAATAAGGCGTGCAGAGTTGCGAAGCCTTAGCTAAGTAAGGAGTGTCTAAGAAAACGTTAACGCCCGAGTAAAGGGAGGCAAATTTGCGAAGTCTTGGCTAAGTGGGAAGCGTTTATTTCCTTGCAACCTACTTTATTTCCCTTTCTGCGTGGGAAAAAAATTTGGCTCAAAGTACACGGTTTTCCCTTTCGGATAATCTTCCACCAACTAAAAGGACACAAGACCTTTGGAAGTTCCCTAAAAACAGAGATACGAAACACGTTACCCGTTTGTCCCCACGCATATCAATCTGCTACATTAAAATAATATTTTGCTTTAATCATTTGCGTAAGACAAACGTTGAATGATATTTTCAAGCTCTCCTTTTTTCGTAAAATCGAAAATTCAGTTACATTTTCGTGAATCATCAAAGCGGGGAATTACGAAAAAAATTTGCAGCAGATCTAAATACATTCTGATTGAAGCGCACATTGAACGACGAATATTCCACAGTTTTACTTGTGTGTATTCTTACTCTTTAGAGTAAATAACTATGTAAAGTTTTCTCTAGGTTAAACTGGTAACTTGGGATATGGAATTACGTGACGGACTAAGAAACTTTCTAGATAATTTATTTCTATCTGTCAATTCATATTAAATCCTGTCCACTACTTATTATGTTATGTTATTCTCGCGGTTAGGCTTGTTACGCCAACCTTAGGTCAGAGCCAACTGGCGCGTTCTATCTCTGTGTAGCAGTTGAGCTAACTTACCTTTACTTAGTTAAGTCAAGTTCGTTATTTTTGATGAAGGCCATAAATGTTGGCAATTCTGTAAGCATGATGGGTGCCTTCTTGTAACTTTTCATTGAGTTAAATATAAGTGTCCTTTACACCCTTTCTCACTCTCTGTGATACTTTACAAGAGATAGTGATAAGGTCTTGGAAGTTTCGTACATTTGAGGCTACCAAAGGAGACGAGACTTTATAAAGTTACATATGATGCCCAACAGATGACAAGTGCCCATTGTTGATTTGAACCAGTTTGTTCAACAATACAGCTCATAAGCCTTTTTTAACTTCAGCAGTAATGTTAACAGTAACTTCAGTGCCCCCCCCCCCAAAAAAAATAATAATATTAAGCAGAAAGGAAAATAATTTCATATTACCCCCCAAAAAGTCTGCAGGTGATAGGAAAAATTTTATTCCATTTATGGAATCAACACACAAAGTACATAATAATCAGTGGCAAAATCTTTGCTGACACATTTTTGGAAAAATCTTTGCTGACTGGAGAAAGCGGCTGAGTTTTTTTTTCTCTTATATCAAGCAGCATATGCGCATGCCAAAGGAAAGAAAAGAGGAATCGCTAAAACCTTAATATAGTCATGTCAAATAACTTAATTGTCATAGTTTCTTTTCTTTTCCTGCGTGCTGATCAGTAATTTACATAATCTTGTGCTTTCAGGAGAGAAAGAGCATGTTAAATGCATTCACAGAAAAGGTACTTTTAAAATGCCATCAGCTTAGGAAAATTAAGTATGAATGTAGCAAATATTAAAGGAAAAATTTTAGAGAGCTTACTTTCGTGCTTTTTTAGTAAGAACATATACTTACGAAAGTTCCACAATATTCTTTTCTTTCTAAACTGCTTAAAATATTTAAAAAAATGCAAAGTGGAATTACTAATGATTGAAGTATCGAATCGGCTTGCACAACATACAAAAAAATTTAGAGGAACGAAACTTCATTTCATGAAAAAGTAACATTGCCCTACCATTCTGTAGCCTTTTTCTAATTACTTTTGGGTCGCATCTTTTCGAATTGAGTAGCATGGTGAACATGATTTGTGTGGGACAAATTCCGTGTTCTTTCTTCACTGAAACTTTTAATGCGTAAAAAAAGTCAACATCGTGTCTAGACAAACCTTTCTCAAATTACGGTACATGAAGTTATTGGGAGCAATAGTTTTCAATTTTATATTATTGCGAGCAAAATAAATAAGGCAATAAATGAAAAAAAAAATCTGAAAGCTTTCAGATTTTAAATTACATATAAAGGGGCGTTTTTTCACGTTTTGTGTGTTACCGTTATTTATTAAATATCATGTTCTTCGTACCTAAACCATAAAATTCAGTTCAATAGAAATATCGCAAAATAATTTAAAAATGAGTATATCTTTAGAATTTCCGATACACAGTTCCGCGCGCTTTAGATAAAAAGGTTTTTTTCCCCCGTAGAGTGTTGCCATTGCTCGCTTTTAAATCGTTTGAGTTTGTTCATCAAAATTCGTTAAAGTTTTATAAAATATGAAATAGATAATAAAACCAATTCCAAATTCCAAATTTGGGCTTCCAGATCGGCATATTCAGGTGGAAACGTACGTTATTTAAAATTGGATGGCTCTGGGTACTGTTATTTTATCACATTCGGAGAAATATACACTTACATTTATGCAGATTCTTCATTATTTAATTTCTTTAAATATAATATAGGGCTGCAAGATTTGGTGGCAACAGGTTGAAAAGTTATTCAGACTTTTAATGTTTCCGACGTAAAATCGCAAAACAAAACAACAACAACAACAACAAAAAAAAAACAATAGTCCTTCAGGGACAAAGCCCCTTTGGATTAAAAATAACAAATAAACAGTGGCAACATAAATTAATAAATAGAAAATATAAATATTCATCTGACGTAACTAAAATATGAACCATTTTGCTCAGAACTTCTCCTCAGTCATATCTCTCCAAAGGCAGATAATTCTAATAGTTTTGCCATAATAAAATTACCAATATGCTACCATAACATTGATTATCAAGAAAGAACACAAGAAAAAGATATTCATCTTATACGGAAAATTTTGAAGTACTGGCAATTCAAATGCAATAGATGACAATGAAACATTCCTGATCATGCTAAAGAAAGAGAAAGTGGAATGGACAAGTTATCCAAAAAGGAGTTGTTAGGGGAAAAAAATTCTATTGCACATTTTATGGTAGTGAAAAATAAAGTAGAGCAGAGTATCGAAATATATTTTGCTTCTTCATGGCATAGCAAAATTATTAGCCCGAATGGGATAGCAGTCTCGAAACAGCATTTTACGTTGAATTACTGCACTCACTACCAATAAGTATTTGGACACCTATGCAAATGACGATATCTGCGGTCCTAAGGTACGTCACGACTCCGCCGGTATATATCGTGTAGGAAACAGCATGCAAGATGCCTCGCAGTTCGAAGCTCTCTGATTTCGAGATAGGTATAATTATCGGGTATCACAAATGTGGCCGATCCTTAAGGGACATATCTAGCGATCTGGTACCCCAAATCGACAGAGGCTATGTGATTAAGAAGTGGAAGGTGAGCGGTGATTGTCGGAATGTACCCCGAGTCGGCAGACCAACGAAACTGGGAGATAGAGACCGACGAGTGCTGTCCAGAGAAATTCGGAAGAACCGCACCCAACCAATGGCCCTCATCCGCGAGGAGTTTCGACAGGCATCCGGGAGTATTGTTTCAATGAATACCATCCGTAAGGAAGCACATCTGCTTGGTTTTCATGGTCGTGCTGCTGCCCATAAGCCTTTGATCACAAAGTCCAACCGCGCTGCTCGGTTAATGTGGTGCAAAGCACATCGAAATTGGACCGTAGATCAGTCGAAACGGGTTCTTTGGAGTGACGAATCAAGGTTCACTCTTTACCGTTCGGATGGCAGGGTCTGGGTCTGGCGTCTACCTGGAGAACGTCTCCTGCCAGAATGCATTGTGCCTACAGTCAAGTTCGGCGGAGGTGGAATTATGGTCTGGGGGTGTTTCTCCTGGTATGGGCTGGGACCCTTGGTCCCCATTCATGGTAAGCTCAACTCCGATGCCTACTGCACTATTTTGGATGACAATATGCTTCCTACGTTGTGGCAGTTTTACGGGTTGAACCCCTGTTACTTTCAGGACGACAATGCCAGTTGTCATGTTTCGACGTTAACCAAGGCTTGGTATGGCGCCAATGGAGTTCATCGAATGGACTGGCCTGCCCAGAGTCCAGACCTGAACCCTATCAAGAATCTCTGGGACGAGTTGCATCGCCGAATTCAGGGGTGCACTACCCGTGCAAAATCGGTGAAGGAACTTCTATGCCTTCTCCAAGCCGAGTGGAAGAAAATACCACTGGCTGTCATACAAAGACTTGTGGAAAGTATGCCCCGGAGGGTCCACGCTGTAATTACCTCTCGTGGAGGCTCTACCAACTATTGATTTTGAATAAAGTTAGTTTTTCTTTTCTATCACAGATGTCCAAATACTTATTGGTATTCAGTATATAAAGTGCATAAGAAGTTTTCCAAATGAATTATTCTTGGCGCAAACTTAAATGCATGCGTCAAAATAATTTTTTGAATTTTTCCATAAATTTCTCACTAAAAATTTCAAAGTGATAGAATCAAAATATAGAAAAAAATTGGTACGTTACTTCAGAAAATGTCCGATTTTGTGTGAAAATACCTAAGTTAGAACAATAAATTTAATATATAACCTAAGTCGCGCTTTCGAGAGATGAAAATTGCAAGCTGAATTTCGACAACCGGTCCAGTAGAACGGGAGATATAGAACTGTCCCTTTTTTTGTGTTGTATGTGCAAGGTATACATGTCAAACAGAAATAATACACCGAATTAAAAAAAAAGTGGGCGTATGGCAGCACTTAACACTCTGGGGAAAAAAAAAACCTAAACATTGATCAGCTGCTGAGTGCTTTCATGCCGCGTACATTATTTTCTCTTCGCGTTTCCAAATTTAAGATGTTTACAATTTAAAAACAATATTACCATTTTTTTTAAAATCCACGCATGCTTTGCACTGCAAGAATGAAATAATGCAATATTCGTGCTCAGAGTACTATTTTTAATCAAGAGACAGTCTGACTTATCATGCTTATTATTATATTTTTAACGTAGAAATGTCCCTTGATTATATGTACTGAAATAAATTCTCTTTATTCTTCGACAGTTCAAAGCTTTGTAGGGATTTATATTTATTTTAAATAACCAGTTAATTTTAATTCTAAGTTACTTTCCTATAAGCCTTCATTCCCCTAATTGTCAGTGGCAGAATATTTAAATTTAGTAGCGCGCGCAAGAAACGCAAATTCTACTAGTGGAAGAATAAGTTAAATATCGACGTTCCAGTAGAGAAAGAGAGAGTCCGGGAAATTGCCGTGCGTGCTTATACGCAAACTTCTGTTTAGCAGTTACTGCTGGTTTAGACGTGGCTTAAGCGCTATTATCTTGCTGCCACTAGACTTATTTGCGCGCTGTAGGCTACAGGCTTATATGAGCCCTGTAGGGTAATTCTATTATTTGTAAATATCTTTTATTTTAAGTTTGATTCTACTGTTTCAGTTACCGCCCAAGTTGAGGCGTAATGTTAGCGTCAAGTTGACGCATTGTAAATAAGTTAGAGAGTTTAATAAAGGCCAGTTTTAGCCCTTCGTCAGTGCAATTACTATTTCTCAACATTCTACACAACAGAAGGAGAGTAGAACGTTATAGCTTATTAAAACACTTTAATGTCTTGCGTAGCTTAATAATTTTTATTTACTTCAGCTTCATCGCATTTATCTTATTTCAAATATTGATGGTCTGTGATAATTTTACAAAATATGCTGATTCATTCTTCATTAGTCCAAAGGGACTTTGTCCCTGAAGGACTATTGTTTTTGTTTCGGCATTTTGCGTCGGAAAATTTAAATGTCGGTGCACTTTTCAAACTGTTGCCACCAAATATTATCGCCATTAATTATATTTAAAGAAATTAAATAATGAAGAATCTGCATGAACGTTATGAATGTTTCTCGCACAGTGAAAAAAACAACGATACTCAGAACTATCAAATTTTGAATAACGTAGTCCTACACCGGTGCATGTGCATCTGAAAACCCGAATTTTGAATTTCAAATTTGATTTATTACCTATTTTATATTATGTAAAATTATTTTTTTTTTTGAAGCGAAAAACGAAACGAATTTTTGACTAACAAACTCAACGATTTCTAAGTGAGCAGTGGCAACACTGTACTGAAGCAAAATCATTTTTATCTTCATCGTGCGACGTTGTCGGCCGGAAATTCTAAAGATATGCTGTTTTTAAATATTTTGTGATTTTGCTGTTGAATGGAATTTTATGTGGAGGAAGCGCCAAGAAGGTGATATTTGATAAATAAAGTAAACACGTAAAACATTAACAATAAAAAGACAAAAAAAAAATTGTAAAGTCATCAATTCTAAACGTATACTGCTATGCTGCTTATAAAAGTTTTGTAATTTAGCTGTTGAACTGTATGTGGCGTAATTGCGAAGAAAATGATTCTAATAAAGCGAAAGAAATTGCGAAGAAAATGAATTAATACTAAGACAAAAAAATACGAAGATAGATTATAGATCTTATTATTATAATCTCATTCCGAAAGTTTACTTTTAATTAATGGATAGAGCCCTATTTCAATGAAAATCATAAATGTACGAACACTTTTGGGAGTCACTGTATGTGTTGTTTCTTTAAAAACTGAACGATACGTTCACATTTTCTTTTAGCGATAAATATGAAAACTTATCGAAAAGAATATTTTAAATCTTACAGTATCAACAAAACTGAATTTAGTGAACTAGTTTCTATTCACGATCATTTGTTTATATTAAACTGATTATGATGTGCATATTTGAAATCAATGCTCAGTTAAAATGAACGCTAGCTGTAGCTATTAAACAATTTTGTAAGATAGTGTAAATCACTCGCTTATTTTGCTTTGAGATGGGCAAAAAGTTATAAAATATAAAAATGGAAATCTGTTCTTAAGCGCACAAGAAATCAAAAGACGGTGAAAGGCTTTTGGAATGCCAGAATCAACTCGGCGGAAAAACGTTATTAGATTTTCTGTTTCTTAGAAAGATTTTCGATTTTACCACATATTTCAGAGATTTGTGGGAATTCTACTTTGCACTTTTTCAGATTTTTCAATCCCAAGATACAAATGCTAAAAGTGGGTTTGAAACTATAAATAAACGTTGTACACTAATTGCATTTAGAATTACAATTATTAACTACTACATTTTTTTGGCAAGTGCAAAATAGTTTAAATGTGCACAATTCACCTACTTCTTTAAAGATTAAAATTTCTAAAAAGAGTTAAACAACCTTTAACATTGATTTAATTAGTGATAATCATTAGAAGCTAATAAAACCTCCTTATTAATAACTTATTGTTACGAATGCCTATACTTATTGCCTATCATATTGTTACGAATTTTGTATATATGTAAATAATTTTAGAGGAACAGCAGTATTTTTGGTGTAAAACGAAACGCTCGAAGGAGAGAAAGATGTGCCAGAAAAATAAGATAACAGGGGCAAGTCTTCTCAACATTGAGGTAAATGTGTATCTCGCTAAATTGGCGAGATATCGCCAAGATAGCCATGGTTTTGGCGACAAATTTTTGCCGCAAATTTGACGAGAAATCGCCAAAAGTCTTTGGGTAAGATCCCTGTGTAACTATAACTGGTATTGTAACTGAATGACTGTAATTGATCTCTTTATGTAACTGTAACCGTGTCCGGCCCTTATATGCCTTACAGTAATTTCGAGAGATGAAAAGTACTAGATATTTCTCGCTGGTCAGAAGAAAACTATAGAAGACCGGGGAGAGCATCAGTTTCTCAGTTCAGAGCTAACTTGGAAGTATTGAGGTATATGAGGGAACTTCGTCTTTTTGGATGCGCTTTGCACTGCATTGTGTTTACCGTTCTTAGTAGTCTGAAGGGTAACTGCTGATTATGCTCTGTGATACTGAGAAGAGCTGTGCAAGGACTTTTGTGAAAAATTCTTGAATTGTAATGTGTTTCTTTTTGGGAAATAAAAATTTTATGAAGTTTTCAACGATTCTGCGTGCATTCAATCCAGTAGAAACCCGTATGCTCACAACAATATGTTTTTTTTATTTTTCTTTTATACTTAGAATAACCGAGATGTTTACTGTTTTAATCTAAAAGTATAAAAAAACTAGAAACTGAGGTTTATTACTATATTCTTTCAAATATTTATATCTTAAAATGCGCATTTCGAGAAATACATCCGACTTATATGCGTAGTTTAATGGTAATAAATACCCTAACAGTTAAATAAATACATTAAAAAAATACGTTAAAGCACTCTAATACTTTATAAGATATTTTGTCCGTACTTTGTCATGCCTTTGTGGTTAACTAGAAGTACTTTTGACGGATAGTCAGGAAGGCCTGAATTGGTATCTAGGCGAGGACATTGCACATTTTTCGATATTTCCTGCATCGCATTTACAACCATACCTAATGACTTTATGTAGTTTTGTCTTAGGTATTTTTTTTAACAGTATTGCTATTGCTCGCTTTGAAATCGTTGTGTTTTTTAATAAAAAGTTCGTTAAAGGTTTACAAAATATGAAACAGATAAAAACACACATGCATTCATGCAGATTCTTCATTATTTAATTTCTTTAAATATAATCCAGGGCTCTAATATTTGATGGCAACAACTTGAAACGCGAAACACAGTTTTATAGCAGCGCCACAAAATGCCAAAACGAAATTAATAGCCCTTTGGGCAAATTGCCTCTTTGGGCTAAAAAGGAAAAAAAAATCTGAAGCTTTTCAGATTTTATATTACACCTAAAATAGTGTTTTCTTTTTAAGTTTTGTGTGTTACCTTTATTTATTAAATATCATGTTCTTCTCACTTCAACCATAAAATTCAATTCAACAGCAATATCACAAAATATTTAAAGCATCTTATCTTTAGAATTTCCGATATACAGTCTGGTGAGTTGGAGTTTCTTTTTTTTTTTTTTTAACGTACAATTTTGCCTTTGCTCGTTTTGAAATCGTTGTTTCTTAATAAAAACATATAAATGCTTTACAAAATATAAAATAGATAATAAAACGAATTCCAAATTTGGGCTTTCTGATGCCCATATAGAAACGTGCGTTATTCAAAATTTGATGGCTCTAGGTACCGTTGTCTATCCCAATGTGAGAAACATACAGATTCTTCATTATTTAATTTCTATAAATATAATACAGGGCTCTAATATTTAGTGGCAATAGTTAAAAAAGTGATTCGCCGTTTATAGTGACTCAACGCAAATGGCAAATTGAAATTAATAGCCCTTCTGGGAAAATTGCCCCTTTGGGCTAGTTAGAACAAAAAAGAAATAAAGAATGAAAAAGCTGGAAAATAATGTTGTTTTTTGATACTTGCACCAAATTTATATCGGAACACAGCTCAAAAGAGAAATAAATAAATTAACAAAGCCTTTAGCGTAAAGCAGTAAAAATGGCATTAGCAGACAAAGAAAATGTGTTTTTGTCTTGTCTTTTAATGGTACTAAAGAAATCTTTTCTCCAGTTACAATATATTCTAATAAGAGTAAATATGTCTTATGAAAATGGCAATTTGAGCTGTATCAATAGCATTAGCGCTTTTATGCATAGTCAAGTAATGTTTTGTAGCCATTGGACTTAACTGCGAAAAAGCATATTTGTCTGCATTTGCTGAAAATTTGTTTACAATCGACACCAGAGGCCGCTACCATAGTTTAAGTAACTACCGCTTTACCTGTGGAATTTCTAGCATAACATAACAAACACGGGACGTGTCGATTTGCAACGTCTGATGCACGTGCTGTGGACTTCTTTACGTTCACGATTTTATGTATGCTTTTCGAGGTTGGATCGATGCCAAGAAACGAAATTTTGATAAGAAATAATAAATAAAATGTATCGCTTCTTTTTTCCAGTTCCTGAGCTAATAACATGAAAGAGGATGCTTACAAAATAAGTACGTAAAATTTAGAATTTTTAAATAAAAATCTTAATATATTCTTGTTACATTTATTTAAGTAGTTTTTTAATTAGCTGTACTGAGCAATTTTGAATATTTTTAGTAATATATTCTTACTTGTGTATGCTTCAGAACTAATAGACAGATATGGATTTCATTAATCTGTAAATCATATTTTTACATCTTACTAATTGATTTAAATTACGTAATAATCTTAGCTTAAAATTAGTTTCAATTATGTAACCAAATTGGATAACACCAGTTGAAATTAAGTTAGTTTTAATGTTAATCTTTCCCGGACGCTAGAAATTATTGCAAATATTAAAATTATTCTATTTGAAAAGTTAATTAGGAAAGTTTAAAAAGGAAAAGCAGAAAATAGTACAGGTTTTTATAAATGAATTCCATTAAATTAATTACGTTTTTAAATTTTAAAAATGGTCTTAAATATTAAAATTACTTTATTTAATAAGTAAAATCAATTTTGAGATTTTAAAGAGAGGAAGTAAAGAGAAAATCAGTGCTAAGAAAGAGATTATTGTGAATCAATTTCGTCAGGAAATTTAATGTTAATTAAAATTGTTGACAAGCAAAAGTTTCTAAAAAAATTCGTATTATTGTTTGTTAACGTTATAAAATTTATACGATAAATAATTTTCCCTTTTCCCTGAAACTATATGGCTGGTATTGGGTCAAATCGCTAATTGTCAAATCATTGTATCGAGAGGAATGTGTTTAAAGGTAACTGTACGAAAATGCTATGACTATAACACTTTTATATGTATTTCAGAATATATATGTGTATCCGTTATTTGTGATTTAGTAAAGAAATAGATTCACAAAGGTGCAGTTTCAGCTTTTGGATACCCAAAAATCATTTTGTAATCATTCAATTAAAATTTTAATTTTCACTTTATTTCTATTATTACTTTATATTATTTCTTCTATGCAGGCATCTAGAACTGCTGATGTTGAGAAATATATAACACTTTCGTTTTTCTCTTGAGACGGGGAAAAAAAAAAAAAGGTTAGTTAGTTTATTCTTTGCTTATTTATTATAAACAGCTGAACGTATTGCCCAAGAGCTGGAAATAAAATACAGATTCGTGGTTTTGGCATGTTATTATAGAAGTTAAGTTTAGGAATAAGGTGCTAAGAAATAAGAGAAAGAAAATGATATTGACAAATTTTTAATTATTTGCTGTGTGTTGAATGACTTCCATTGATTATTTCTTTATAAAAATATGCAGAAACAAATTCTTTTTACGTAGTTTAAAACTTTTGTGTGAAAGAGTCAGATCTTAAATCATTTTTCGTGGTATTTTAGAGTACCATATTTATATAATAATACGAAATATCCTAATTTTTGTTTTCTATTTGGCTTACTGTGAGGGAAAAAAGTATCTAGAGACTTGTATGATTTGAAATTTTAAGAATAATTTTTATATTAATTATGTTCTGTATATTTAAACGAACGAAATCATCATAGATTATTTCAGCATATATTTAACATAATCAGCATGGATATACAGTAAGGTATTTTCTCTCTGCTTCTTGCGGGGTTTCGTCTGATGAATACGAGGGAGTTTTTAGAATATGTGGTGTATTGTACAGCAACTTACTCCTTCACAGCTCAAGCTGTATGTCTCAGATCATGTTAAAAATAAAATTTTCTAGAAAGCCTTAGTTTTGCGCACTTGTTACAAATAGGTTTTCAGGATGTTCAAATAATCAATAATAATTCGAAATGCCATCTATTATGTACAAGTTTTCAACTCGCTTGTCGCCGTACGAAGGCACATCATTATATTTCTTCCATTAAGCTTTACCGTTATTTGTCTAGTTTCCTTCTTCGTGAACTTCACTAGAACTCCTTCACCCTGATTTGCGTCCATCTGGTTGCCGACAGTTAAATTTTCTCTCACTCCAAAAACAATTATCTAGTGACAAAGTTCTTTGTTAATGAATTCTTTACAAAATCCAATCCCCTCTCTCTGTTAGCTTATTTATGAAGACAGACTTTTGAAACCAAATTTCTAATTATTCTCGAGTGAACTTCAGCTTCCTGAAGTTCTGACGCCAATTGGAGAAGAGATTAATTACAAAAATACTTAATTTTCTTCGAAATGAAACATCCGTCTGCCCCCCCCCCCAGAACGACGCTTTTCAAACTTATTCTTAAATCAAGCCTTTTGAAATTTATATACAATATAGTGGACCAGTAGCATGACTTCCATTTCCGATACTTCCTACTTCACTCATATTTTCCTTTTTGAACAAATTTATAGTTATATTTCTAACGGCATGTAGCGTTTTCACTTGCTTCGACGCCCTCTTCCCCCCAAAAAAATAGATAATAACACAAGCGACTTGTAGAACAAGCAGAAGGAGATTACGTAAGCATTTGTTGCTATGATATTGAAAATATTAGCATACGAAATGGATGTAATTTTTACTTAAGGATATGTTTAACTTTTCCTTTACAATTTTAAGTATTTTTTAATATTTTAACGGGTACTGTTATATTAATTTACCATATTATAGAAAATATATCTAGCCTTAAGCTTTGATTTTTTTTCTGCTATATTGACATATATTAGAAGCAAGTTGCAAGCTAATTCGAATAAATTGCTTAAAATTTAATGTATAATTCACGAATACGTTTTTCTTCACAGTAGAGGTGTATTATTAAAAGGAAAAAACATTTTCAAGCTTTCTGAATTGAAATAAGTTCCTAAACTTAGTGGAAACCACGTTTCTTGCAGTTTTTTATGTTGCACGTTTCTTGCCATCTCATCTTTTTTATTGCCATTTTGTTTTAGTGTGTTATTATTTATTCCTTTATCAACATAATTTTAACATTTATTCGTAATATTTAGAAATAAATTAAAATTTCTTGTAAGAAAGCAAAAATGGTAATTGTGATAGAATGCTTGATAGGAGTACGATTTTCAAAAAAGTTAAAATTTTTGAAAATATTTTGAGTTTTATATATGTGTAACCGCACGATAATCATGCACAATCCAGTTTTCTCATTCATTATTAATGTAAAGAAACTAAGAACTTCACGAGTGAAACTGTACGCTGCTTAAAATTAGATTTGCCCGACAACTGTACTAAGTTATTAAACTTAGTATTCTGCAGGTGCAGAGTTTAGAGAAAAAAACTGCCAGTTTAAAAAGTATAAAGCAGATTGTACCAACAAGATCGCGAATTAAATTTTACTGAATCTCAGATAATAGGAGAAAACAGAAATCAACCCCTTAACTGGTTTCCCATGTACACCTTGCACACAAAAAATGGGAGAGTTCTATATCTCCCTTTTTACTGGACCGATTGAAGAAATTCAGCCTCGAAACCACGAGACAGGTCCTGTATTAAATTTATATATAGCATTATTCTAATATAGGTATTTTGACACAAAATCGGAATTTTTCTGAAATGACATAGCAATTTTTTTCTATTTCGATTCTACGACTCAAATTGTGCCAGACTGCCAAGTTTTGTAAAAATCGCACGAGTAGTTTTTAAAAAATTAGCTCTCAACATTTTAGCTTCTACGTGTTAATTGAATTCGGCATATATTTATTTATATCTTTTTTTTTTATTAAACTTATTTGATTCTTCCTTTCACACTTCGAAATTTAGGTTCATTCCAAATCAAATTCACCCAATTTTTATGATTTATTTTTTGAATTCGTATTTTTAATTAATTTTTATAAATTTTTCGAAAAATTTTTTTAACTATAATCTACAACATTTTTACCATTATCTTAAAGCAGAAGTATTTCTATGCTAACCTGCAAAAAAATTAGAGTTTTTTATTCAAAATTTTCTACGATATACTTAAGTTATTGGCGCATTTTGAAATTTGGCATATTTGTTGAAAGCGGTAATAAGATCAAATGTGAGTTTAGAAGTCAAACAACAAAAATCAGCGTTATATTGTTATATGACTTCTGAATTAATATTTGTTCGGCGTGTTATTGAATCTAAATTAAGATCATATGTAGGAAAATAGGTTGCCATATATTAAGAAGTTCGCCAAGTGAATTATTCTTAGTGCAAACTGAAAAAAGTGAGCCAAGCTAAATTTTTAAATTTCTGGTTAAGTTTCTCATCAAATTTTGCGATATTTAATATTTAGGCATAATTTAAATCGTAGAATCGAAATGTGGAACAAAATTGATATGTCATTTTAGAAAAAGTCCTATTTTGTGTCAAAATTCTTATCTTAGAACATTGCTATATATAAATCTAATATATATCCTAAGTCGCGCTTTCGAGACGTGAAATGCAATTTGAATTTTTTCAATTGGCCCAGTAAAACGGGAGATATAGAACTGTACCCTTTTTTTCTCGCGGTGTACCTGTATGGGTGCCATCTAGCCAGTTCGATCTTCGTACATATTAATGATGTCAAAAACAACAGAAAGTTTATAGGAAAGAATGTTTCCATTAGTATTTCTTAGCAAAGCTCTGCAACTTAAAAAAAAATTTTCTATGTTTCATACATACATTCGTTTCAATCAAAAAACTTAAAATTCATCTGTACTGATGTCTTTAAGTCATACAAATTTGACGATCCGCTGTCATAGTACACTCTGCACTTAAAAAAAGGTGGGGGGGCAGTTCTAACCTCCCGTTCTAATGGGTCGATTGACGAAATTTAACTTGCGTTTTTTCATATCTCGAAAGCGCGATTTAGGACATATATTAAATTTACATATAGCATTGTTCCAAGATAAGAATTTTGACACAAAATAGGACTTTTTCTGAAATGATATATCAGTTTTGTTCCATATCTAGATTCTTCGATTTAAATTATGCCTAAATATTAAATATCGCAAAATTTGATGAGAAAACTTAACGAGAAATTTAAAAACTTAGCTTAGCTCACTTTTTCCAGTTTGCACTAAGAATAATTCACTTGGCGAAATTTTTAATTTATAGTAACCTTCAAATTCGCTGAAACACCCTTGCATTTAGCGTATATTTACCAAAAAAAAAAAAAAAAAAAAAAAAAAAAAAAAAAAAAAAAAAAAAAAAACATATTTCGT
>KK114425.1:659122-708815 GCA_000611955.2 Stegodyphus mimosarum
GCCATCTATCGGCAAAAATAATCATCAAGAATTATGTTAATAGAATTTTAAAAGCGCTAGGAAGGACTGGATTAGACTTAAAATCGTTCACTAAACTTGCTAAATCTTTGTGAATATGAAAAGCCTCAAGAAAATCCAATTCACCAACGGAAGAAGCTTTTTGGATAATTTTTGCAGATCCAAAGTCAAAATTATGATTAAATTTCCAACTAGGATACGCTATTGAAGACTTGTTAATTTCGCCCTTTCGGACATAGAATCATGTTCCTTGATACGAAACTTTAACGCTCTTTTTGTTTGGCCAATATATCTCAAGCCACACTGACACGATATACTATAAATTCCCCAAGAATTAAAGTCAGAAACAGAATCTTTTAGAGGCGAACCGTGAATTTTATTGATAGGGGAGAAACTGACCTGAAAATTGGATTTGTGGAGAATCTGATAGGGGAGAAACCTTATAACTAACAGAAGGATAAAATGGATTTCCATTTTATCCTTCTGTTAGTTATAAGGTTGCACGGATTCTACCCGAGAGTATATAAAGCCGTTACTCAGCTTTCTTTCTCTTTCTAGATATTTTGTTCTCCTGATGAGGAGGGACCTGTAGATGCCCTCGAAATCGATTGAGTGTTTTTTTTTTTTTTGTAAATGTACGCCAAATACAAGGTTGTTTCAGCGAATTTGATTTTCACATTGGCGTGTTTCTCTTCTAATATAGTAACCTATTTTCCTTTCTCTTTTTTCATTGTGCACGAGCGGGAAAAAAATATGCATTCTTTCAAACAATTAAAAAAAAATTCGTAAAACACATTTGGAGTAATTATCGCTTATAATAAATATGCCTAATTTCAAAAAGCGCCAGTATGTAAATTCACGTATATGTTAGGAAATTTTGAATAAAAAGCTCTAATTTTTTACAGGTTGCTTAGAAATACATCTACTTTAAGATGAAGGCAAAAGTTTTAAAAGTTATAATTTAAAACATTTTTGAAACATTTACAAAAATTACTAAAAAAATGCAAATTTAAAAACAAATCAGGAAATATATGACAATTTTATCTGGTTTGAACCTAAATTTCGGACTGTGAAAGAAGGAATCAAGTGTAATAAAAAAAGAAATATTAATAAATATATACCAAATTGAAGTAACATTGAGGAATTAAAGTTTTGAGAGCTGATTTTTTAAAAATTACGCACGTGATTTTTATAAAACTTGACGCTTTAGCCTAATTTGAGTCGTAGAGTTGAAATAACGAAAAAAAAAAATAGGTATGTCATTTCAGAAAAAGTCCGATTTTGTGTCAGAATACCTATAGTAAAAAAATGCCATACATAGAGATATATTTATATATTTTAGCATATATAAAAATATATCTTAAGTCGTCTTTTCGAGACATGAAAAGCGTTAAATTTCGACATGAAGTTAAATTTTGTCAATCGGCCTAGTAGAGCGAGAGAAACTGTCTCCCCCGTTTTTTTTTGCGTGTGTGTGTGTGCAAGGTAAACTACATGATACCTTTATAGGTATTTCGCTACCAAATTTACACAACAAGTAAATTTTTCAAGGTAGTTAATAATTTATCCCTGGCTAGGGTTATTTGTCGTAGTATAATTAGTGAGTTATAGCTAAAATAACAGCTTCAATGCTTTATAAGAGCTGTTGAAGATCACGAGTCTCTTCTCGTAGAGAATATTTTTGGTTTGTTTTCGCAAAAAGTTCGTTGACGGAAGACCGAAAGTGCTATGGAGACTAACTCTAAGAACTAATTTGCTGTGTTAGGTAAGATGAGGATTTTACCACAAATCTCACTTCCATCGACTTGATCCAATCCTTCAAAATTATGCCATGTTATGCCTATAAAAAGCTATGCAATTGATATCTAGTACACTCAAGATACGGCTATCGCCCAGGAGCCTGGTTTAGTGACTTTTGCACATAAGTCTTCTATGCAGGCTTTAAAAGACATTCGATTCGCAATGTAGGATTCCAGTCGTATGGACTTGATCCAAATCTATCAATCCAGGCTTTTAAAGACATTTGATTCCAATCTCCATCTCACATTTACCAAAACTGTTATTATTTCATAACGTTTTAACATCCGAAGATCGTTTTAGTTTGCTTTATAGTTTTGGAATAATGTATTGCTCAAATTTCTATAACGTTCGTTCTGCATTTTACAGCTCGCTTGTTCTACTATTTCTATTTTCGTAATCTGCGATCAGAATGCAAATCAGTTAAAGTATAAATAAACGCAATGTTTTTGAGGCATTGCTGAGCCTCTGACAGCATCTGAGTCTTTGACAGCATTTGCCGACTTTATGCATTGCTGTCGTTTTGATGGGCTACAGCTTTTGAATTACATGTCTCTACAAAATTGTTCAATAAAACTGCAGCCATTTTTTGCAAATTGGTTCAACTGGTGGTGAGTTTTAATTAACTAAATATTTTCACGCAGTGATGTTAGTACGACAACCTACATATCAAAGCGACATGCTTTATGCAAGATGTATCAGTACAGAGGTGACAAACTTTCAGGAGAGAGAGAGAGAGTATACCTAGACCAAGGGAAATCACATAACAATGCATGGTCAGAAACGCTTTCCTGTCGCCGTAGTGAGGACACAAAACTCAAGAAAGAAAGGACACGAACGGGGTAAGAAAACATGTTTATTATTCGGAGTACAGCAAAAACAAACAAACAAAAAAAAAGCAGCATAAAGAGACAATGATCGTCATCAAGGAAGGTGTTCGAAATTACAACCCGGACCGTGATGCAGGAACCATGCGTCATATATCTTCCATTCGTGATGAGGAAAGCGTTTCCAACCATACATTGCTATGCGATTTCCCATCGTCTAGGTATACTCTATCTCTCCTGAAAGTTTGTCACATCTATACTGATACACCCTGTAGAGGTTGGCTTATACTGTTTGAATGATTTTGATAAATCAAATAAATGCAGTTAAAAAAATAAAAAAACTATTTAGCAAAAGCTTTCACACTGAGAGTTAGTTATCATCTACTGAAGTCAAATTGTTGTAAGTCCTGAATAGTCGACTTAAAATAAATTATAGTTATTATTACGGAGGTTATGTTTTTGCAACTTTCAGAGAAAGTACCCTCCTTTTTCGATACACAAATGAAATAACAATCTTGAAATGAAAACAATTAAGATTGCAAAAAACACTTTCTTTCATAACAAAAACAAAACGAAACAACAGCAACAACAACAAAAACAACAACAAAAGGAAACTGACAATCACTACCCTTAATGGGAAGCAAAAAAACCAAATCATTATCCAGTGTTTATCCAAAAAAGATATGTATTTCCAAGACCATTCCAAAAATTAAATTTGAATTCTAAATCTAAATTCAGCAGGTTGTAATTTATGATACAGAAATACTTTATCGTAAATCAGTTTTAGGAATATTTCATAACAATATCAAATTCTTTAATAGTTATACTTATTCTTTCTTTATTCATGCCGCATTTGGTAATGTAAAACAAATCAATTTCCAAATAACGTCAAGGCAATCACGTTTTTTGTTTTTGATGTTAATTCAAGATATTTACTTTAAGCTGGCAGGTTGTATGTGTACTTTTCTTTTCTTATAAAGCATTTATCCCGCCTTCTTATCGTGTCTTCATAGATCAGCACACTCAGCGCGTATTCGAGAGGACCGAAGGACCGAAGTTCGAGTCCCGGTGAGGGCATTGTTCACTTTTCACGTCTCCTGCAAAAATACATAATGTCTCTACAAACTTTTCAAAGAATTGTGGGATTAACCTTACATTAAAATGCTTCAAAAATCTTAAAATGAAAATTCAAAAAAACGAAAAGTAAAGCATTTCGTTTAGAAAAAATAAAGACCTAAAGAATTATTAAACCAAATAACTGAAGATGCTTCTGGTTGTACATTGCTAAGATTGTAGAGACATTAGGTATTTTTGAAGTAGGAGTCATGAAAAATGAGCAATGGCCTTGCCGGGACTCGAACCACAGACCTCTTGAACACGCTCCGAGCATGTTGCCACTACACCACGAAGGAGAAATACCTTATATACTCCCCCTTTTAAAGGGCGACTGGGTGTTGGGGGACACAATCGCTAAGTGCTGGTGGTGGAGAATCATCATCCACCAGCTCGTTTTTAGTTCGGGCGCCACTGTAGAGTCATTAGGTTATTTCAAAGCAGAAGACGTGAAAAATGAGCAATGCCCTCGCCGGCATTCGA
Source organism: Stegodyphus mimosarum (assembly GCA_000611955.2). Taxonomy (NCBI): domain Eukaryota; kingdom Metazoa; phylum Arthropoda; class Arachnida; order Araneae; family Eresidae; genus Stegodyphus; species Stegodyphus mimosarum. Next base: position 663,361 of record KK114425.1, read on the forward strand.
ACCACGGACCTCTCGAATACGCGCCGAGCGTGCAGACCACAACACCACGAAGGCATGGCAAGAAGGCAGGAGAAATACCTTATAAGATAATAGTTCACTAAATGAACATTTCAGTAAGCAGTAAGAGTTTCTAAATTTATTAAATAAAATTTATAAAATGATTTGTGAGCATTTTTTTCTTTATAATCAGTTTTTTAATGATTATTCAGTATTATATAAAGTGTCAGATAGCTTTTAGTATTGTTTATCTTATAAGGTATATCTCCCACATCCATAGCGTGCCTTCGTGGTGTAATGGTCACCACACTGAGCCGGTAATTCAGAAGTCCGTGGTTCGATCCCCGGCGAAGGCATTGCATATTTTTCATCTCTCTTGTTCCAAACAAATACCTAATGTCTCTACAATCTGATGCACTGTTCTCCACTTATCTTTTAATTTATTAATTTAATAGTATAAAAAACAGATGTACCGTACTTCTAAATCAATGTTTCTCGTTAACAGACTTGAAGACAATACGACAAATCCATAATGAAGATGGATATCCTCTATCATCCATCACCACTGCAGAACACGAAAATGATCTGGAATCGTGGGTAGACGGCTAAGAGAAAGCTTACTACAGGTCTAATGTACAATTGAGGTGTAGGATTTAATAGTATAATGTAACGTGTTTACAGAATCTCTTAATGATTTATGGATGGTTACTTTTTTTGTAAATTGTATGTTTAATAAGAATTTCTCTAGGAATTCGATGATCCAATATGACTTCCAAATATGAAAAGAAAAACTTGGAAAATTTAGTGAAACTGAAATTTACTTCCCAAAGAACGATTTTTCTTACGATAAAATTGTGTATTTTTCGCAATGCAGAAGATAACATCAGCTTGCTTAGAAAAATTTAGACGTTTCTTCAAAGCCTTTTCTCAAGAAACCAACGATTTAAAGAATAATCTGCATTCCAGCATCTTTCAGAGAAAAAAAACTTGATGATATCTAAACTTAAGTCAGAAAATTAAAATGGTACTTAGTTAGATGAACTTGAAAGGGCAATCTACCGATACCGCAAAGTAGGATTCTTAATTTTATATAAACGAAGATAAATTTCTCTCTAGCATTACAATTATTACTTTAAAGAAAAGAGACTACACACCTTAGTGATCCAATGAAGCTTTAAATGAAAATTAGAAAACTACGCAACTTAAAGTCATTCTAGTTATTATTATTGGAGGTGACTTATTATTATTGGAGTGACTACTTATTGGAGGTGACTCTGCATTTCATGTAATGTGATATACATAATGCTCTCGAAACTAAAGAAAGAATAGTCAATGAGGCAAAATTTCTTTTCGACAAATAAGCAAGTTGAATGCTTCTTATTTTGAAGTCAAGTTTGGTAGATGTTGATGTGCTACAATGTTGAACAAAGTATCAGCTGAAGCTGAGAGCTTGGACACTGTCAATTCATCATGGCTATCTCATCTGCTAATACTGGAGGATTCACAAATCTTAAATGAATCTCTTGTAGATTGGAATGGGACTTCAGGCGAAAACTACTCTTCCAGTTGGCAATCGCTGGAGCATGCTCCAAGTTTTAAACCTTCTACGTTAATCAAAGGAGTGGTTCTTCTGATATTGGGACTTGCTGCCTTATTGGGCAACGTCGCAACTCTCATTTCGATAACTCGAAGAGGCAGACAGCATTCTTCGACGGTTTACCTTCTTCTTCTTCATCTCTCTGTTGCGGACTTAGTAGTGACAGTATTTTGCATAGTCGGGGAGGCCTTTTGGACACTAACTGTGCAATGGTATGGAGGTGACTTCTTTTGCAAGCTATTCAAATTCCTGCAGATGCTGGGACTTTATTTATCCACCTTCATACTGGTAGTGATAGGATTTGACAGGCTATGCGCTATTCGTTTTCCAATGAGAAGAATCAAGGCAAGGATGAATGTCCGCAGGGCCATAGTTGGCGTCTGGGCATTAAGCAGTGTACTTTCTGCTCCACAGGTATGTAATATCTTTACTCTGCGTTTCATGTAATGTGATATATATAATGCTCTGCGTCCATATAAAAATGTGAATTCTTTCAAAATAATTAAGTAAATTTAATGCTTAACCGGTAAGTTATCCCTTATTTTGAAAGCCTAATAGTTGATTTTTGTACCATATGTGAAGAGATCAACTATTTTACTTAATTTCATAGAAAATAATATAGAAATAGTATAGGTACTCGGTTGATTTTTTAAGCTTACTCATATAGTACTGTTTCCAATCTTAAATTCTCGTCTTCGTTTTCGTTGAAAAATTGCGAATATATTGTTCGCAATATTCGTGAGCAAAACCGTTATGTAAACTAGAGCCATAGGCATCAACGTATTTTAAGCTTCATCAATTTCCTTAATTAAGCACTAATTAATTTGAAGTTTTTCCTAAAAATCTAGGTACCAAATGCTTTACTAGCGATCGGTACATTTTTAGAGCTACTAGAATTGTGTTGAAGTCACCAGGACTGTCCGGGAACAGCTGAATATTTGACGAAAAGTAGTTTTTTTCCTGTATTTTACTATTGTCCTGTACTGTAAGAATCCATTTTGTCAAGGAATAAATCGAGATACATACTGAATACGCTTAAACGTGCTGAGGTTCATATTTAATCCCATTGGTGAATAAAATGTTTCAGTTACCAAACTGAAATCATTATTGACTGTCTTTTTTTTTATCAGTGCCTGCGTCATTAGCTTTATATAAGTATAATATGACAGGGATTAAGTTCGGAATGACAGAGTTTAGAGAGATTTATTATAAGCAATTATTCGTTTTGGCCAAAGAGAGAAATATCCAAACTAAAATACTGAGAGGGATTATTTAAGATTAAAGTTAGAATTTCGATTTATTTATACCTTACATATAGGAATTTTGAAATGTTTATTTTAAACACATTTGAGAATAATTTGTAAGTAATTTTAAAATTGAGTAAACTTTCCAGTTAATAATGAAAATAAGCCTTTCTATTCTAGTATATGAAAAACAAATTATTATTTTTGAACTAATTCTTCTGTCGTCAAGAATTTAAAATCTTTAAATACTTAAATTTAAAATTAAGACTCCGCTAAACAATTATCAGGCTTGTGCGGAATTAAAAACGTTAAATTAAACCTGCCCAGACCCAAGTCAGTAACTTGGGTCTGAGCAGGACGGCAGCTACCCACAAGGATAGTGGGAAGACGTCTGCAGCACCATGGACTGTCAGCATGGCTTCCATTTGTGCCACTACCGCTGCAGTAGAGACAAAAGCGCCTACAGTGGCTCGAAGAACAACAGTACTAGACATGTGAGCTCCACCATGTCATCTTTTAAGATGAATCTCAGTTTTACATACAGCGTCATGATGGATATATCCGTATGTGGGTACACCGCTAAAAACTAAAGTCACGAGATTGTTTTCGTTATCGTCATACGGGCCAAAACACTTAAAGTGTTGGTAGGGGTTCCAGTGGGTACACATCTCGGCCCCCATTTATTCGCATTAGCTCTGCATGACGCTATCTTTCAACAAGATAATGAATGACAGCATATTGTCCTTCGTGCTGTCCTGACCTTTCTCATACAGAGGATGTTTGACTGTTGCCCGGCTGCTCTGCACATTCTCCAGATCTCTCACTCACTGAGATCACCTGGTCATGGTTTGTCGAGATACTGGCATGCCACCATTCGTCAGTCACTATGCATGATGAACTTTGACGTAGATCTGACGCCGTATGGAATGAAGTACTCTTATCTATCATCCGAACACTGGTAGTTTGGTCCGAGGTTCGAATCCCGTAAACGGGCTGGCTGCATGGGCGTTTTCGTGGTATTCTCCATGTGTAATATGCATACAAGCCAGTAGCCAGTTTCCCTTAGAAAGTCCTCCATGTAGGCATCCCTCCCCTTAGGCAGATAGCCATCGAGGCTGTGCCATAATCACATAAACCAAGCCAAAACAAACCAAACTTCATCCAAGCTCAAATTCGAATCCATACCTAACCGGATTATAGCCAATGTTGCTGCCCGAGGTGGAACCTCTGTGTACTGTAGTCTGCACGCTATGTACTCCAAACGATCAGCAAATTTAATCATGTCTTTCTCCCATTGTACTGTATACGTATAATAATATAAGATTCTACTATATCTTTTCTTTCCTGGTTTAGCAGTTTTAATGGCCAGCAATGTATTGTTGCGTTTTACGGGTTCGTGGATTTGAGCCGATGAAAACATGGTGCAGAACAATAAAAAGCACAATTTATTTACAAGAATCACTATTTACAGCTCAGTTTCAAAATTACCTTTAAAAGCGTCGAAAATCTACAATAAATACACTGAAACAATCAGCAACACAGCTTCAGGCTGTAACTGTAAAGGTAGCTTCACGGCAACACTAAACTTATAATAAACACCGTGGAACAATCACCAATACACTGCCAAGCTATACTGTAAAGGTAGCTTCACGGCAAAGCACTATCTCGATCGCTTTCCGATCGCGTAGCTTAGTACTCACAGTGAGCAGCGATTCTCGCAACTAATCACTCTTTCACAATCTGCCTGCTCTCAGAAACGCAAGGGTTTATATAGCTTTTCTTTAAGTTTCACACGTTTCGAGAAATATCTCGACAGGAAGTTATTCTAGAAGCTTCCCGATTGGACCATGGGATATCGCCCATTTGGTCGCCAAATGGGCGATAAAGTCGCCAATCTGGCAACCCTATCATACACTATTTTATGGCAACCCTAGTGCTATGCCGGAGAGCTTACATACAGGAGCAACCGCCGAATTTTTCGCAACAGTATATTGTGATACAGAAGAGTAAGAATTTTAATCTGCTATGTGTCCTGGAAGGAATGTATTTGACTTGGGACGAAAATCTTTTTGCAAAATGCTATTAAAATTTTCAGATAAAACACCTTTTTAAAAGACTCATATTGTCAGATTAATGAGCAAAGAAGACTTTTTTTATTGAACAATAAAATATCTCGTGCATTTTACAGTAAATAACGTGCATAAGCGTTTTTGATTTTACTTGAAATTTGCAGGACTGTATCGTTAACTCAAAAACAGTAACATCTGTTTAGAGAAAGAGCTTATTTAATTATTCTAAACATGAGTTGCAAATTTTGTGTTAGTGCTCTTATACATTTTCTCTATAAATTATCCAAACTTGTTAAACGTCTTTAAACCATCTTGTATGCATTCTTCTGTTTTTTTTTGATTTTTCGCTGATTGTTCATTGATTTATTTTTGTCATTGAAATTTGAGGATTTTATAATAAGCAAAGCTATACTTTAGTAAAAATTAATTAAGAAGTAATTTTCATTTTCTTCTTTTATCTTTTTTTAACCGCTTTGAGTCAAATAAGATACCTTTGAGAAAAGCATAAATTGTATTAAAAAGATGTATCCTTATTCTTTTGCCTAAAGTAATTTTGAATCCAAATCAGTAAAAAAATTTGTCAAAATAAAGCAGTAAAGAGTAGTCTGCGACGAGTTTTCTTTTTACTTCCTTGTACGAAGTAAAGAAAGTATTGTAATCACGAAAACTTCTGGCTATCATAGTTCAACGAAATATCGATTTTGACCGCTATCGAATGCAATTTAACGACGTTTTTCCTTGACATCTGTACACAAGTACAGAATAAAGGACTCTTTTTCCCAAAACGAGGTGCAAGAAAGATTTAAAATGGATTCAGAAGAGATTTTTTTCATGGCGTTTGTACGTACGTACATATGTATCTCGCATTACTCAAAAACGAGTAGCCTCAGTACGTTGAAATTTGGTATAAAGGAGTGCTTTAACATGTAGTTATGCACCTCCCTTTTCGGTTGCAATCGGCCGCACCAAATATATATATGTACTTACTTTGTTACTTGGCTCCGTGAGGGTAGTTTATTATTATTATATTTATTCTTATATGTTGATAAATTGCGTATTTTTTGCTTTCAAAATGATTGAATTATGCTGTTCTTAACTTCCCGTTAAGGTTTTTATGCCTATGGTTAATCTGCATGCAATAGTTATAGAATTATCAACAATTTAAAAGTTGTTTAAATGTGGCTAAGCCTAATTTTTTTTTACCATAGCAACCATATTTGTTTACATTTGAAACTTAACAGAATAGTGAATGACGTCATTTTCTGCACCTTCAGTATCTTTTTGCCGAGTGGGAGCAAAAGTAAATTTTCATGTTTGTGAACCGAAAGATCTGCCTTCTTGCCCGCTGGCTTTAAATTGCTTGTTTTTGCGTAGATACTCTTATTTTAATTGTAAAAATTGTTTTTTTTTTCGGTTGTTTTAACTGTATTGCTGTTTTATATGTTTCTTTATTTTGTTAATTTTTAGTAAAAATATTTTGAGATTTTATGTATTTTTGCCTTGCAGCGAAGAGAGAGCTTTAATTGAGAAATATTAATTGAATAAGAAATATATCACTAATGAAATTCGAGGAAATAGGTTTAAATGAAATGCACCAAAAATGCATGTAATTTAATATTCCGTACAAGGAATTCATGTAGTGTGCACATCAGACTTTTTGTAATGATGTTACAATTTCTGTGAGATATACCTGTTTAAAGTTTAGTATTCAGTTAAGCAAATTAACAGCCACTACTATAGTTATCATCACCAAACTTTCTACAATCCTTTTCTGCGTCCTGGAAAAGGTCCAAGTCCCCTTTTTACACAGAACGCAAGAGATGGATCCTCGTCCTGGGGCTGCCTTTCGAGGTGAACTATCCAAGCTCCTGAGACCTCCTCGCCGACGACGCAGACCCCACAGTCCCGTCCCGGCCCGGTCCTATGAAAGGCAATGGGACACATGGTCCCCGTATCGAAACTATGAGGGCCAAATCCCCGACGACTTGGTCGGTGATCTCCGAAAGGAACGGAGAAGACAGTACCAGTACGGTCCCTGCCAAGCCTGAACCAACCTGAGAATAAACTCGAGCTCTAGTCCTGTGAAGCCAACTTATATGCCCCCGTGGTTGAGACTGCCTAAGTACAGATCCTAGCCAGTACTTCCCAGGAATTCTCCTGAGTCAACCCTCGGGGGGACCCTTTTTACACAGGGGAAAAAAAAGCTCAAATCAGAGATATTAATTAAAAACTTTGAAAATGCTCATTTTTGTCCTCACTTTTCCGAGTGGCAACAGTCTCGTAAGATGGGCATGCAAATCTGATTTATTTCGAAAGTTGTTGCCATTGCTCGCTTTGAAATCCTAGAGTTTGTTAATAAAAAATTTCTAAGTTTTACGATGGAATGAAAATAGCATTGCCAAATATTAAATACATTATTCCCTATTCCAAAAATTCACGGGAAGCCATTTCGACTATTACCATCTTCGTACTACTTTAATCCGCCGAAATATTAATTAAAAACTCCGAAAGAGCTCATTTCCGCACTCATTTTTTCCGAGTGGCAACAGTCTGGCGCGTTGCATATAAAAATGTTTATTTCGAAAAGTGTTGCTACCGCTCGCTTTTCAAATCGTAAAGTTTGGTAATAAAAAAATTTCTAAGTTTTACAAAATCTAGATATATATAAAGAAGAGTATCTGTTTGAGTGTTTGTTCGCATTATTGATTTTTGATCAATTATAATAAGTTTTTTTGCCGCATTTAATAGTCTAAAATTGAACATAGGTGAAATATTGGATGGAACTTGAGGTTTTGCGATCATTTGATTAGAAAGAGGAAAATCATTAAAAACACCGTGCCATTGTTGCTGATATAATGAGAGAGAATTAATTCATTTTTTCTATAGAAATTTTGTACGCGGTTTCCATATCGCATCAGACTGAAAAATGTATGACTATGAATCTTATTTTTTGTATCGTTGTTAGAGAAGAATTACAACGGTTCTCTCTGTTGTTAGATGCCTTACTCTCAATTTAACTTAACTGGCATCTGGTACACTGCGAAAAAAAAGGGGGGGGGGCAGTTCTATATCTCCCGTTCTACTGGGCCGATTGACGAAATTCAAATTGCGTTTTTCATGTCTCGAATATATTGATATATAGCATTGTTCAAATATGGGTATTTTAACGCAAAATCGAACTTTTCCTGAAATGACATGCCAATTTTTTCCCATATTTCGATTCTACGATTCAAATTATGCAAAACTTCCAAGTTTTGTAAAAATCGCAGGAGTAGTTTTCAAGAAATAAGCCGTCAAAATTTTAGCTCCTCAGTGTTAATTCAGTTTGCTATGTATTTATTAATATCTCTTTTTTATGAAACTTATTTGATTGCTGCTTACACATTTCGAAATTTAGGTTCATTCCAAATAAAATTCGCCCATTTTTGTATGATTCATTTTTAAAATTTGTATTTTTAAATACTTTTTATAAATTTTTCGAAAAAGGTTTTGAATTATAACCTATAAAAGTTTTACAATCATCTTAAAGTAAGTGTATTTCTAAGCATATCTGATAAAAATTAGAGCTTTTTATTCAAAATTTCCGAAGATATAAGTGAATTTACATATTGGCGAGTTTTGAAATTTGGAATATTTGTTGAAAAGGATAATAACGAAAATCTGGTTTACGCACGTTGTTAAAATTATTTTGAAAGTAGAATGATGGTGACGTTTTTCCCTCTCATCCACAATGTACAAAGGCAGGAACGATGTGACTTTTTTTCCTGCTCTGCACAATGGAAGGAAAGGAAAATAGGTTGCCAAATATTAAGAAGTTCGCTAAGTGAAATATTGTTGGCCCAAGCTGAATAAAAATCGCCAAGGTAAATTTATGAACTTCTCCGTAAATTTCGCACCAAATTTCACAAAATTTAATATTTAGGCATAATTTGAGTCGTAGGATCGAAATATGGAAAAACAAAGTTGCTATGTAATTTCAGAAAAAGTCCGCTTTTGTGTCAAAATACCTATATTAGAACAAAGCTATATACAAATCTAACATATATCGTAAGTCGTGCTTTCGAGACATGGAAAACGCAATTTGAATTTCGTCAATCGGCACAGTAGAACGGGAGATATAGAACTGTCCCCCCCTTTTTTTGCGCAATGTACTTCCGCTAGTACAATATATATTTCCGGAAGCTAAGAAGGGAGAGAAAATTTAAAACCTTGACTGACAGTGTGTTTTACAAAACACCCTTTTAAATTAGTTGAAAATATCCAAACATCATCAGAAAACTGAAAGTACTTTGGATGCCGAACATTTTGTCATTCTTTTTTATTGACACTTAAGTAAGATCTTACTTTATCACAGAAAATAAAAACTGAAATCAAAAGTTGAACTTCGAAAGCAAGTTGATCGATTTCGTAAGGTTACGTTTTAGCAAAGAAGTAAAGAAAATAAGCTTCGAATACAGATTAGATTCTAAGAATATTTCTGACGTGACCAAATGAAATATTTATGTTTCAAGACTTCTCGTAAGTGCTCAAAGCAAAGAATAAACTAGGAGAAATATAAAGCAGGAGACACAACCGTTTCTTCCCCCTGGATCACTTTTGTAAAAGAAATTCGATATTTAAAAGTGATTTTATGATCGTATTTAAATATTTAATCTCGTCCTGCTCTTGTGTATGTCCTATTCTGTGATTAGAAAGCACACGAAACTGTACACGATTAGAATCATGTTGCCTCCAACTTATTATAAACTTCGGTAAGTTGGTATGGTTGTACTAAAATTTAAAATTATAGTCAATAAACCTAAATATAAGACACTTTGCAATTGTTTTGTTAAATTTGAATATATACAAGCATATTATAATGTAATATGTGTTATTTGATAGTACATGGCAATGTACACTGCGAAAAAAAAATGGGATAGTTCCATATCTCCCGTTCTACTGGGCCGATTAATGAAATTCAAATTGCGTTTTTCATGTCTCGAAAGCCTGACTTAGGATATATATAGCATCATTCTAACATAGGTATTTTGACACAAAATCGGACTTTTTATGAAATAATATAGCAATTTTTTTTTCATATTTCGATTGTACGACTCATTACGTCTAAACATTAAATTTTGTAAAATTTTTGCGAAATTTACCGAGAAATTCATAAATTTAACTTGGCAAATTTTTTTCAGTTTGAGCCAAGAATAATTCACTTGGCGAACTTCTTAATACATGGCAACCAATTTTCCTTCCCTTCCAGTGTGCAGCGGAGGAAAAAAAAGCCACATTGTTCTACTTTCAGATAATTTTAACAAAGTGCGTAAACCACATTTTCGTTATTATCGCTTTCAACAAATATGCCAAATTTCAAAACGCGCCAATATATAAATTCATGTATATCTTCGGAAATTTTGAATAAAAAGCTCTCATTTTTTGCAGGCATGCTTAGAAATAAATCTACTATAGGATGATTGTAAAACTTTTATAGGTTATAATTCAAAAATTTTTCGAAAAATTTATAAAAATTATTTAAAAATACAAATTTTTAAAATAAATCATAAAAAATGGGCGAATAGTTTTTGGAATGAACCTAATTTTGGACTGTGTAAGAAGGAATAAAATATGTTTCATAAAAAAAGAGATATTAATAAATATATATCAAATTCAATTGACATTGAGGAGCTAAAATTTTGAGAGCTAATTTTTGAAAACCTGCTCATGTGATTTTTACAAAACTTGGCAGTTTGGCATCATTTGAGTCGTAGAATCGAAATATGGAAAAAAAATGGCATTTCATTTCAGAAAAAGTCCGATTTTGTGTCATAATACCTATATTTGAACAATGCTATATATAAATCTAATACATATCGTAAGTCGCGCTTTCGAGGCATGAAAAACGCAATTGAAGTTTCGTCAATCGCCCCAGTAGAACGGGAGTTATAGAATTGTACTCCCCCACTTTTTTTTTAGCACTGTACATTAATAAGCATACTGGAAACATTGTTATATTCTAAGGTATTTTCTCCCTCCTTTCGGCATGCCTTCGTGGTGTAATGGTTTGCACACTCACCGCGTATTGGAGAAGTCCAGATTCGAGTCCTGGAGAGGGCATTGCTCCTTTTTCATGTCTCCAGCATAAAAATAACCTGATGACTCTACAGTATGATCTCACGATGTAACGGAATAAATCCATTTTAGGGGGAAATTAAATGAACATCCAATCTTTAAAATGAACTATGAAACATCTAATCTTTAAATGAGAGCTTATATGTTTATTCACTTTTGAGAAATATGCTATTAAAAATATGATTTCGTCGTAAAAAGCAGCAAAATTTGTTTGACATAGTGTTATTGTTGTTGTTGTTACTTATGTTTACTTGTATGACAGTCACATCAGCCGAAGCCCACGAAATTCCTCGTGGCAAGGAGCGCAAGATACGCCAGTCGTTGGCAACAACCTTGACCACCTTACAGGCGACAATGCGATTTTGCTCAGTTCCATCCCCTAGTTGATGAAGAGCATCTCGGGGGAACAGGTCCGAGGGTGTCCCACCTCTCTCCCCTTCCGTCAAACCACGCGAGAGGGCTTTCGGCTCGCCGCACATTTAGAGTTCCCGCCCTGCCGCACCGACGCTATACATTTACAAACATCCATGCCTTCGCCGGGATTCGAACCCGGGTCCTTAGGCACGGCAGTCAGTGACGCTAACCACTATACCGGTTGGGCGGTTACTGTTGTTCATAATTGCTGTAACTGAATTTTATAATTTCCTGCACAGATCGGAAAAAGAGTTATCGTTTCTGACTGCTATACAGAAGGGCCCAGGCTGGGATCCCGGAGAAGGCATGGACGTAATTTATGCGCCCCACACAAAAGGCAACTGTGGCCCACCTATTAGGTGCCTCTGTGATAAAGGGACCACCGTTCCCGGCCTCAGTAGTGGCCAACGTCTATAAACGGCTAGAGCTAGCCACCTGGCGGACAAAAAGGATTATTTTTAGAACTTTAATTCCAATAAATTTTGAAACAGCTTTCTTTACAAAAAATGTTCAGAAAAATTAGCATTATTTTGATGACCTCTTGATTGGCATTTCAGGCTTGGAAGTCACTGCTTGATTCTCTATCAACTAATTGCTTATTTGTTAGCTTTAAACGCTTTATCTTTCTTGAACTTTGATTTATATTTCTTTGGCTCTGTTTTTCTGCGATTTGACGCTCCTCTTTCTTTGATTACGTTGATTTTTTTCCCTTTATATCTATCTTGTTGCTGTGTGCACACCTTCTTTCGTTTTTCCTGAGAATATTTTGCTCTTTTGCTTTTATTTAAAATGATAAACATTAATTAAAAGTAAACATGGCTGTTGCTGTGCTTGCGTTTCATACGTTATATAATAGATTATCCACTCTTAAAAGACCAGAAAAAATTCTGAGCCCACTGGATCTGTTTCGACTACAACACATTCCTATTAAGAACGTCTTAGCAAAGATATAGTCAGCCTTGTTACGTTGCTTGTGCTATTAAAACCAAATCAGCGCCGTGCGGTAAAATCACTGATCACTGGTAGTTCCGCCCTGGGTTCGACTCCAGGCAAAATGGCTGGCTGCTTGGATGTTTTCGTGGTTTTTGTCATGTACAACGTGTATACGAACTATGTCCTTCACGAGGGCTACCCTTTCCTTAGGCAGCAGCCATCGATGCGTTGGCATCTAAGATTACTGAAGAATATCGACTTTTGTCATAAAAAGAAATTTCAGAGCCCCAATTTTTTTTAAAACTAAAAATTATACTTTAAAGGCGTTACGTCAAACATTACAAAAGTATTTGTTTTGATTCAACTGCTGCAACTTTTGCCCAGATGGATTACATGAAAAAATATGCTTATTCTTCATTCTAACTGCTTTTTCATGTAAATTTAAAGATGTCACCACATATTAAACCTTTTTATTTTCAAGACATAAATTGCCCACCAGCGGTCGAGCGTTAAAATTGCTGAAAACTGGTATCTCGGTCCGGGATTTGAATCTCTGCGAACGGGTTGGCTGCATGGGGGTTTTCATAGTTTTCTCCATGTGTAACGTGTATACGAGCCAGTTTCCCTTGGAAAGTCCTCCACTTTGGCAGATACTCCCTGAGTGCTTTGTCATAATCAAATACATCAAATCAAAATCAAGGCATAAATTATTAACGTGTAAGGTATATTTTAATTTTATAACAGTTATTTTTAAGTTAATGCATCTTTCCTATCTCATCTAGTTTCAACTTACAACTCCCTACCAGAAGGAGTTTTTAGAGTCGCGTTAAATGCAAATGAGAAAGAGAATGGTATTTAAGTCAAGTTCAACTAACTTCGACAGAGAGAGTAAGGATGCCTGAGTAGCGCGCGTTTGCCTTTGGGCTGTCTCTCTAAGCTGTTATTACGCTCGGCTGTATTACGTGCCTTTTGATAGTTCACTGGCTAATTAAATATTAAGAGCCAACTACTTCAAAACTGTGCTAGCTTCGGCTAAATCTCTCACTTAGTCACAGTTCTTATATCTTACATTTTGAGGTTAAGCCCAAGTGAAGGCTTTCCTGTACGCCCAAAGAAAGGGGCCGACTGTTAATCTTGTTTAGAGTGCACAAAGGATAATTAACCCTTCTTGAGTTTACACTTTCTCATTCTTTGAGCTAGGCGATTATTCGCTTAACAGTTCACTAGGTTCCTCAACACTTCATAGAGTAAAAGTGAGAAACCCTACAAACGGTCTTCGTCTGCAGAAGTTCAGCCTCCTTCTCACTTATTCGACTGCATGTGCAAAAGTTCTTGAAAATGGTGAGCTCTGCTTATTATTCTAATCTACCCTTTTTGCCATCAAAATCAGCAATAACTTTTGGCGGACTCATCTATTTCACTGCGAGGATCCTCATGTGTTTATAATTTTTAATTAAATGACAAACTATTTTCTTGAAGTGGTGTAAAGCTCATTTTACAATCCTTTATTCCATTATGTTTACCAATGTCTTGAAGTTGAGAAGTAACTTTCAATCTAAATTATAGTGTCCAGCAACCTCTCTAATAACTTTCCAGTTTTCCTTTGCTCTCCATTTTTGAGTCACTTCTAAGTATGCACTCAGTTTTTCTCTTTATTTTTTTCCGCGAATAAATGGAAACAAAAAACCAATTCATAGACCACGCAAAATTAAAATAACAGTTTTTAGAACAAGCTAGAAGAAAAATTTCTAGAATATATTAGCAGTTATCGCATTCCTCCATATATGCTGTTACGGTTTACGTGGTTCAATGTACCAAATCTCTTCGAAGGCATGACTGAATTTTTCTGTTTCTCGCTCCGAAAAGCCTAAATGCCTTCACAATGGCTAATTAAAAATGTACGGGATAATATTCGTCACCGTTTGGATTTGTTTCGAGCCTCTCTTTAGTCGTCATTTAAGTAGGATGAATACAGGAAACTACTGCATCCCCCTGTGGGTACTTTCGTGGTTAGGATGTCTAGATGGAACACTGAAAGAACCATGGTTTGAATTTCTGTAATGACTCAGCTAATTTTTGTTGGTCCAAAATATTTAATGTACTGTATAACACTAAGTGCGCACATGACGAAAACGTAATCTATTTGCCACTTATTTCCTCATTGTCTCCCAAATTAAACTCATACTTACAAATACGTTAATCATTCTTATATTTTATGAAATATTTCATCATATTATTAACTATCTGATTTTTAATTACAGCTGCCCATTTAATTAAACTTTGTTTTTTCATGTTAGGTAAATTATAAAACGGCAGCTAACACGTATGTATGATGCCACCACAATTCAAATACAGTGGTCTTGAGCAAATCATAGTCAATATTTAACACCCTGTGGAGATTTATTTATTTTATCTAACAGTTAATTTTATTTTAAAGCAACTTTCCTTTGATTCTCGCTTTCAACCCACGCTTTCTTGCCAGAATGTTAATCAGCTAGCGCGCGTGCATTCAAATGAGGTAGAAAGAAGTAATATTCTAGAGAAGGTTTTGGAAGGTGATTTGAACGTGTTATGCCTGCTTGAAGGTCACGTTGTTATTCTTGATTTACTAGCGATGAGATTTCTGTGGCATCGAGCCCTTCTAGCCATTAGGCTTGTTTTCGCCGACTTTGACGAGTCAGAGCCTGCCTGCGCGTTAAGCAACCCGTGAAAGGCCGTTAGGCTAATTTAATTCTATTTTACTTTATGCTACTTGTTACCTTTTGAGTTAAGCCGAAAGTATTGGCTTCTGTAAACACGAGTCAGTGCCCTCTGTGAAATTTATATTAAGTTAAAAAAGTGTTAAAAAACTGCTAACTAGTATGAAAATCCACCACTCGTTTAACTTTGATTTCAACTTAAAAAAATGAATACATTTCAAAGGAAAAGCTGGATTCGTTTTCATAAATAGAAAACTTTTTTTTATTAAACTTGTAATATCTACTTATTAAGCTTTGAGTGGAACAGCTGAAGTAAGTGCAGGAACCAGACAGGAGAAGGGTTAAAAGAACCCTTTATTAAACTCTTTAAAAATGCACAATGCGTCGACTTGATGTTAACAGTCTACACCTTGCTGGGGCAGTAACACAACTAACAAGAATTACACTTAAATTTCAAAGATATTAACATAACAGTAGACTTTTCCCCAGGGCTCAGATAATCCTGTTGCCTAAAACCGCGTCGAAGTCTCGTGGAAAGAATATAGAAGTTACGTCACTTTCACCGGCAATAAATGCAGAAACAGAAGCTCACGCTATAAAGGTACAGGGCTTGCCCACTCTTTCTAACTTTCCCTGCTAGAGCTCAGTATTTAAACCTTTACTCCTAATGATAGAATTTGCATTCCTTCATGCGCGCTACCAAATTTAAATATTTTGACATTGACAATTAGGAGAAAGAAGGCTTACAGGAAAAGAAAGTATAAATTTAAGTGGTTAGTGAAAATAAATATAAATCCTTACAAACTTATCAGAGCTATGGTTTTTTAAAATATTCGAAATAGCTTTACTTTGGTTACATAGCGTAGCAGTATTAAGTATTATTAGCGATGAATGTCTCTAAGTGGGTATGATTCAGATCACAACAACCACGTTGAATAATATTTCCTACTAATAATTTTTGAAAGTTAGGAACATATTTTAGAAATTTACGAGATCATTCTGTAAAAGACTTTTATTGCAATTATCTTTTAATAAATAATATATATAGCTTAAGAAAACGTCTTAATAATTATATTTGTTCATGCAAGAATATGAGGAAACTAACATATGATATTAAAAATAATGTTTCTGATTTCTCGACTTTAACGAAAGAAGAAATTTTACTCGAAATAATTCAAGCATTTCCGAGAAACTTAATGACCACTTTTTATGATATCAAATTAAATTTCTCCTAATGTAAGTGAATATATTAAAGTAATTTAGTACTGCTTACGTATGTCTGTTTTATTTAATTTTTAAACAATCTTTATCATTATGTTTAAGTAAATAAAACAATAAATGGGCTAAGGAAATTATGTTTGCATATTTGTATGTAAAGAAATAAAAAATGATAATAAAGAAAAATTGAAAACTTAACTAAAATTTATTTGGCTTAAAATCTCATAAAATAAATAAAAAATTACATACCTTTAATTCTAAATTAGTACATGAAAAGCATAATATCTGATATCATCTATTTACATTGAAATAATTTTAAAAAGTGTAAGGAATTACAATCAAGAAATTAAAACTATTATCAAATGAAAACCATTTCCTCTGATTCAATAAGTCTACTCTTAGGCAACTCATTTGAAGTTTGTTGCATTTTTGTTTTACAGTCGTTTCTAAATATTAAATTCTTGAATGATATTTATCCTAATTACCAGACATCAGCTCTGACAAGCCTTTTGTAATGAACAAATTTAAATGACTTCAAAGGAAAAGCCCTTCCACATTAAATCTAATTTTCTGAACACCAATTTTAACAGCGACAGAATAAGAATTTTTTGTTTCAAGGAGCCTATTTAGCATTTCTTTCCTTAATTTGCAATTCTTTTCGTCAAATGCTGTATAAAATTACCTTTTCCTTGGTAATATGGATTTCGAAGAAGTTTCTAAAGAGACATATTGCTTTCTTTGTTTAGTTCATTTTTTAATCGGAATAGAAAGCTTTTGCTTTATTTGAATACAATTTTTCATATTTTTTCGTTTTTCAGACAAACGTTTTAGCATTTCTGTCGTTTTCCCAATATTTTTTACTTCCTATATGAAAGGTTCTGTATTTAAATACAGACAATTTTCCGAATAATCTTACAATCAGAAATCTTTGTATTAGATTGATTATAAGATATTTCTCCCGCTTTTTTAACATGCCTTCGTGGTGTATTGATCAGCACACTCGATGCGTATTCGAGAGGTCCGAGTTTCGGGGAGGGCATTACTCATTTTTTATGGCTCCTAGTTCAAAAAAATCCTAATGTCACTACAGTGGCGCCCGAACTAAAGAACATGGTGGATGATGATTCTCCACCACTAGGATTTGGCGATTGGTTCCCCTAATCCCCAGTCGCTCTTTAAAAGGAAGGTATATAAGATATATTTCTCACACGTTCTTAGCATGCCTTCGTGGTGTAGTGGTCAGCATGCTCGGCGCGTATTCCAGACGTTCAAGGTTCGAGTCCCGGCGTAGGCATTGTTCATTTTTCAAGTCTCTCAGCATCAAAATAACTTAATGTCTCTATAAGATTCATTTTGATAATGCCAAGTACTGTGACTATAACAAGCAGCAAGACTTTGTTCTATATTCTGCTACTTTGCAAAGGTTAGATATATATCAGGTACATCGAAAATCTCTATTTCGACTCACGTTTAAGGGCATAATTTATATTCAGGTCTTCTTCCTTTACTAATTCTTCTTATTTTTTAGAGTGTATTAATCCTTTAAGGATGTGTGAGGAGGACGATTGTACACTGCGCAAATAAAAAAAAAATCTGAAAAGTTTCAGATTTTAGATTACGTCCAAAGGGACTTTATTTAACATTTTGTGTGTTACCTTTATTTGTTAAATACCATGTTCTTCGCACTTAAACCATAAAATTCAGTTCAACAGCAATATCGCAAAATAATTTTAAATTCTGCATATCTTTAGAATTTTCGGTACACGCTCTCACGCGCTGGAGATAAAAATGTTTTTCTGTACAACGTTGGTATTGCTGGCTTTGAAATCTTTGAGTTTGTTAATGAAAAATTCGTTAAAGTAAAATTTCCTGAGATAATATTCCGTACTTTTATACCAGTAAAAAAATTATCAACAAATTTTACCTACAAGAAAAGAACATGCATACATTTATGCAGATTTTTCATTTTTTAAAATTTAATGCAGAGCGATAACATTTAGTGGCAACAATTTGAAAAGTGATACGCCGTTTTTGTGTTTCCGACGCAAAATCGCAAAACGAAAGTAATAGTCCTTCGGGACTAAATCCCTTTGGACTAAAAAATCTGAAAGCATTCAGATTTTAGATTACGTCCAAAGGGATCTTACTTAATAATATGATAACTTTTCCGAACGAAACAAACATTAAACTAAACCCAATACGAACACAAAAACCAATCCAATATAATTCCAATAGTCAACCCAATACAATTAAAATAATCAATCCAGTACAGACCCATTAACCAACGTAATACAATTCCAAAAATTCCAATAGACAACCCAATGCAACTTCAATTACCAACAAAGAAACATAAGCACTAAATTGAAAAGTGAATCGGACATTTTTGTGAAACGACGCAAAACGCCCAAACGAAAGTAATAGTCCTTCGGGACTAAATCCATTTGGACTAAAAAAAAAAAAAGGATAGTTCTATATATTCAGTTCTACTGGGCCGATTGACGAAATTCAAATTGCGTTTTTTCATGTATCAAAAGTGCGACTTAGAATATGTATTAGATTTATATATAGCATTGTTCAAATATAGGTATTTTGACACAAAATCGGACTTTTTCTGAAATGATATGCCAATGTTTTTCCATATTTCGATTCTGCCACTCAAATCATGCCAAACTGCCAAGTTTTGTAAAAATCGCACGAGTAGTTTTTCAAAAATTAGCTCTCAAAGTTTTAGCTCCTCGATGTTAATTGAATTTGATATATGTTTAGTAAAATGTCTTTTTTTATGAAACTTATTCGATCCCTTCTTACACAGTTCGAAAGTTAGGTTCATTCCAAACAAAATTCGCGCATTTCTTATTAATTTTTAAAATTTGTATTTTTAAATAATTTTTATAAATTTTTCAAAAAAAATTTTGAATTATAAGCTATGAAATTTTTACTATCATCTTAAGGTAAATTTATTTCGAAGCAAACCTGCAAAAAATTAGAGTTTTTTATTCAAAATTTCCGAAGATATACGTGAATTTACATATTGGCGCGTTTTGAAATTTGGCATATTTGTTGAAAGCGATAATAACGAAAATGTCGTTTACGCACTTTGTTGAAATTATTTGAAAGTAGAACGATGTGACTTTTTTTCCTCTTATCCACAATGTAAAAAGGCAGGAACGATGTGACTTTTTTTCCTCCTCTGCACGATGGAAAGGAAAGAAAATAGGTTGCCACATATTAAGAAGCTCACCAAGTGAATTATTCTTGGCTGAAACTGAAAAAAATTCGCCAAGTTAAATTTATGAATTTCTCCGTAAATTTTGCTCCAAATTTTATAAAATTTAATATTTAGGCATAATTTGAGTCGTAGAATCGAAATATGAAAAAAAAATGACAGGTTATTTCAGAAATGTCCAATTTTGTGTCAAAATACGTATGTTAGAATGATGCTATATATAAATGTAATATATATCCTAAGTCGCGCTTTCGAGACATGAAAAACGCAATTTGAATTTCGTCAATTGGCCCAGTAGGACGAGAGATATAGAACTTCCCCCCCTTCTTTTTGTGCAGTGTGCGTTCCATTGCTTTAGTATTGACCCTACCCATGTTATTATGTTCCAGTTATAAAATTTATAATTATAATTTTCCAATTATAAAATTTCCTAAAGTAAAGTTTAAAATTTTAAGAAAATAAGTTTTACTCTGCGAAGGAAGAGAGTTCTATAGTAATGATAGTAATAATAATAATAATAATAAATTATTTTTTATGATAAAAATTGCTTCAAAATTAAAAATTCCAGTTTCTAAAATATTGATTACCAGTGTTCCAGAGGAAAGCTTCACAGATTTGAGTTCGAAACTCGAGGCGAAACAAGAACCAATCTACTGACGTACGTCTTTTCTTGATGCCTTTTACAAATTTAATTTAAAGACGTTTGAGAAAATGTTTAAATAACAGCTGCAAAAAGAAAAGGAGTTTGCTGATTTTGGCGATTAACTGGGATGAAACAAAGCTCCTCAGTACATTTATGAGTGGCCACTTTAGTTTTTTACGCGTGTATAAAAACTTTGTAATATTTTTTTAATTTAAATTTTTACAATACCGAAAACCAAATAAGAAAATTTATTTATTTGCTGATTTTGGTAATGATGTAGTATGCAATCTGCAGCATACTACATCTGTCATCTATGGTACATCAGCATTTATCATTCTATGACCTTAAAATTCAAACGTGCGATGAAATGACAGGGAAAATTATTAAAACAACAGCCAGTTTTAGTCAGTCATTTATCTCGTGGAGCCACAATATTTGCAAGGGAGGGTGGATAAAAAATGCTCTTGTAACATTACGTTCTAATGTGAAAAATGTGGAAAGATTAAACCGTAGATGTTTCTAATGTTTAAAATTTAAAAATATCGCTCTTTTATATTTTATTTAGTTAATATTAAGAAATGCTTTTTTATTGCTAACTGTGAAAATGCAGGTTGTTTCCTTTTGCAAACTTCATCAATCAGTCAGCTTCCACTGTTTGCTTTAATTTTGCTTTTTGCAAGAATAAGATTTCATAACCGTATGCAAAGGAAAACATTGGGAGTAAAAAATATTGACAATTCAGTTATAAGGATTACAAAAGTTCTTCATCTCGTACAAAACTGTGACTATATAAAACAATTGGACAGAGTTCATGTTCACGTGGGAGCAAAAGTTGAATTCCAGTGAAGTGAGAGAGTGTAATTAATGTAGAGTTTGGCTTAACAAACTACATTTCTTGGCAGTGCCGTTTTAAATTATCGACGCCATATAAGGACGCTATGAAAACAGACGTCCTATTGTCTGACAAATATTTTGTTATCCTTGAGAGAATATGAGTAAAGTAAGAATTCCAAAACGTTGTCCAAACCCGTGGACCCACAATTTTGTGAAGGCGACCTTGCTGTTTGGCTTGTTACCACAATGCATGAGTAAAGGGTTTCTATAATTGAACAGTGATCTTCAAAATTCGTCCACTCACGGAATCTTTAGACCTAGAAGGTTTTTCGAGAAACCTCACCCCATCCTTTGAAGAATATGTCTTAATAATATTTAAAGTATATATCAGTATGTTATAACTTATTTTATGTAAAGACATTTAAAGAACCCGCGCTCTAGGTGTCGTCTACTCTCGCATTATAGTACACTGGTGAAATAAATTAAGAGAATTTGCATATTTTATCGAATTGCATCAAAAGAACTGAACTGAAGGAAAAACCTGTGCTTCTAGATAAAAATGCAAATCTTGTGCGGCAAATGCGTAAGAGTACACGTGTGTGTAGGCGTATCCAGCAGAAAAACAAGCTTTATACGCGCGTGGAGTATAAGACGAATTGCGTTTGCTAGCACACCTCGGCGAATTTCTTGGTGTTGTCTTGTAACAATCGGTTAAATTCACATCGGAATAATAAAAATGAGCAACCACTAACGTTTAGATGATGGAATGAGGTGGCGAATTGTGTGGAGGCAGGCCAGTCACAAGTCTAGATATGCAGAAAGTTTAATTTAACGCCCCAGCGTCGCATGTAACATATGGAAACAGTTCCAGGATACTGGATCCATCGAGATAAAGCTTGGGCAAGGTCTTCCAAGAGCCACGACAGCCAGAGAAGATCGCTATTTGTCCATTTTAGCGAGGCGTAACAGAGGGGCTACAGCTTCTCAGCTCTCTCGGGATCTGTATGCAGCGACAAGAAAACATGTAACAAGGGTGACTGTTTCTAAAAGACTGAGTGAGAGAGGGTTGTTTGCCAAAAGACAGGCTGTTTACGTCCCGTTCACGTCTACGGACAGGAGAGTCCGATTAGCATGGTGCAGGCAGCATAGTGATTGGAGCGCGGAGCAATGGGCGACCGTTCTGTTTGCTGACGAGTCCCGTTTTAGCGCCTAAACACCGATTCTGGGCGTACTTTCATATGGAAAGAGCCAGGAACGCGCTACCTACCCTTGAATGGCCGCGAAATCAACCATTATGGTGGTGTAATGGTCTGGGCAGGCCTCATGTTGGATGGCCGCACACCTCTCCACATCTTTGAAAGAAGCTCTGTGACTGGTGTGAGGTATAGGGATGAGGTCTTGGAGCCCTATGTTCGCTTTTTCCGGAGTGGAGTGGGCCCCGAGTTCATCTCACAGAACGATAACGCGAGGCCACATAGAGCTCTTCTGGTCGACAAATTTCTCGAGAGTGAGGGTATTCAGCGGGTGGATTGGCTCGCCGGGTCTCCAGACCTGAATCCTATAGAGCATGTCTGGGACGCTCCGGGGAGGGCAATTGCAACATCCAACCCCCCTCCGAAAACCATCCAGGAGTTGAAAACAGCGTTGCTGAATGAGTGGGACCAGTTGCCACAGGCACAGATAAACTGCCTTATTTCCAGTATGACATTACGCTGCGAGGCCTGTATGGCTGTAAGAGGGGATCATACCCTCTGTTAACCCATTTCCTTAGTGTTTTCTGCTGTTTCAGAACTTCAGACTCCCATGAGTGTTTACACACGAACATGTGTGTCTATTATAACTGTTGTATGTTTATTTTGTTTGTATTATATCAACCTATGTTCGCACCAAATTTTATTAAAACCTGTTCAGTGTTCTGGAGATCGTAGATCAAATATGAAAATTCTCTTAATTTATTTTACCAGTGTATTTAGTGGCCAAGGGTGTCGTAGCATTTTTCTACACAAATGTCGAAGTCTAGTTTTATTGATGTTACATCCAGCGGCATTTTATATTATGCATTTAATTTGTTTCTCAATTCTTTTCGTTGTTGCCACATATGTCATACAAACTCCGCCGCAACCGTCAATCTATTACCATACACATCGACTAAACAATCGAAAACCCGGAGCTACTCTTGGACATACGTCATTGCTGCGGTCGCTTTACAGACGTCGGTAGCCTGCACATGAAACTTCTGATTAACTTCCAAAGATAACTTTTATTTTTATTTAATAAACACTAGTCAACTAGTGTAAGTGCTTTGTAATTTTTTTTTCGAATTTTTATTTTAACTTGTGGAACACAGTCTGAAGGCCGTTGTACTAGAATAAAGAAATCCGAAATGTTTACAATGTTATACATAGTCTAGGATATATTTCATACCAGGGCAGTGTTCAGGGTACATTTAAGGCTTTGAAAATAAGAAGAAACTAAATAAGAAAAGTAAATGGTTTCCATAATCCGTTCTACTAAAGTTGTTCTAGATTCAGATGGTTCCCCATTCCCTGTTTACCGATAAATTGAAGAAAGCTTATTATTTCTCTTCCTTTGTTATTTCTTTCTTCTAGAAAGCTAAGTAGCGCCTCAAATAAACATCAGTAAAAGTACTACTTATTACTTAAAATAGGTCCTTTCAGAGTATGTGAATAGGTTATATCTTTTAAAAGTACTCTAATTTGCTTACTAATCGTAAGTCCCTTAAGTTCTTTCAGGCCTTAATTCCAGAAAATAGTATGTACATACGTGAAAAAGAATTTGATTTGACAGTAAGAGCCTTTGTTTGTAATGAACTAGCTGCTTGCAATAAGGTTTACAGGAAAACTGTAAAACGTTTTATTTAAAGTAGCGCTTCAGTTAAATGGATTATTCGAGGAGAAATAAGAGCGCTTTGAAGCAAGTCTATTTACACGAACGTGCGTTAAAAATTAACAAGTTAAAAATTTTAAGCATCAGACTGATTAAAAAAAATCTGATTTACTGATTAAAAAGAGGAAAAAAGAATCTAACCAAAGGAGCTTTTATTTAACATTTTGTGCGTTACCTTTGTTTTAAATATCACGTGCTGTTAACTTAAACCATAAAATTAAATTCAACAGCAATATCACAAAATATTCAAAAAAGAACACATCTTTAGAATTTCCGATGCACAGTCTCGCGCGCTGGAGACAAAATTTTTCCCCGTACAGCATTGCCGCTACTCGTTTTGAAATCGTTGAGTTTGTTAATCAAAAATTCGTTAAGGTTTTATAAAATATGAAATAGATACCAAATTTGCGTTTCCAGATGCCCGTATCCAAATGGAGGACTACGTTATTCAAAATTGGATGGCTGTAGGTACCGCTGTTTTTTCAGTGCGAGAAACATACATATATTCAATTCATGCAAATTCTTACTTACTTAATTTCATTAAACATAATGCAGGGCTCTAATATTTGGTGGCAACAATTTGAAAAGTGAAACGCCGTTCTATAGTGAACGACGCAAAATGCAAAAACGAAAATAATAGCCCTTTTGAGCAAATTGCCCCTTTGGGTTAAAAAAAAAAGCTTGTTTATTTATTAGGACATTTAAATTTTTAAGTTATAAAATTAAAATTTAATAACGTGTATTTTATTGTTAGTTATACTAGCTTATTATTTTTCCTAATAAGAAAATAATATCTTAATGTAGTTGAACCGAAGTGAATTATCGTTTTCCTATACGCAAAAGAAAAGTTGTTTATTTGTTTTACTTTTGTAAAATAAAAACTGAAAGAAGATTGCATATTTATTTTGATGTTTGCAAAAATCAAAATTGATAATAAAATGCACTGGCTCTTTAGTTTGCGATAATTTTTTAAAAGTTTATTAGCAGTTAAATTAAATATGGTCTTTTTACAGTTCATAACACATTTAGGCACGAAAATTGAAGATGCAAGTGGATTTTCAGCAGGTACGTGGGCATGAAATTCGGGTCTCCAATATCTTGTATTACCTGATTAGAAACTGCAGAGTCGTCATTCTGTAGGTACGTGTACTAACGCAAGTATAAAGATGATATGTCTGTTTTTTATATCCACTACTTTAAATAGATTAGAAAATTTATTAATTTAGCACATATAATCAGATGTAGATTCATACATTCATTATGTTATTTTGTTGTTGGAGACGTAAAAAATGAGCAATGTCTTTCCCGGGATTCGAACCTGGGCCTCTCGAATATTTCCCGAGTGTGCTACCGTTACGCCACTGAAGGCATGCTGAAAGGAGGGAGAAAATACCTTATATACTCCCCCTTTTAAAGAGCGACCATAAATTAGGAGACCCAACTGCCAAATTCTAGTGATGAAGAATCATCATCCGCACCTTTTAGTTCGGGCGCCACTGTGGAGACATTAAGTTATTTTGATGTTGAAGACGTAAAAAATGTGCAATGCCCTCGGCGGACTCGAACGTGGACCTCTCGAATACGCGCCGAGTGTACTACCGTTACATCTCGTAGGCTTTCTAGTAGGAGGGAGAAACATAACAAAAATAAACATTGGATATAATAAGTCGCTCCATACTATCAATCACAGACGGTAATCGACGTTAGTAACGGATGCTAGTTCCCAGGAATGTCAGGTGGTACGGGGCAACTGGAGCGAGGTTAAGTTCGATGCTTCACTGATGACTGGCCGAAATGAATTTTTGAGGGTCAGTCACAAATTCTCTGCCCTACGGGATGAGAGGGAGAAAGATGGCAGCGCCATTTTTTGGTTCTGGCTGCGAGTTAAGAGTTTTCTGCATTCTATCTCTTCGTTGATGCACGTTACACATATTTGCTCAGATAAATGGAAGTTATGCAGATTTGAAGTAGGCGTAAGAAGTTAACTGAATTACTTAATTACGAAAGAAAAATTATTAGATCTAACTGTCTAAGGGGAAGGATGTCTTCGGAAAATTTTCTAGTAGAAGCTAGCTCGTATTTACTTTACACATGGTGAAAATCACGCAAACGCTCGTGCTACCAGTCTTTTTATCTCACTAGAACCAGAAGCAGACTATCAAGTTCACCCCAAGCAAATTTGATGGGCACACAAGAAGTTTAAATATTAACTAGTGAATGTTAGCTGCAACTCATACCTTGCTGCGGACAAGCCAGCTCAGTACAGATATATATATGTAAGTAAAATATAAAATATCTGATCTATCTTTCAAATGATAAATTCATAATAGTCTTTTAACAAATCCCGCCTTCATTCTAAACATAACAAAGCAATAATTTTTCTAACTAAACTTCCTGCAGTTCTGGTGCTCACTTATCAATGGAATCTGAACCCAACATCTGGACATTAATCTATCATGTGATCTGAAATGTAATCTGGTATTAAAGGGTAATTACGTCGCAACTTCCTCTCTCCTCTTTTCTCCCTCTGCTGCTTGTCGCCTTTCCGCTAGCCACGAAGAGTTTACTTTTCTAATTTCGGGCATTGTTTAAGAAGATGTAAGCTGTATAAAATTGTGGGAAATATACACTGGTGTGCAAAAATTAAGGACGAGACGGTTTTTTCAATATAACGTTTTACAAAAGCTTTCCAAATCAACACATTTAATACCGTAAGATCCCCAATACGTAAAGACATGAGTAATGTAAGCAGCACTTACTAAAAGAGAAATCAGAGGGATAAAAAGAAGCTTTATTGAAAAAGTAGCATGGAGCGCAATGCGACTGAAGGCCGAAACATCCCTGTGATGGGTGTCCAGCAAGAAACATCCGGTCTTTAATAGGGGATATGATCTCCCCTGACTGCTAGGCAGGTTTCACATCATTTGTGCATGCTGGATATGTGGTTGTTAATGAGCTGTTGAGACACTGCTGCTCGTTCCTCTTGTAGCACCAATCGCAGTTTCGGAATCGTTACTGGCGATAAGTTACGTGCTGCCACGGGTCTCCCTAGTAAGTTCCGTACATGCTTGACGGAATTTAGATCCAGAGACCTTGCCGACCAATCCATGTGTTCAATATCTTCACTCTCCAACAGCTCTTCGACAGTAACTGTGCGATGAGGTGGAGCGTTGTCGTCCATGAAGAGGAACTGAGGACCCATAGCCCTTGTGAAAAGACGCATGTAAGGAAGAAGAACCTCGTTACAATAGCAGTCCCAGGTGACGAACCTCCTTGGGAGATATGAAGGTCGGTCCGGCTACCAAGCATTATGTCTGCTCGAACGAGAACTCCGCGACCTCCAAAACAGTCCCTTTTGATGATGTTGAAGGGGTTATTGCGTGTTCCCCGCTCTGTCCAGATGTGTATGTGTCTAGAATCGCAACTCAGACTAAATCTGCTCTCATCTGTAAAGAGTACTCGTCCCCATTCATTGTCTCTCCAATTCCGGTGTTCCCGGCACCACAGAGAACGCCTTCTCCGATGGGCAGGCGTTAGAGGTACACACCGTACAGGGCGTCGTGCAAACAGACCACCACCGTGCAGTCTTCTGGCCACGGTAAAACGCGATATCGGTCGTCCAGTCGCCTGTGTCGTGTGTCTAGCGATTTCTCCCGCTGTCTGCCGCCTGTTTCTTCTGGCCTGTATGGCAATATACCGGTCATCTGCGGGTGTGGTTCCTCGTGGACGACCACTACTAAACCCCCGGATAGCTGTTCCTGTAGTTTGAAATTGTCTCCAAAGTCGTGAAACGATGCTGTGAGCAATTCCGAACTCTGCAGCCACACTTGTCACACTGCGGCCTTCCTCCAACTTCCCAATGATTCGACCTCGGGTAAAAGCATCCAGATGTCGTCTAACAGATGGATTATTCGCCATTTCTCGCTGAGGCAGCAACTCGGTGTGATTTTAACTGCTGTACGGCGTGCAATCTCTTTGCCAGAAATACTGATCTTACACCGACAACATGCTTTATACTACTCAGACACTCCCCCATTACGTCTGCCTGCATATCTGCGCATGTGCTACCGTACATAAACTTACTTAATCTCCTGATTGGTCTTTCTGTCCGCTCTGCCTCTTCGTTCAGCTGATATGCTAATTTTTCGACTTCGTCCTTAATTTTTGCACACCAGTGTAATGCACTCACAGTGATGATGTGCATTATCGTGGAATAAAATTGTTTTCAAACAGCGACGCCTGGAAGATTTTTGGTTTATGCATATGTCTTTCTAACTACGCAGTAAAACCTCTCCAACGCCAATCCGTTGCAACTTTCTTTCATCAAGTTATCTTATTATATATATGTTGACGAAATATGTGTATGTGTGTTGACGAACTACACAACAAACACAACCGAGTTATCCATATATTTTTTTTAATACTGGGACTGGCTGTGGTCTTGATTCAACTGGATATCTAGAATTCTAATAGAGTATATGTGCAATGAGAGACAGAGAGAAGAGAGATAATTTATTGTTTTTTAATTCATTACATCTTACCGAATATTTTACTACCAAATAATAATTTATCATTAATTTTGTTATGTATTTTATTTTTCAATCATTTTTTATTAATTTATAATATATTTTACTTCTGTTTATTAATTTAAAGTACTGGTTAAAAGAATTCAAGTTTTCAGATTACATTATATGTTATACAGAGGCTGTTCGCACATTTTTTAGACGATTTTGGTAAGCGGTAATAAAAAATCGTTTGCTGCCAAAGAAGTAATTGCCATTGTATTATGTTTTTAAAAGTCAAAATTATCGTCTGTGGCTTGAAAGTTTTGTTTTTATTCAAAATGGAGAATTTAACAAAGCAGTGGTTCGAAGGCTACATTGACGCACTTTCCGAAGAGAAATATGCATACTCCGTTATCCAAAAACGATCTGAGAGTCATGGGTTTGTGATATCTAAAGCGTCGATAGGTAATATCATCAACAAGAAAGGAAAAAAAGGTCAAATTGGAGCCTCCAGTGGGACAAAAATTCCAAACAAGTATCCGAGGAAAAAACGGACATCTTCGACTATTGCAAAGGTACGTTGTTTAATGTTAAAAGAAAATCCCCCTAGTACCCCTTAGTCAGGACAGTTGCAAAATCATTAAAATGTTCGGTGTCCACTGTAAACAAAATGATAAACGTTGATTTAAATCTTAAGATAGCGAAAAAAACGCAATGTGCATCGTCTTCTTCCAAAGCATATCGCTCGACGCAGGACACGCTGCAGAATTCTATATGAGAAACACTTATTCGAAGAAAAATGGAAAACAATTGTCACAATAGATGAAGCATGGGTGTATTTAAATGACTGTAACAAAAAAAAGAGCCATTTATTATCATAAAAGGCGAGAAAAAAATATTGAGAAAAAAATTGAAGTACACGGTTCAAAGAATAGAAAGAAAGTTTTTCTAAGGGATTCATGATTGTTGCTGGTTTTTCTTATAACGGCAAGTTAAAAATAAAGAGAGTGCAAAAAAATGTCAAGATTAACCCCAAATATTATCAGAAACACATTTTATCGCCAATTTTTCTGAATGAAATACCATCGCTTTATCCGCAGTGCCATCCATTTGTGAGAATCCATCGGGACAAAGTTAGCAGTCACACATCAAAATCCACTGTAAATTTCCTAAAAGAAATGGAACAAACAACTGGTATCAAGGCCATACTCTTCACTGATAACCCTACTAAATCTCCCGATGTGTCAACTATGGATTTTTGTGCTTTCGGACTTTTAAAAACTCCATTATCCAAACGTTGTCCCAAAACCCTAACTGGACTCTGGAAAGCTGTTCGTGAGGAATGGGATAGAATACCTCTCCTGAAACTTCTAAAGGCATTATTATCCTGGAAATTGCGGTGTCCAAAGATAGTTCAGAATAAGGGATGTCAAATAGAACATTTAAAACACAAGAATTTTATGTAATTTAGTTTTGTGAATACAATATACATCGTATAAAAAATGTGCGAACAGCCTCTGTTAAAGCTTAAATTGCCTGGATTAAAATAATTATTTGTCAAACTCGATTTATAAGTTCTTTTCTCTCTTTTTAATACGCATTAGCAAGTAAGGGATTTTAATTCCCAGTAAGTTTAGTTTGTTTTATTCAACTCAAGTTAATACGTTTAAGTAGTTTAGCGGCAAAATACTGAACATAGCAAATTAAAATAAAATTCGCACTTATGTACGCAAAAAGTACACGCAGGCCAGTTGCATAGTGGAATTAAACTATACACGCAAACTATATTGACAGTCTAATCGTCTAGGTTGAATAGTTTCGGTTCGATGGGATTATTGCTCTCTGATAATGCATTTTCTATGTTCTGGGCACTTACGAAACGAAACTAAAATAAGCTATGGAATTATGAAATTTTTCATGATACGCAGAATTTCTCATGTCTGTAGAACAAGAAAAACTATCATTCTAAACGTCTCACTATGAGATTAATTCTCTCACATTCACAAAACGGAAATTAACTGATTTTTCCACGCTACCTTTTCTTAGCATTCTCTGTTCACTTCTGTGCCATAAATAAATTCATGTCCGAAGATATCCTGAACCTGAGAAAATACAAAACTGTTGCCATTCCATGCAATAAAAGCTATTTTATTTATTTTTTAAGAGTTGTAATGTTACTGTAATCGGGGATTTAAAGGTCGAATCTATATTCCGAATGTAAATACATGAAACATGTGTAAGCGAAAAGCAATTTTAAGCAATTACAGGCATAATAGTAAACCCCCGATTCTGTAATGAATCGAACAATGCTTTAAAAAAATGCTCAACCGACTTACATTTTCTTCTCCAAAGTTCCACTCTTGATTTCAGATCTCAGCGATCTATCTCGAATAATTATTTTGATGTGTTAATATTGATGTTAACTCGTCGAGTGCATGGAGAGATCTAAGCATTTTTGTTTGCTCAATACTGATGTTAACTTGTCGAGAGTACCACGAGAAATTAAATTTGTTTTTGAAGTATTCGCATTTTCAAAAACATTACTTGTGAACTTAAACATTGGTCAGCTGAGTGCATCAACGCCAGACACATTTTTTGCTCTTCGCCGTCATCTTTTCTTCGCGTTTCTGAATCATATTAACCAAGATTCTGAAGTCACTGGTAAAGCTGTAATTAATAGCTGAAATGGCAAAAAATAATAACTTAAATAAACAATTACAAGGTATTTTCTCCCTCCTTTCCCCATGCCTCCGTGGTGTAACTACTACCTCGGCTCATATTCGAGAGCTCCAAGATTCAAACCCCGGTGAGGGCATTGCATATTTTTCACGTCTCCAGGATTAAAAAATCCTGATGACTCTACAGTGGTGTCCGAAATAAAAGGTCGTGGACGATAATTCGTCACCACCAGGTTTCTGGCGATTGGGTCCCCTAATCCCCAGTCAGTTGCCCTTTAAAAGGGGTAGAGTATAAAATATTATCTTTCTGTTTTCCGCATATCTTCGTGGTGTAACTGGAAACATACTCGACGCACATTCGAGAGGTCCAGGATTCGTCCCGTCGAGGTCATTGCACATTTTTCACGTCTCCTGCTTCAAAATAGCCTAACGACTCTACAGGATAACTGAAGTAGGCTACCAGAGTTGTAGCTATGGTTTTTACTGCGTGAGGACAATTGAAGATCTCTCGTCCCTCCAATTTCCAAGAGGGGAAAACATTTTATTCTAAAAATTTCTAACATCAATTTGGCATCCACTGGATGCTGCACCCGGGGACAAATGTTTATCCTTGCCCCCTTCTAGCTACGATAGTAGCTAGAAGGGGGCAAGGATAAACATTGCTTCAAGGCATGAGTTGCCTTCTCTGTGGGCAACTCATGCCTTGAAGCTTGCTCATTTCATAAATCTTAAAACTAACATCAAAATGGCTCACAGAATACAAAACATAAAATTAGATCGTAATAATAAGGCTTATAACAGCCTGTTGATTGAACAGAGGGTGTTTGCACATTTTCAGAAAGATTTCGATAAAGAAATAAAAAACGCTTACGTTTTGGAATTAAAATTTCTGACTCAGATTATTATTTGAAATGAGAAATATCGTCTGATACTTTCAAATTTACTCTTCATTCAAAATGTCGCATGTAAACAAGTTGCAGATTTAAGGATATGTTTTTGATCTTTTAGAAAAGAAATATTTGTGAAATGCATGGTATTAAATTTTCGAAGTTCGCATTTAGAAATCGGAAAGTGAAAAACCATCAATCGTTACTTCTACATGGAAAGAAGACTCCAAACGGAAACCCGAAAGGGTACGTACTATTTCTAAGGTCTCTAAAGTTAAATTGTTGGTAACAAGGGAAAGGTCCACCGACCCAGAAATCAATCGTAAAGTTTTTAAATATATCTGTAGCAGCAATAAATAAATAATAAATCAAGATGTAGAACATAAAAACGCTAAAAAGCACAATGTTCATCAATTTTGCGAATGCACGTAGCTCAACGCATAGCAATTGGTAAAACCTTGTACGAAAGCTATTTAACAGGAGATAAATGGAAATACACTGTGACCCTTAATGAAGCATGAGTTTACCTAAATGGCTGCAACAAAGAAAGATTTCAAAAGCGAAGGAGAAAAAACGGAATCCGGGTTCAATTAATATAAAGAAAATTTCAGTAAGAAGTTCATATTTGTCACAGAATTCTCTTACAATGTAAATTTAAAAGAGTGGACGAAAATATTAAATTGACTCTGCTATCAAAAGAAAGTTTTATGTCTGATAGTTGCAGAAAAAACTTTATTCCTTTATTTTAGTGACTTTCAAAGAGTGAAACTTCATCAAAACAAAACTACATATCTTACTCTGTAAAGTATCCCTGCATTCCGTTAAAAAATGAAGACTGCTACAGTTATTGCATATATACCTTTCCAATGTATTCCTGCAAAGTTCTTTGATGTTTCATTTATGGATGACACCACGATTCAAACCCACCACGATTGATGGATTCTTGAAAGTGATGGAATAGGAATGGAAATAAATACTGCTAGAGACATTACTAATTACTCCTAGAGACTTCTATCATGCAAACCAAGATGCAGAACTCTAGCCCAGTAAAAAGATTATCAGATCGAACATTTAAAAAATACTCTTTTCATTTTAAACATTACTTAAATGGTCCCGAAATAGTTCTAAAATCTGTAAACACTTTCTGTATTACTGAGTCTTTTAAATATACGTATAAGTATAATACCTTACCTGTTTTCCGAATCTTAAGTCTCGTAAGTCTTTAAACTTAGGATCCCATTTTAAATTGCTTTACAAATCGTTGCGATCTTTAGCTTCAAAACAAAGGATAATTATTATAATTAAATATTTTGATATTTTCCGGCTTTTTCAAAAAACCGAGTTAGAATTTTTGTACATTAACAGTTCGCATAAACTTTGTAAATAAATATACCAGAAAAAGAATAGAATTAACCAAAAACTTTAAACCTTTTTTACAACCTCAAGCAGTTACAATATTAAGTAACAACGAAAGTAACTGGTGATTTGGTATAGCTTCATCAATTTACACCTTGCACAAAAAAAGGGGGGACAGCTCTATATCTCTCCTTCTACTGGACCGATTGGTCGAAATTTAAGTTGCATTTTCCATGTCTCGAAAGCTCCACTTAGGATGTATATTACATTTATATATAGCATTGTTATAACATAAGTATTTTGACACAAAATCGGACGTTTTCTGAAATAACACACCTATGTTTTCCATATTTCAATTCTACGACTCAAATTATGCCAAAGTGCTAAGTTTTGTGAAAATCTAATGGGCAGTTTTTAAAAAATTAGCTCTCAAAATTTGAGCTCCTACATGTTAATTGAATTAGGTATACATCTATTAAAGTCTTTTTTTTTATTAAACTTGTTTGATTCTTCTTGTCAGCTTTCGAATTTTAAGTTCATTCCAAATAATATTCGCCCATTTTTTGTGATTTGTTTTGAAAATTTGTATTTTTAAATAGTTTTTTTTTAATTTTTCGAAAAATATTTTAAATTATAATCTATAAAATTTTTACCATCATCTTAAAGTAGATGTATTTCTAAGCATACCTGCAAAACATTAGAGTTTTTATTCAAAATTTTCTAAGATATACGTGAATTTACGTACTGGCGTGTTTTGAAATTTGACATATTCGTTAGAATCTATAACAACGCCAAATATGGTTTATGCACTTTGTTAAGAGTATTTGAAACTAATGAAGGATGACGTTTTACTGCTCGTGTTCAATGAAAAGAAAAAAAAAAGGGAAAGGAAAATAGGTTGCTATAAGTTAAGAAGTTTTCCAAGTGAATTATTCTTGGCGCCAACTTAAAAGCATGCGCCAAGATACTTTTTTTAAACTTTTTCTGTAAATTTCTCAGAAAAATTACAAAATTTAATATTTAGGCATAATTTGAGTGGTAGAACCAAAATATGCATAAAAATTGGTATGTTACTTCAGAAAATATCCGATCTTGTGTGAAAATACCTAAGTTAGAACACTGCTATATATAAATTTAATATATAACCTAAGTCGCTGTTTCGAGAGATGGAAAACGCAAGTTGAATTTTGACAACCGGTCCAGTAAAACAGGAGATATAGAACTGTTCCTTTTTTGTGTGTGTGCATGCGAGGTGTATATGTCAAACATAAATAATACACTGAATTCTTTTTTAAGAAAAAGGGTATGGCAGCACTTAAATCCTGTAAAAAAAAATAAACATTGATCAGCTGAGTGCTTCCATGCCGCGCACATTATTTTTTTATCGCGTTTCCAAATTTAAGATATTTACAATTTAGAAAACAATACTACCATTTTTTCAAATCCACGAATGCCACACTGCAAGAATGAAATAATGCAATATTCGTGCGCAAAGTACTATTTTTAATCAAGAGACAGCCTGATCTTGTGTTTATTATTATATTCTTAAAGTAGGAGAGGAAACGTACCTTGATCATATGTACTGAAATAAATAGTCTTTATTCTTCGACAGGTCAAAGCTTATTCAAACACTTTAATGTGTTGCGTAGCTTAATAATTTTTATTGATTAATACTTCAGCTTAACCGAATTTATCTTATTTCAAATATTGATCGTCTGTGATAATTTTACAATATATGCTGATTCAATCTTTCTTAGTCCAAAGGAGCTTTGTCGCTGAAGGACTATTGTTTTCGTTTCGGCATTTGTCGGAAACATTAAATATCGGTTCACTTTTCAAACTGTTGCCACCAAATCTTGCAGCCCTGTATTATATTTAAAGAAATTAAATAATGAAGAATCTGCATAAATGTATACATGTTTCTCGCAATGCGATAAAACGACGGTACCTAGAGCTATCGAATTTTGAATGACGTAATTCTATTGCGAATATTAGCATCTGGAACACCAAATTTGAAATTTTTGGAATTTGTTTTATTATCGATTTCATATTTTGTAAAACTTTAACGAATTTTTGATTAACAAACTCAAGGATTTCAAAGCGAGCAACGGCAACGTTGTACAGAAAAACATTTTTATCTCCAGAGGGGATAAAAAGGAATTTTAAATAAACTGAGCATAATCTTTAGAATTTCCTGTACACGTGATACTGTGCATCGGAAATTCTAAAGATATACTTAATTTAAAATTATTTTGCGATATTGCTCTTGAAATGAATTTTATGGTTTAGGTGCCAAGAACATGATATTTAATAAATAAAGGTAACACACAAAACGCTAAAAAAACTCCCCTTTGGGTGTAATGTTAAATCTGAAAGCTTTCAGATTTTTTTCCTATTTATATATATATTTTTTTAATAATTAGTCTTACATAACTTTCCAGCTGTTATTATCGGATCTGTTAAGATGAGAGTACATGTTAATGTTTCTTTAATGACGAAAACTAAACGAAACTTGTCTTCATTTATAAAATTATGAGTTCTTTTTCCTGCAAAATTAGCCATACTTTTTAACACATTATCTTCTTCTGAAGAACTCACAAATTGCGCACTTGTTGAAGCCAAAAATAAAGTGCTGTGTCGACATTTACGAAAGATCTCCAACGTGAGAGACAAGTTTTATAATTCTAACTAGATATAAGCGTCGTTTCGTACCACAACGAGAATCTCTGCCAAAAATTTGATAGGTGACAGGGGGAAAATGATGAATTACACATGAATGCTGAAAGCAAGACAATGAATTTCGATGATAAAATTAGAGAAAATAATTAAAAGAAACTTAATCATGTTAGAAGAGGAATTCTTTTACACTAAAAATATAATGAAACAAAATACAAATAACCCAAAACTAAAGTTTAAAAGTAAAATTATATAAATGTCTTTAAGAAACCCTGCTAAGTGCAACTTAAACGTAATTTCTAATCCAAAGGATTGGCTTAATTTATTTAATTATCGCAAAGTACTCAAGGGTTATCTCGACTAAGGGAAGGAATGCCTTCGTGGAAGTTTTTCCAAGGAAATCTACATGTTACAAACGAGGAAAACCATGAAAACGCCTATGCAGCCAGCCCGCTCGACGAGATTCGAATCCTGGACCAAGCGAACACTGTTAAGCGATCTTGCAGATCGGCCGCTAGTGAACTTTAGAAAGGTCCAAAGGAAATTCTGTATTCTTTCCTTTTATTTCGAAAAAAAAAAAAAAAAAGTCCCGGATTGTGCACATTGTATCTTCCTCTATTAGAAATAACATATTCTGTTTGGTGAAAATGATCTAAGCTCTCAACAGATAAAATTAAGTTTTGATTTTGGTTTGGTTTTATTTGATTACGGCAAAGCGTATTACAACTGTCTACCTATGAGAAGGGATACCTCGGTTGAGGATTTTCTGATGTAAAATTAAGGAAATTTGCAATTCTATAACGATATTCACAATAAAGTAAGGAATTGTGTAGCTGATTTATGGTCGATGAGGTATAGCGAGTAATAATTGCAAATCAGTACGTTTCTGGTTATCGGTGCATATTAATTAGAAGCTTCAATATATATATATCCAATTTAGGGAGAAATTCAAACATTTAATTTGGCGAACTTCTTAATATGTGGCAACCTATTTTCCTTCCCTTCCATTGTGCAAGGAAGGAAAAAAGTCGCATCTTCCCTGCCTTTTTACATTGTGGATGAGAGGAAAAAAAGTCACATCGTTCTACTTTCAAATAAATTTAACAAAGTGCGTAAACCAGATATTCGTTATTATCGCTTTCAACAAATATCCCAAATTTCAGAACGCGCCAATATATAGAAAAAATGAGCACCACCTTCGCCGGGAATCGAACCACGGACCCCTCGGTTACGCGTCGATCATGCAGACCACTACATCACGAAGGCATGCGAAGAAGGCGGGAGAAATACCTTATACATTATGCAAAGTACATTTATTACAGAAGCACACTCATTAAGCATATAAAATGTGATAATTTTAAATCTATTTTCGATGCTTTATCATTTTATTTGTAGTAAAATTCTGGTTTCATGGAATTTCAGTGGCAGAATTAAAGTTTGATTCTTCATCCATGTCCTCGTTACTAATATGATGGATTTTTTCCCGAGTTTCGAGCACATTCTTGTAGTTTGAATCGGCTCTACATTCTAATAAAGTGCTTTTAATTATTTATTTAATTGCTTTGAATTATTTTATAGTATTAATATTAATCTTACTTAGAGGAGAGAGATCCGGCGACCTTGCTGGCCAAGGTAATGTTCGGCGAGGGCGGGCATTATCTTGCTGAAATGTAAGCCCATGGTGGCGTGACATGAAGGGCTACACAACGGGCCTTAGAACTTCGTCGACGTACCGCTGTGCTGTAAGGTTGCGGCGGATGACAACCAAAGAGGTCCTTATGAAATGAAATGGCACCCCAGACCGTCACTCCTGGTTATCGGCCTGTCTGCCGGAAGACAGTCAGGTTGGTATCACACCGCTGTCCGAGGCGTCTCCAGACTCGCCTTCGCTGGTCATCGGGGCTCAGTTCGAAGCGGGACTCATCACTGAAGACTATTCTACTCCAGTCAGTGACATTCCAGTGCGAATGAGCCCGACATCACTGCAAACGGGCTTGACGTTGTACAGGGGTCAATGGTAGTCGGCGGAAGGGGCGCCGTGACCTCATCCCCCTTTCTGTGAGCCGTCTATGAATGGTCCTTGCGGTCACTGAAGCACTAATCCGATGATAATAATGCAGCTGGGATTGTGAGTGCCGCTCTGACGATTGCTCGGTCTTCACGTTCTGTCGTTTCTCTAGGCCTGGCGCTTCCTTCTTGACGCAGTGTGCGGCCATGGTTCACCTGTTCCTGCCAACATTGTCTAACAGCGGCATCGTTCCTGCTCAAATGTCGATCTATTTGCCGATAAGACCGACCGGCTTCTTTGAGCTCAACTACACGACCTCTCTCAAATTCTTACATCTGCACATAGCGTTCGCGCACCTGTATGCGAGGCATAGTTATTGTCTACCAGAGTACACGTTATGAAATTCGTGAAGAATTTATGACCTGGAGTCGTAATTTCTTCTCTTAAATATCCTGCCAGTTGCGCAGATCAGATGCGCTGTAGCGACAACCGTTCATTCATTGGCAGCCAAAATGTAAAATTCTGCATTTTCCGTCGAAACCTGTATGCATATCAATTTGTGTGCAATTTGCTTTATATCTTCTCGGTGCGTCTTTTTTTTGTGTAAGAGTGCATTTCGAATTTGAAAGTGATAATTGATGAATTTCGAATTGTGTGTTTGGATTTACCATCTTCTACTTATAGAACGAGCAAAGAAATTAAGTAATGTAAACATGATTTAAATAAAAATCTGTTTTTAAAACATTTGGAAATAAAGCAGAGTTTAAAATGATATATAGATAATAATTTTTCTGTACCAGTAACAGGTAGCATTCCGTTATAAGGAGACATTCTGGTGTAATAAACGAACGCAGGCAGTTTATAGCTATAAAAATCTAAAAAACTGTTATATAAATTCACTTATTTAACATCCTTTTGATGAATAAAATAAAATGTTCATTTTCTCATGTATATATTTCGCTAGATTTGCGAAATTCTGGTGTTCGAAATATGCACAATAATTTGCCCCAATATGCAATGCACAATATTTTACTACTACTGGTTTGCCAAAGCATGAAATAGCCGATCATTTATTGAGGTAACTCAGTTTGAGATATTGCCCATGATATTGATATTTAGCAAAATAAGCTGTAAATTTGTATAAATTTTTCATTGTGTTAAAACAAAAACTGTTAATTTTGCTTACTATTTTAAATTTATTGCTTATATTACTATGTTGAAATTATGACTTCTATTGGCACATTAGCATACAGGAAGCATTTGGCAAAAACGTTTGCTAACCAGAAATAGAAAAAGTTGATTCATATTTTGATCATATTTGAGTTATATAATTGGAAAACATCTAGGACAGGTTTGAAGTTATAAGTGTAATCTGTATGGATCCTAATGTTCTTTTCAGAGACATTCAAAGCAAACGTTTTGTGTAACAACAGACAGTTGTAGAGTCATTAAGCCTTTTATGAAGCAAGAGATGTGAAAAATGTACGATGTCCTTGCCGCGGCTCCAACATGGACCTCTCGATTACGCACCGAGTGTGCTACCGTTACACCACAAAGGCATGCTGGAAAAAAGGAAAAAGTACCTTCTGTACTTCTCCTTCTGAAGGACGACTGGGGCTTAGGGGACCCAATCACCAAATTCTGGAGGGGACGAATTATTGTCCACTACCTTTTCGTTCGGGCGCTACTGTAGAGTCATTAGGTTATTTAGGAGCAAGAGATGTGAAAAATGTCCAATGCCCTCGCCGAGACTCGAACCTGGAAATCTCGAAATACGCGCCGGGTATGCTTCCAATAACACCCCGAAGCCATGAGAAAAGGAGGAAGAAAATATCCTATAAGGTATTAGGATCAAACACAAGATGCTTTTTCACGCCATCTAAAATGTGAAGCTCTAGATCTAAACCTTGAGTTAATAAGTAAATCAGGTAGCGCGTACACGTTCATGAAATTAAGCTTTAAAGCTAATGGGGGTCCGAGATGGAGGGGCAACTTCTGTCAGTCAAGCAAATGCTAAATATAGAAAAAAAATATTATTGGGACAGCTTTGAATAAAACGGTGGTTATTGCCGTCAGAATTGTCGAGTCATTTTATTCCTTTTTTACCTCTAATATTCTCTCCGTCAAGTTTTAGCTCATATTTTATTTATGTCACCATTTAATATACAGAATAGCAAACATTTTGAACCGACAGTCCTGTTTACTTGCTGAGAAATCCACGATTGTCAGCTGACGAATTATAAAAGTTTAATTTCAGCTGGGAAAATGTTTTTAAATACGACGCAAAGTTTTGTCAAACTGTATTTATAGACAACTTGTCAGAAAAGTGGTGGCTTTCTTCTTTTCTATTTAGTTTTCACATATCAAAACTGCCAGTAAAAACTGTTCTGTACAAGAATTTGTGAATTATTTACGAAACGTAAGCGTAGACATTAAAAAACTAAGTGATTTATTCGTAAAGGCTTTGTCTCGAACAAATTTGGATTTTTGAACTTAAATCTGTAATCAAGCACCAATTATTTTCTATTTTTTTACTT
The DNA here is from genome assembly GCA_000611955.2 of Stegodyphus mimosarum. NCBI lineage: Eukaryota > Metazoa > Arthropoda > Arachnida > Araneae > Eresidae > Stegodyphus > Stegodyphus mimosarum. Next base: position 703,903 of record KK114425.1, read on the forward strand.
CTTAAATTTTTATTTATTAGCCCAAAGGGCGTTAGCTCAGAAGAGTTACTAATTTCGCTTTGGCATTTTGCGTTGAAAACTTGAAATGTTGGTTCACTTTTCAAATTGTTGCCACTAAATATTATTGTCCTGTGTTATATTTAAAGAAATTAAATAAGGAAGAATCTCCATAAATGTATGTATATTTCTCGCATTGTGATAAAACAGCTGAACCTAGAGCCATCCAATTTTGAATCATTTTATCTTCCACTGAATATTGGCATTTGGAAGCCCTAATTTTGAATTTGGTTTTATTATCGATTTTATATTTTGTAACACTTCAACGAATTTTTGATTAGCAAACTCAACGATTTCAAAGCGAGGAATGGCAAAACAGTGCGAAAAATAAAACACATTTTTATCTCCAGCACGCGAGACTGTGCGTCGGAAATTCTAAAGATATGCTCATTTAAAAATTATTTCACGATATTGCTGTTGAACTGAATTTTATGGCTTACGTGCAAAGAATATTTAATAAATAAACATGACCCATCAAAGGTTACAAAAAAGTCCCTTTGTGCGTAATGTAAAATCTGACAGCTTTCAGATTTTTTTTATTTCTTAACGTTATTTTTAACAACTATTTAAAATTAGATTACATTTGTACGACTTTAATATAGTGAACCGTCCAGGTTAAACAATCCACAAGGAAATTCCGGTCGATATTCAGCAGATTTTCGTAATTTTCCTCTGAATAATCCTGCTGATGAAGGCCACGTTGCTAATTTGATTCTCTTGAAAACTATATTCTGCGACGTTGCGTCATTTTCGCCATTAGGCTTGTCACACCGAGGCAACTTGCGTGTTTCTCTATTTGTGGAGACATTGGACTAATTTACAATTACTTATTTAACTCAAATTCATTGTTTTAAGCCATAAATGCTGGCTAATCTGTACGCGCGAGTGGTGCCTTCTGTTAACAGGGTCATTCACATTCTTTCTCAGAGTCTTTGATACCTTACAATGTATAGTAATAATTTACTTAACGTCTTAGAAGTTTCGTGAATTTGATGCTAACAGAGAACGCGAGACATTAAAGAATTATGACTTGCTTCTCCGTATAAATAAGACAAAACAATAAGTTTTTCTGAAAACTGCATAATATGCTTTTCTGGAAAGAAAAAGCAAAAAGATTTAAGTATAATTACATTTCCAAAAAATATTTTTATTTAACATTGCCATTTGTTATCCTTTAGCAGTTTCGTTGAAACTGATTGAAACGATTTTGGTCTAAAATTTAGTAAACTCCCCATGTATATATTACATAACGCGTTGCATTTTCACGCTAAAATACATAAATTAGAAAAATGCTATATATAAATCTAATACATATCCTAAGTCGCGCTTTTGAGACATGAAAAACGCAGTTTGAATTTTGTCAATCGGCTCAGTAGAACGGAAGATATAGAACTGTCCCATTTTTTTGCGCAGTGTACATAGATCTGTAAATACATATACTCTCAGTTTGTGTATAATTTCCAACGCCATTAGGTATATATTTTAATAAATAAATTAAACCTACCATTTTCATCAAAAAATATGCATAGGTATTAAAAAACATGGAGTTTTATCTCATTATTTTGATTTTAATTGAAGATATAATCCTTTTCTTAAAAGAATTTTATCTATTAACACTACAAAATGATATATTTTACCTAACATTACTTTGAACTTACCTGCAATACATTAGAATGTTGCCAGACATTGAATATTTCGAAAAAAAGTCACAGAAATTTCTGATATAAACAATTCAGTGAGCATAGAACAATTACTACCTGTAATAGTTACTTAAATAACCTATGCAGTTCAGTGATATTTCTTTTTTATTTCATCCAGTTTGAAATCTTATCATACATAAATAGTTCCTAATCTCAGTTCAAATAACCATTCCATCATCCCGGACCATCATCTTTTCCCAGATCAAAATCATTATAAAATGAATATGTGGGTTAAATTCCATTCGCATTTTATACTGAACATCTTTTATGCTAATATATTATCATATCTAATAAATTTCCTTAATATAATCATGCGTGCTAAGGCATTGCAGATTAGGAAACCGATTTAGCAAAGATATTTGTGCCTTTTTATTATTTCTTCCTGTTACTAAAGGGTCTGCCATTGGCCGAGCAGTATAATCGCTTAGCATTGGTAGTTTGACCTAAATTCAGATCTCGCAAAACGGGCTAGCTACATAGAAATCGTACAGTCATTAGGTTATTTTGAAGCAGGTGACGTAAAAAATATACAGTGCCCTCGCAGGGTCTCGAACCTTGGAACTCTCGAATACATTTCGAGTATGCATCTAATTACATCACAAAGGCATAAGGGAAGGAGGGAGAAAATACCTTATATACTCCCCCTTTAAAACAGCGACTGGGGATGAGGGGATCCAATCGCTAAATCCCGGTCGTGACGGATTATCGTCCACCACGTAGGGTTTTCTTTTTAAAGCATGAGACACGAAAAATGTGCAGTGCCCTCCCCGGGACTCGAACCCTAGACCTCTCGATTATGCTTCGAGTAGGTGTCCAATTACACCACGAAAGCATGCGGAATGGAGGGCGAAAATACCTTATAAGCTCCTAATCTCAGTTCAAATAACCATTTCATCACTTTGTTTCAAATTATTTTCACAGCTGAAAGTCATTATAAAATGAACAAACGTATGGGTTAAATTCAATTCGCATTTTATTTTTAAGATCGTTTATGCTAATATACTGTTATATGTAATAAATGCTCTTAAAATAACCACGAGTACTTAATATGCATTGCGTATTAGAAACTCGATTTAGCAAGCATATTTGTTCTTTTTAAAGAGTGTCGTTTCTTTATTTCTTCCAGCTACTAAAAGATCCACCAACGACCGAGCGGTAAAATCGCTGATATGGGTTCAGATCTCGCAAAATAGGCTGGTTATAAAGAAGTTTTTGCTGCTTTTTCGTATATATTATATGAATATGAGTCAGTTCCTTCAAAACACCACCTATGAAGGCACACTTTCTCTCAGGCAGATAACCTTAAGCCGTAATCCAAATAATTCAACTGAATCCTGTTACAAGATATGTAACATACCATTGTCTTTTCGCCGCGTCTTTCCAAAAATGATAACTACTAATTGACAAAGTGCCATTAATACAGAGCTATTTTAGTGCGTTTTCTGAATACAATATAATAGACGGAAGACACAAAAGGAAGCCCCGATGATCAAAAAGAAGCAGGACCTCATTAATTCCTGTAAATGAGAACAAGTAAAGTTGCGATTCTACAGTTTTCTGGTAATCCTCTCTTTAACAAATTCTTTGGTACGTTGTTATAAAGCATAGTGCTAATAATATCTTTGTCAGAATGGCACTGAAATCCAAATACTATGATGCCAATGTTGCACTTGGTTAAGCCTTTATTCTCTCAAGGTAGTCCCATATTAAGTAAAGAAAGGTATGTTTCTGATCGAGCAGCGTCCAAAGCTAGTTAAAATGTTGTTGATTATACATAAACTAACGTATCTGCTTGATCACATGATACAGTTAGCCATCCGAATCTCCATAGGTGTTGTTCACTGTCGATAATAGTGGAGTTGTATCTGTACACCGTTGCTCTTGTTTGGTGTAGTACCTGCTGTTATGTATCTGGCTATCAATTTACTTTCAGTTAAAACTTTCATTCCTCAAAGGTTCTTGAAAAAGAGGCTACAGACTTTCTTGTCCTAACTATTAATCCTAGACATATATAAACCACCATAAAACTTCTTAAAAAAGGTGCAGGGCTTTATGAAGTGAGTTTCGAACTTGCGATTGGGAAGAGTTTCTGTGAAAAATATCTTAATAATGTGGGAATCGTGCCTCAACGAAGCACCAGATGTCGCTATCTACATCTACGGTAGGAACGCTCCAGGTAAACACATCTTCCACTTGGATAGAGAAGGCAGAGAGAAGCGGTCTAACCAAACGCTCGCGAAGGAGCTAAAACTAGACGCTTACCGGTTGCGCGTAGGTAATCGGATCTGGACTTATCCAAAGTGACCACACGTAGGTCAGCTGTTGTGTTGTGATACCTTTCCAAAACATATTTAATCCATCTGTATATACTCATCCCGTTTATCTTTTCTGTGAGCCAAGAATAAAACCTGATACTTTGAACAGTGGGAGTGATCTCTATTTATTGATAAGACGTCACCCCCACAACTATGGGGGCTCGAAGCCGGCGAACTGCAGCAAAGGTACTGTGAAACTTTTTCTTCCTTTATTTCTTCAAGATAGTGCTACTTCTGTTTCATTTTTAAAATGAGTTTCTTAAATAATTCAAACAAGAGTGACTTAAAATTAATTGCTGAAAAAATTGGAGAGAATGTTCCAGAAAATGCCAAAAAAGCTGACAGAAAAATTATCGAAAATTCTGATGTCTTCAAAACGAACGTTGAATTTGTTCGTGCCGTCGTCAAATCGATCGCCGAGGATCGGACGCCTAAAACAAGTAATGAACGCTATCTGTTAGAGATCGAACGTCTTAAATTAGCCCAAATTGAGAAGCAGATTGAGCTAGAAAATTTAAAATCACAATCATTATCGGGTGATAGAAGAAACGCGCAGACTAGTGTTGAAAATTTACTAAAAAGTGTTAAAACGCTTACAATCTCTGTTCCTGAGCGGCCAGAGGCATTGCATTTGTTTTTCATTTCATTGGAAAAAGCTTTTGTCACCAAAGAAGTTCCCAAAGACTTACAGGCTGAGATACTAATTAATTTGCTAGGGGTTAAAGCTAATAATGTTTTAACATATGCAACTGAAGAAGAATTGTCGGATTACGAAAAACTAAAAGAATTGTTTTTAGCTGAATTTCAGCCGACACCCAGAGAGATTCTTAACACCTTTAAA
>KK114425.1:708902-723820 GCA_000611955.2 Stegodyphus mimosarum
TTTATTTTTGCAGATTAAATGTATGAAACTTTGGAATTTAAAACGAAAGAATACATAGGTATTCGCGAGGGGAAAACATGGTTTAATCCAACCCAATTAGGGCGGGAATGTGATTTATATTTCTCATCCCGAGGAAAATCGTTGTGTGAAATACCTAACCCTAAAATTCAGTCTAACGAATCGAAGTGCGAAGTGTGTAGAACCAAAGTATTAAGAATGACTCATTCCGTCGAAGCAAACCGCATGTCATTCCGTTGACGCCAGAGAGATCATGTTATGTCTGCGGGGGAAAGGATGAAAATTTTCATTTCGCGAGGGATTGCGTAAAACGTAAACAAACCGAATCGCATAAGGAACCAGAAAGAAAAAACGAAACAAGTGTCAATAACGTCAGTTTTATTAACGAGTTGCAATGAGTGATCTCTATTTATTGATAAGACGTCACCCCCACAAAAACATTTCATATTTATTTTTCATAAGCGGGAAAAAAACATAAAATTATAGCGTTTTTCTCCCGCCTTCTTAGCATGCCATCGTGGTGTAATTGCCACCACATTCAGTGCGTATTCGAAAGGTCCAAAATTCGAGTCCCGGCGAGGGCATTGCTCACTTTTCATGTCTCCTGCTTCGAAATAACCTAATGAGTGTACAGTAGCGCCTGAACTAAAAAAGATGGTGAATGATGATTGTTCACCACCATGATTTGGTGATTGGGTCCCCTAATCCCCAGTCACTCTTTAAAAGGGGGAGTATATAAGATATTTCTCCCGCCTTCTTAGCATGCCTTCGTGGTGTAATGGTCAGCACACTCGGCGGTTGACTTTTGAAGTCATTAATGGTATTCCTGACAGGGCATTGGTTATCTATACAGATGGAAGCCGATAGATACGAGTAGAGCAGGGAGTGCCGTTTTTAGTAACACTTCTGAGAGCGAAATTAAAATCGGCATCAGAAATGCTAACCACTATTACGTCTTTAGATCAGAATTTATTGCTATTAGTGTCGCTGCCGACTATGCTGTCAGCTCTACTAGGGACAGTATTTAGATCCTGATGGACAGCATCAGCTCCATCCAGTATTTAGAGAATTGGCCAAAGATCATGGGGAATACTGGTCAAGATGTTATTTCCAAGTTAGTCAGAAGAAACATATATTTCCACTGTATACCTTCAGATGTGGGTGCGCCTGGAAACAAGACCACTGATCGCCTGGCTAGTGGCAGTTGTGATTTCCTTGAACCCAATACCACTGTCTTGTGTCCTTCGGAAAATATAATCCTTCTACAGAGTTAAACTGAATTCGATCTGGGAAACCTCTCTCGTTCACCACTGGTACGCAGCAAAGGGCCCGTCCTCCCTATGCAGTGCAGGAGATCCAACGCCCTTCAGACGTCCTAGGCACCATTTCGTAGCGGACACCTTCGTCGTATGACCTTTCTGCAGAGGGAGAAGTCTTTCTCTGCTTATGTTTGTTCCCTACTTGCTTCTTCTGCTCATCTCTTGAATTGTACGGACATTTGTCCGGGACAGTTGATGACTAAGCAGGAATTCCTTTTGCGATTGCCATTTTTATTTGGTATAGGCTTTCCCGCACCAGGCGAATTGGAAACAACAACAACAACAAAACTGGCCGGTATTCACGTTACGCAAGGGAAATCACGAAGACTAAAGAACCAACCCATTTGCCGGCATTTGAATCCTAGATCGTTGAACGCTACTCGAACTACTAGTGTCGAGCCATTTTATTTACTCTACTGCTGGTGAGAGAGACTAAATTTAAAGGACAGGTTCAAAGAAAAGTCCATTTTAGGAAAAACTGTCATAATCTATAACTGGCTCTTAGAAAGTATTTAAAAAAATTATATAGCGAAAGTTTAAACGTATAAAATAATTTATTTTTAAATAATTAAGCACAAATGTATATGGATTATTTTTTCTAAGGAGGTTATAAATACAGAGAATTCTCCTTTTTACATTCATATGGGAAGTTAGGCTTAGAGCTTCCACTTAGTTTTTTGAAGAACCACTTAATGAATGTTCAAAAACGTTCCTTCCAGCCAAACCTTAACGTCCCAAGGACAGATAATTCACTGTGGGCCAGTATGAAAAGGCGAGCGCACCGAACAAAGGAGATTTTTCGCTTCCAAAAATAAGTGTTCGTTTCGTGAAAACGAGTTTCCATGAACGGCATTAGACGATGTTATTTTAAAGATGTTTCTTTGATGATTCCAATTGCTAATAGTTTTCGTTTTGTTTTAATCCAGAAATTAGGTTTTATGCCTTTAACTTCGCAACCATGATTTTCGTGATAGTCTGTGGTATTTCAAGAGGAAATAAAAAGCAACATTTTTTAAAAGAAAGATTCGCTTTCTATACCGTCGAAAGTGGTTGCATAAATTTTGCTCGGCATTTTTGTGTTTCTAAAAACCGAATTAATTTTGTATTTCTAAGTGCAGATCCAGGATCATTCATTAAAAAAATAATGTCCGGACTATTTTTTTAATGCCCTTTCGAAACAACAATAACTTTTTTAAATATCAATATTACTAGTAAATTATCACAAAGAGTAGTTAGTACTCATGAATAAATGAGAAACCTGAGGAACATTTATCATTAAAATTGTGAAGCCACGCATCTTTGAATGGAATTATTAGCATCTTAAGTTCTTGCGTTCATCAAAATTTGGCGATGCTTTGCCAGGAAGATCGCAATTAGGCTTCGAGCATTCCTTTTGTGAATGTAATTATTTCGATGAATAATGCGAGTGTTTATTGTGTTGTCTTCTCTCAAAATTAATCGCTGTCATAAATCTTCCCCCTTCCTTACTCTTCGACTTCATTTATTTACAGGAATCTAATTTTTTGGGTGTAATCTGTGCTATGTTACTCTTTTAATGATTCTAATATGTGAAACGATTTCAACAATTTTGAGCTAAATGAACTTTTCAAATATTTTTGGAAACAGAGCTTCCGAATGAAACTTATACTAATTATTATTTTAAAGCTAAGATAATTTGGAGTGATCGCTACTATCAGTCAGCTTAGTTTTTGCTAGTGGAATCTTCCTCAATGATCTGGTTTAATTGCTGTATTTTGATGATGTGAAAGAATACGAGGTTAATCTGCTTCAGAGGAGGAATGGCTTCGTAAACGTCTTTACAAGGGTAACGGGCTCACATTCTCTTACACTCTGGGAAAATTACTAAACCGAGAATTTGACAAACTAATTCAATATTAGAAACTAGAGGAAGTACCAGTTAAGTTGTAAGGTTTTAGTTTAAACTAACAAAGTTTTATTTTAATTTCCCTTTCCTATGAGTTCTTATTTCAACTTACCGTTAGAATGAGCGCGCGTTTCAGCTGTATGCTAATTTGAAGTGGAGCCAAGTTTGGTATTTAAAAGGGTTAGCGAGGAACTTCTCAGTGTGAGAGAGCTTTTAGTGTCAGATCACTGCGGCTCTGTTCGACGTCCACCTGACTAGCTAGTATTTAAATTCTAAGCCTTAGCACTGTTACGCTATTACTTATTGAAATAATCTAAGTGCGTTAGTATTAGCTAAATCTTGCTACGCACCATTGATCGTTTAGCACAGAGGCCAACCTCGCGTTTATAGCTCTGTGAGCAACGGCTACTTAATTTCTATTCACTTTTTTTTAAGTATTTGATTGTTTAGTTTAGACCCAAGTACGGTCATTATTTTCTGTTATCCCTCTCGAGTTGGGATTTGGCTGTACATAATAGTGGTTTAATAAAAGAGGATTTTAAATCCTTCTTACGTGCAGTTATTCTACCACTCAACCACAGTATTCTACCGCAGAACATAGCTGCATTCAGCTCCCTGTTCAAGATCAGGACTTTAACTACTTCACGAATATGTTCGCCAAAAGTATGCATAGAACACTCAGTCCTGACAAAGTTAGATTAACAGTAATGCGTTTAACAACGGACAGAACGATACCGCTGTAATCCTTCTCTAATAACTATGCAAAAAGTAAGATTCATAGTCATACATTTTTCAATATCATGGTGATATGGAACCCACATAAAAAATTTCGATAGAAAAATAAGCTAATTCTTTCTCATCATATCAGCAATAATGCCACGCAGTTTTTAATGATTTTCGTCTTTCTAATTAAATGGTCGTAAAAGTTCAAGTTCCTTCTGATATTTCACCTGTATTCATTGCTAGTTGATTAAATGGGGCAAAAAATGGATCATACATGATCAGAAATCAATAACGCGAACAAACAAACACACAAATAGACATTCTTCTTTATTTGCATAAACTTTGTAAAGTTTACAAATTTTCGATTAACACACTCTACGACTTGAGAGCGAGCAGTAGCAATACTTTTCGAAATAAAGCATTTTTATCTCCGACGCGCCAAACTGTTGCCACTCGGAAAAATGAGTGCGAAAATGAGCGCTTTCACAGTTTTCAATTACACAGTCCAGTCACATTAATGTGACCACCACGTACTTTCCATGTCAGAGTTAAATAACCAATCACAGAAGGCAGGTGGCAGCACAGTGCAGTTGAGCGTATATAAAGGGTGTGTGAGGGCTTCGGAAAACATTTCAATCGTTGGCGTAATGCAGAAACGAAGCGATTTATCCGACTTCCAAAAGGGCATGATCATTGGCTTTCGGGCCAAGGGTGGAAGCATTTCCGAAACGGCTGAGTTTGTGAACTGTTCGCGTGCCGCCGTGGTAAAAGTGTACCGTGCATGGCAAAATGGGACTGTCCAAAATCAGCGACGTGGCAAATGTGGTGCACCACGGGCCATAGATGACAGAGGCGAACGACGGTTGCGGAGATGCGTTCGGGCAGATAGACGGGCTACCGTTGAGCAACTGACCACCAAAATGAACCAAGGGGCTACCAAAAGTGTCTCCCAAAGTACTATTCAGCGAACATTGCTGCGTCTGGGCCTCCGAAGCAGACGCCTGGTTCGTGCACCTATGCTGACTGCTGTTCATCGACGGCGAAGGCTAGAATTTGCACGCCAGTACAGCAGCTGGACGTCCACTGAGTGGCGACAGGTTGCGTTTTCGGATGAATCGCGTTTTATGCTCCATCGGACAGATGGACGTTGGCGTATAAGGCGTGAAACCTCTGAAAGGAACCACCCTGCAACCATTGCCGGAACGGTCCAAGCTGGAGGCGGGAGCATTATGGTCTGGGGAATGTTTTCCTGGCATTCTCTAGGTTCACTGATCATTGTGGAAGGCACAATGGATCAATACAAGTACGCATCTGTCCTTGCGGACCATGTTCACCCCTACATGCGCATTGTTTTTCCTCAGGATGATGGCATCTTCCAGCAGGACAATGCGAGGTGCCATACAGCTGCCAGTGTACGTGCGTGGTTCGAAGAGCACCAGGATGAGTTTACCGTCCTCCCCTGGCCAGCAAACTCACCTGACTTAAACCCAATCGAGCATCTGTGGGACCATCTCGATCGAGTTGTTCGCGCCATGGATCCTCAACCGCGTAATCTAGCGCAGCTGGCCACGGCATTAGAGTCGGCATGGCTCAACATCCCAGAGAACACCTTCAGGGACCTATGTGACTCTCTTCCTGCACGTCTCGCAGCAGTCCACTCTGCGAAAGGTGGTTATTCTGGCTTTTGACAGATGGTCACATTAATGTGACTGGACTGTGTAATATTTCGGCTGATTAAAGTCGTACGAAGATGGGAATAGTCGAAACGGCTTCCCCCGAATTTTTGATATCGAGAATAATGTATTTAATGTTTGGCAATGCTATTTTTATTTCATCGTAAAACTTGGAAATTTTTTTGTTAACAAACTCTAAGATTTGAAAGCGAGCAGTGGCAACAACTTTCGAAATAAAGCAGATTTTCATTTCCAGTTTGCAAGACTGTTGCCGATCGGAACGAAGATTATAGTTTTTCCGAGTTTTTAATTAATATCTCTGATTTTAGTCTTTTTTTTAAGTAGACGTCGATCTTTTCCAGGATCCAGAAAAGAATTATAGAAAGTTTTGTGACGATAGCTGTAGAAGTGACTGAGTTGTTAGAGGAACATCAAACACACAGACATTCTTTTTATATATATAGAGAGAGAATGAAAAGCTAGACTGTATATTCTGGTGCACCAAGAAGAATGGAAGCTAACCAAAAGCAAGTAATAGTCTAAGCTTTCCAATTAATACATATAGTTAAGCGTTTTTTAATTATAAATTATAAATAATGTAAAGTAGGTAATACTGAAGATCTGCAAAACGGGTATCGCAATTGAAGTATATTAGTAAATGAAGGGACAATGTAATTTTGAACTTTGACGTGTGAGGTATTTCTCCCGCCTTCTTAGCATGCTTTTAGGTTGAATGGTTAGCACACTCGCCGCGTATTCGAGAGAGCCGAGGTTCGAGGTCTCTTGTTGGAAGAGAATATTCCTCACCACCAGGATTTGGTGATTTGGTCCCCTAATCCCCAGTCGCCCTTTAAAAGTGGGAGTATATAAGGTATTTCTCACGACTTCTTAGCATGCCTTCCTGGTGTAATGATCAGCATAATCCGCGCGTATTCGAGAGGTCCAAGGTTCGAGTCCTGGCGAGGGTATTGTTCCTATTTCACATCTCCTTCTTCCAAAAAAATACCTGATGTCTCTACAGGCGTAGTAACAGACGCAAAGCAGATGATTAAATTTATTGCGTAAGTCCCAGTAAACCTAAAGATATCACTATTAAGTGACTGTAAGTGCCGGTGACTGCATCGGCAACCAACAGGTAAAGACCCCTTGACAATTAAGTTCCGAACCACTGATCACAGGATTCAGCTCAAAAATTGAAACGTCCAATGTGTAGAGCAGAATTTAATGTAGAACACTGCCAACGAAATCAAACTGTATCAATAGGCCAGCCAGGAAATAGAACAACGCGTTTATTTGAGCCTTCGAGAGGAGTGGAAGAAATTTGCAGCCTTTATTGTAAAGACCGGAAATATGCAATAGATTCTGTACGTAACGTAATGAATTGTAGTTAGTTTTATTCTTGTTCAAATAAAAGTTAGTAAAAAAATCAGTTTTTTTAATCAGCTTTCCGTATATCACACCTAGCATGCTTTTTAGCAGCTTTCGTGGGAGAAGTGGACAGGTGATTAGTTTCAACTTAATTTTTCTTGAAATTTCATTCTGCTTCCATTTTATTCGTTTTAGGTTTAACGCAGCAAATTTCTGGTAGAAAAGCTGGCTTGGAATTAAAATAAGATTTCATCTACCTGCACGTACAGGTAGATAGAATCAAGGTTATTAAATATACGAGGTTGTGTTCTTCCTAAAGTTCGAGTCACTTAACTTATAGAAGTGTGAGAAACGAAGATACAATTACATTTAATTCCCCAAGTGAGCAGACTGCACACGTCAGTGACGTTACACGCTCAAAGATTTCTGGTCGGGAAGAGCAAACATTGTAGTAAAGTAACCTTAGGTAGAATTAATATTATTTAAGTGACATCTTAACGTACTCCCTGAAGAAGATTCTTGCAATTTCAATGAACCTCTAGGGAAATTTCGCAGAATCTTAAGATTCACGGCTCAGAAACTGAAGTACTTGTAGTAGTTTATCAGCTGCAGTAAACTTAATAAAACTTATGCAATCTTTTGTATTACTGTTTGAAAAGTGGAAGGTAAAAGCATTATTTTTATGCTTATCGTTTGCTACAGAAAAACGAAATATAGATTATATCCACTTGAAATAAATTTCAATGCCATCGATTCATGAGAGATTATGATAGCAGCTTGCTAAAACAGTACTTTTAAGTAAATCAATTTTCAGCGCGAACGTTTAAAAAAATTCATTTTAAGTGTAAAGTAGAACGACTTTTAGTTAAATTAAATGCCATCATCATGCAATAAATGAAAATAAAGTTATTTTTTTCCTCCCTACCTTGTTTTTTCTCACAAATGAAACTGCCTCGTACGTGTGTTTATTTCTTCAAAGTTGTTAGGAAAATAGCTCTTAATTCAAATAGCTTTAGGATATAATTAAGGCCAGAAAAATCTTCCGCTCCGAATTTGTTTTCTTTTTTTAATATTCAATTATTGAGTCGAAAGTTTTGCTTTCTTGTGTAATATATTTTCTTCAAAATGGTTTTTATTCTGTGAAGAAGAAAAGCTTGATTACTTTCTTTTAAAATGCATACAGCTACTTTTTAAAATTGCCTTGATCTAAAATTAAACTTTCTTTAATTTCCAAACATCAAATAAAAACGTTTAACAAAGCAGAAAACTTAAATTATACAATCGGTTTGTAAACAGTGCACTTTGCTACATACCTTATGGAATAAAAAGTACACTCATGTCCATAAATTAAGGATAAGGCAAAATCAGGCAAAGGAAGAGTTAGAAGCAAAACAAATTTGACTTATTTGTAAAGCTTATTTATTAAACAAAAGGTAAAGAGCAAAAAAAAAAAGATGCTATGTGTTTGATATTATTAAAAAAATTAGCGATTTTTTCTCCCTGGAGCAAATTAAAAAAAAAAACCTATTTACAAAAAACCGATATTACATGGTTGGTATGATTGTTAATACATTGTATGTCTCCACAAGACAGTCACAACGCCTAGGCACGCTGAGTATCAAATTATCGATCTGATCTTGGGGATATTACACCGCTCAAAAAGCAATGCACTCCGAAGTTCCGGTAGACATGTGGGAGGAGGTTGACGGGCTGCAACTCGTCGGCCAAGCATGCCCCACACGTGCTCTACTCGATTCAAGTCCGGTGAGAATGCTGGCCAGTTCATACGGGTGATATCCTCCGATTGAAGGCATTCGCTTACGATGTTTGCAGGGTGAGGACGGGCGTTGTCATCCATAAACACAAATTGTACGCCCATGGCCCCACGAAACAAACGTACATGTTGTTCCAGAATGACGTCCCGATAGATTTGGCTTGTCATGGTTCCAATTTGAACATGCAGGTCAGTACTGGAACCCAGAATAATTGCACCCCAAACGAGCACTCCTGCACCACCGTAACGGTGTCGTTCAATGATGTTTTCTTGGTGGTAACGGGTATCTGGAGCTCTCCATATGAAAGTCCGGCGAGAATCAGACTGCAAGCTAAACCTGGACTCGTCGGAAAACATCACACAAGCCCACCGTTGCGATGTCCACAATGCATGCTCTCTACCCCAGGTGACAGTGAGTTGCAGTAAGTGGAACGCATCTGACAGGTCTACGAGCATATAGACCAATCTGCCCTAAGCGTCTGTACACGGTCTGCCTCGAAATTGTCGTACCAGTGGCTGAAGAGAGCCGACGAGACTGGTCTGAGGCTGTGCTTCGCCTGCTTCTTTTGGCAGTAACTGCCAAATACCGGTCCTCATTCGGCGTTGTAACTCTGGGGCGACCTGTGCGGCAACGTCTACTCACATTACCATCATCTTTGAATCGTTGCCAAAGCCTGGAGATAATACTCTGGGCAATTCCAAATTCGTCTGATACTTCCAGTTGGGTACGCCCACATTCCAGACGGTAATTCAACCACGTAAAAAATCATCCAAATGCGTCCTTTATGTCATAACTATTCGGTTATTGCACTGAAATGCTTATAAAGCGCCTGCGAACAATTTTACTTCTTTGCCTGTATTCCTTATATATCACTCTCTTACACTCTCGCCATCGTGACGTACCATCGGTGTCATCTGGTTTCTTCCTAAAATTTGCATATGATTCTTGAAGATGTGTATAGTGATTTTACAGGTGATATATTTATTTTAGAGTTCGATTTCCGCGTGACTCCGAATTATCCTTAATTTATGAACATGAGTGTATGTAAATTACACGTCTAAATCTGATAATATGAATAAATTTCATATCAGCATTCGGTTACGTAATGAGGTTTCAGAAGACAGACATTTTTCACAAAATAATTTATATACTCGTAATCAAGAACTAAATAATTAAAATTACTGTTAACAGTCTAACAGGAAGAGTAGTAGCCGAAGAAATTTCAACAGATCCACTTTTCTCCTTATATTTGTATGATTAAAAATTCATGGAAAAATTTAAAGTAAGTGCCAAATAAAAATTAAATTAGTTTAGTAGTAGTAGTAGTAAGATCTGTAAAAGGCTTTCTCTAATAATGATAAAGAATGCAGTAAAATAAAGTATAAAAATAATTTTTGTATAAATCATCAAGATGTAATCTTCTCCGAAATGAACCTAAACAAATATTACTGTAAGAAAAAAAATGTGATGTATGCACCACATGACTTCGTTGTACGGAATATTAAATTATGTACATTTTTCTTGCATTTCATTTAAACTTATCGGACTGATTTAAATCTACTTCGTCGATAGCGCATAAACCACAATAGAATAAATGCACTCTTTAAAATTCACTATATTTGTTTACCGAAGCGACACTGGCGCTAGGTTTTTTTTAACAGCGTTACATCTCATTCATTCTATAACTCATCTAAAACGATGTGTAAAAGAATGTGTAAAAGAAATTAAATAAACAGTAAAAAAAAAAAAAGAAAAAAAAAAGAAAGAAAGAAAGTTTTTCACAGACGACATAGTATTTCTCATTCAATTAATTCAATTCTCACATCGCGACAAGACAAAAATACATGAAAACTCGAAATATCTATATTAAAAATTACGAAGTAAATCTTAAGCACTTATTTCCTCGAATAAATTCCAGAACAGATTAAGCACGATTTAATTCGTCATAATAAAAGAAGGCGTTATCTTTGTTGTTGAGAAGCTTAGTTTCTCTAGAATGGCCAGAAGTACACTATTCTGCTGATTTTCAAATATCAACAAATATGGCTGCTATGGTAAAAATAATTAGGGTTAGCCGTACTTTAACATTTTTTAAATTGTTGATAATTCTAAAAATGTTGCATGCAGATTTATTAAAGACATAAAAATCCTAACCGGAAGATAAGAACAACATAATTCAATCATTTTTAAAGCAAAAAATGCGCAATTTAGCAACATATAAGAATAAAAAAAACTGAGCTCACTGAGCCGAGTAACAGAATGGGTGTATATATATATTTATACACCTTTGATGCGGCCGATTGGAACCAAAAAACAAAATGCACATCTACATGTTATATGGTCGTATATGCAACATTTCAGCGTTCTGAGGATACTTGTTTTTGAGTTATGCGAGATACATACATACGTGCGTGCGAACGTACGTATGTACAGACACCATGAAAAAATTCTGTCCTGAATCCATTTTAAATCAATTTTATAATTCCTTTGGGGAAATAGAGGCCTTTACTCTGTCCTTACGTACAGATGTCACGCAAAAACATCGTTAAATTGCATTCGATAGCGGTCAAAGTGGATCCTTTCGTTGAAATATGGTACCCAGAATTTTTCGTGATTACAATAGTTCCTTTACTTCGTACAAGGAAATAAAAAATAATAAATAAACATTACAACATAAGAATTCTTGAAATTAGAAACCAGAAAGACCGTTAAAGAAATTAAAAGCAATACGTTAAATAATATTTTAAAAAATGCTGAGCCCAACAAGATGCGAATTTGCTAAAAACTGTTGCACGTAAAAAGTAAATAAATAAAAAGTTAATTTACTTAAAGTAAATAAGAGAAAAAGATAAGCCTTTTAATTTCATTTTCTGTAACATTAGGTGTTTTTAAATTGAGGAAAACTATATAATACCATATAAAAGAATTCTTATTTCGGACTTATAGCCTAAAATGGGAAATATTTAAGGCAGAAGACCTAAAATTGGGTAAAAGAATTGATTACATATTAAATTTAATTAATTAAATACTAAATCGAATGGAATAGGGAAAAGAAAACGGAAGTTAAAAACCTGTCGAAAGTTGTTCCGTAATCTTTCAGCGAATGCACGAGGAGACCGCCAAGAATACTTTTTTGAAGTTTTGAATCGAGTTGAGTAGTAGAAGAGTAATTAAAAAAAACAAAACAAAACAAAACAAAGTTGAGTTGTTAAGATGTAATCTGGAAAAATGAAAAACGAAAATAGTGAAGAATATTAATGCCAAAGAGGTTAGAATAAATGGAGTAAGCATTCTCCTTATTTCCCGTGCTATGAAAATGAAGCCATAAAACGTCACGGTATGACGTCACGACTTGTCATGGCCGCTGCCGTAGACGAACTTCTGGTTGGTTTTGTTTACATTCTAATCGACGTTGTCTACGGGTTAGCTATTCATCATTGAACATTTTATAAGTCTCCCGTTCTAATTTTAATGCTTATCAAATTATTGATTTTCTACTTAATATATAGAAAAATGGCAAGGATGGTAACTAACTATTTCAGATTTAATAAAATTTAGGTACACGGGCAAAACAAAAAAGGGGGGTGGGACAGTTCTGTATGTCCCGTTCTACTGGGCCGATTGACGAAATTCAAATTGTGTTTTTCATGTCTCGAAAGAGCGACCTAGGATATGTATTAGATTTATATAGTATAGCATTACTCTAATATAGGTATTTTGACACAAATCGGACTTTTTCTGAAATGACATGCCATTTTTTTCATATTTCGATTCTACATAGACACAGACATCTGTTATTCTATATTTCGGAGTATCATTACAACTTTTGTGGTAAAGACTTGATTCTTATCTCTTTTGTCCGATTTACGAACACTGTCGATCACTCACAATAAGCATACCACGTCTTAGGAGATCAACAAGACTGCACCAGATTCTTTAAAATTTTAACACTAGTTCCAGATAATATTAATATCTGAAGGATTGCGTTTATATAAGCTTCAAAAGCGCCGTTGACGGGCGATTTAGTTTCCTGATTCTGCAGAGCACATACAGGCTATTTCTTTCATAGACATCTTTTCTTATTAACTATTCCTTGCTTGCAATCTGCTGCATGGTAAAAGATAACCTATGTAAAGTCTATGTGATAATAAAAATTTCGTATTTTTCCATTTCCCGGTTATTTCATGCAAAATTTTTATAATCAGGGAAAGATGTTTATTAGACCTTTACTCTCCTTGTATAAAAAACACATAAATTTTACTTCTTTGTACGCCGTAAAAAGGAAGTATTGTAATCGCGAAAAATTTCGGGTATCATATCTTAACGAAAATAGCCATTTTGACCGCTATCGAATGCAATTTAAGATGTTTTTGTGTGACATCTGTACGTAAGGAGATAATAAAGGACTCTTTTCCCCCAAAAAAATTATAAAACTGATTTAAAATGGATTCTGAAGCGGTTTTTTCGTGGCCTCTGTGCGTGCGTACGCATGTATCTCGCATAACTCAAAAACGAGTAGCCTCAGAACGTTGAAATTTTGTATGCAGCCTGGTATAACATATACACTCACTTCCAAAAGTTAAGCACGGAGAGAAAAATGCTAATTTCCAGAAGTCAATCAGAATTGAAGAGGATACAATTCGCTGAAGAGGTAGATGGAAGTATGCAAATATGTTAGGTAACAGCCAATCGCGCTTTCACGTCAAGAAATATGCAAAAAAGGCAGTCTTATAAGAAGCCAGCTTTATGAAGGGTTACAGAAGTTGATCGTAAGTGCTGATAGAAGGTGTTTAAAACTTTCGTACAATTTGTTTTCAAGACGTGCGTGTTTCTATTTCGAGAAGACGAATGGAAGATTCTGAGCGCTGCCGTGCCGTGGAAGCAGGGCTTTCGATTACAGATGTTGCTCTCTTCTTCGGCGTTCATCATTCTGTAATTTCACGTTTATGGAAACAATCCCAAACCAAACAGACAGTTGTCCCAAGGCCCGTAGCCGTTCGCCCAAGGGTTACAACCCCCGCGGAAGATCGATATATTGCTACTGTAGCCGAGCGGAATCGCAGAGTGACCAACACACGTGTGACATTTATGGTTACAGCGTCCATTGTAAGGCGATATCTGTAGCTACTGTACGCCGAAGATTACATATGAGTGTACTGTACGCCCGGGTATTTCGAGTTTGTGATCCGCTATCCGTCCAATCAAAAGGGGCACAATTACAGTGGTGCCGGGAACATGTCAGTTGGAATGTGTCTGGCTGGGGCAATGTCATGTTTACTGATGAGTCAAGATTTGCTCGGGAGCCGGATGACAAGTGTATAAGGATATGGCGTGAACAACGAACACGCAATCAGTCCCAAAACATCACCGAACATCACGCATTCCGAGGCGGAAGCATTATGGTGTGGGCAGGGATTTAGGATACCGCACCGATCTGCACATCTTTAAACGCGGTTCTTTGACTGCTGTCCGGTATCGAGATGAAGTCCTAGAACCCATTGCGAGATTGTACGCTGCAGCAGTTGGCCCTACTTTTGTTTTAGTGGACGATAACGTACGTCCCCATTGAGCTGACATCGTCGATAACTACCTGGAGAGTGAAGGGATTGCGCGTATGGCGTGACCAGCATATTCGCCCGATATTAATCCCATTGAAAATCTTTGGGATGCCCTCGTCCGTGCTGTATCTTCACGTTTCCCACCACCAGCCACTCTTATTGAGCTGGAAACTGCTCTACAAGAAGAATGGCGATTGCTTAATTCTGCGGTGGTTGACCACCTAGTTGAAAGCATGGTCACAAGGTGTAAACTTTGTATACAGATGAGGAGGGATCACATACCCTATTAATTCATTAATAGGGTATGTGATCCCTATTAATTTTTTTCATTTTATGCTGTTTATTTTCACTTTATACATAATTCTGTTTAAGTCTCCAGTACGTCATTATCTCATAA
This sequence comes from Stegodyphus mimosarum, assembly GCA_000611955.2. Taxonomy (NCBI): domain Eukaryota; kingdom Metazoa; phylum Arthropoda; class Arachnida; order Araneae; family Eresidae; genus Stegodyphus; species Stegodyphus mimosarum. Next base: position 723,619 of record KK114425.1, read on the forward strand.
GTTACAAAAATTTAATATTGTTTTGATTTCTATATATAATTATTGATTTTGTTTTATGCATAACTATATATGCTACTTTCCTGCCGAATTTTGTGTCAATCAAAGTAGCATTTCTTGATTTTTTTGCATTTTACATCTTCGTGCTTAACTTTTGGAACTGATTGTAGATGTGGACCTTCTTTTTGTTTACAATCGGCCGCAC
>KK114425.1:723857-743021 GCA_000611955.2 Stegodyphus mimosarum
CTGAGTAATCTCAGTTTCTTTATTCTTGTATGCTGCTAAATTGTGCATTTTGTTTGTTTGAAAAATGGTGGAATTATATTGTTCTTATCGTGCAGTTAAAATTTTTATGCCTTTAGTAAATCTGAAATTAAAAATTAATTAAACTAGCAATTTAAAAGTTGTTTAAGTGCGCTAAGCCTAATTATGTTTACCATAGCAGCCATCTTTGTTTACATTTGAAACTGAGCAGAACAGTGGATTTGTTGCCAATCTACGGAAACTAAGCTTAGCAACAACAAAAATAACGCCTTTGTGATTATTGCGAATTAAATCATACTTAATCCACGTATTAAATTTGGAATTTATTAGAAGAAATAAGCGTTTAAGATTTACTTCGTACTTTTAATATAGATATTTTGACTTTTCATGCATTCATGCTGTGTCGCGAAGTGAGAACTGAATTGATTGAATGAGGAATACTGAATCGTGTGTGAAAAACGGGTTCTTTTTTTCCCCCTTTTCTTTCTTTCTTTCTTTTTTTTTTTTTAATTTCTTTTATACACCCTTTTAGATTTATTACAGTATTTGAATAGAACATCTGGCAACGATTAGATAATTCTTCACATGATATACATAATTTTTGTGCATTCTGAGTTACACAGTGAATGAGATATAACGCTGTTAGGTGAATCTAGCGCCAGAGTGTCTCTGTGGTAAACAAATATAGTGAATTTTAAAGGGTGCATTTATTCTGTTGTGGTTTATGTGCTGTTGACGAAGTAGATTTAATTTTATAAGTTTAAATGAAATGCAAGGAAAAATGCGTATAATTTAATATTCCTTACAACTAAGTCATGTGGTGTGTACACCAGATTTTATAGACTTATACTCACCCCGTATAATGCAACCGATCTACACATACATATGTTTTGTAGTAAGTGCTTAGAACGAGTTATGACTCAATTTTATAATTGGCAATGTATTCGTGTAGGCTGTGGCTGTGTTAAACGTAAATACATAATTAACATGATTTCAGGAGTGTCGTACCGATTATAATTTATAGACGTTTGTAAATGGGACTAGTTGAAATGTTGAGCTGTCAGTGTCATTTCTTGTGCTAATAAGTTAATTAAATGTTTTGATATTGTAGTATTGTGTCCTTAACACACAACCTCATTTTCCTCGACCTTTTATAAACTTTTTATTTTTGAACCCCTAGCTGAAGCTTTGTAGCAATATAAATATTTACTTCAGATTAAAATATCATGACTACAAAAAGTTCTTTTTTAAGTATGGATAAATTCTTCCCTTACCTGTCCTTCCAGGCAGCCATCTTCCGAGTAGCAAAGGGTCCTTTCTTGGAGGAATTCTACCAGTGTGTCACATATGGTTTCTACACAGCAGCATGGCAAGAGCAGCTATATACATCCATCAGCCTCTTTTGCATGTTTATAGTGCCTCTGTGCATCCTCGTCGCAACGTATGCCACAACATTTGCTACTATTGTTAGTAAGTATATGTTAGTAAATTGCGCATATTCGTAAATGATCTAGGGTGTAATTTTATAGAGAATTTTAATTGATATAAATGCATTTCCAGTTTATGTCTTGAAAGTAAAATTTAATCATTCTAATTACTACAAGGTATTATATACTGCTTGACTAGAGATAGTATAACAAAGTAGAATAAAATGACAGAGATATCTGCTTTAACATGCAGAAATTATCGCATTGTTAAAGTGTTTCTAGAGGTATCAATTTACATTTTCATATATAAATCCGTAGATCGTGTTCTTTATCTTTATAAGGTATATCTCCCACATTCTTAGCGTGCCTTCGTGGTGTAGTGGTCAGCACACTAAGCCGGTATTTCAGAGGTCCGTGGTTCGATTCCCGGCGAAGGCCTTGCATATTTTCATGACTCCTGCTTCGAAATAAACCTAATGTCTCTACAGTGGCGCCCGAACTAAAAGGGTTGTGGATGATGACTCTCCACACCCAGGATTTGGCGACTAGGTCCCCTAAAACCCTAGTCGCCCTTTAAAAAGGGGAGTATATAAGGTATATCTCCCACATTCTTAGCGTGTCTTCGTGGTGTAGTGGATGATCAGCACACTGAGCCGGTATTTCAGAGGTCCGTGGTTCGATTCCCGGCGAAGGCCTTGCATATTTTTCATGACTCCTGCTTCGAAATAAACCTAATGTCTCTACACTGGCGCCCGAACTAAAAAGGTGGTGGATGGTGATTCTCCACCACCGCGATTTGGCGATTGGGTCCCCAAAACCCCAGTCGCCCTTTAAAAGGGGGAGTATATAAGGTATTTCTCCCGCCTTCTTCGCATGCCTTCGTGGTGTAGTGGTCTGCGTGCTCGACGCGTAACCGAGAGGTCCGTGGTTCGATTCCCGGCAAAGGCGTTGCTTATTTTTCACCTCTCTTGCTTCGTAATAACCTAATGTCTCTACATGTTAATTAAATCTACTGCTCAGTTAGTAATTCAGCTAGGAACATCTATGCAAATCTCAAACACATAAATCCAAAAAATATAAAAGTGATTCCCCCCCAGTCCAAAGCGGCTTTGTCCCTGAAGGACTATTGCTTTCATTTCGGCATTTTGCATTGGAAACATTAAATGTCAGTTCGTTTTTCAAACTGTTGCCACCAAATATTGCAGCCTGTATTATATTTAAAGAAATTAAATAATGAGCTATGTGCATAAATGTATGTATGTTTCTCACATTGTGGTAAAACGACGGTACCTAGAGCCATCGAATTTTGAATGATGTGATCCTACTGCGAATATGGGCATCTGGAAGCCCAAATTTGAAATTTGGAATTTGTTTTATTGTCGATTTCATATTTTGCAAATCTTTAACGAATTTTTGATTAACAAACTCCAGGATTTCAAAGCGACAAATGGCAACGTTGTACAGAAAAAACACTTTTATCTCCAGAGCTTGAGACTGTATAGGGAATTTTAAAGATATACTCAATTTAAAATTATTTTGTGATATTGCTCTTGAACTGAAATTTACGATTTAAATTCGAAGAACATGATATTTAATAAATAAAGGTAAGACACAAAATGTTAAAAAAACACCCGTTTGGATATAATTTAAAATTTTTTCAGTTTTTTTAGTCCAAAGGGGCTTTGTCTTTGAAGGACTATTGTTTTCGTTTTGCGATTTTCAGTTGAATCACTCTGAATGTCCGTTTCACTTGTCGACTTGTAGCAACCAAATATTATCGTCCTATATTATATTTAAAGAAATTAAATAATGAACAATGTGCATAAATGTATGCATGTTTCTCGCATTGTGATAAAACGACGGTACCTAGAGCCATCCAATTTTGAATGACGTAATCCTACTGCGAATATGGGCATCTGGAAGCCCAAATCTGAAATTTGGAATGTGTTTTATTATTGATTTCATATTTTGTAAAACTTTAACGAATTTTTGATTAATAAACTCAAAGATTTCAAGGCGAGCAATAGCAACGTTGTAGAGAAAAATCATTTTTATCTCCAGCGCGTGAGACTGTGTATCGGAAATTATTTAAAATTATTTTTCGATATTTCTCTTGAACTTAATTTTATGGTTTAAGCGCGAAGAACATAAAAATATGTTCTACGTACAAAATGTTAAAAAAACGCAAAATGTTAAAGGTAACACACAAAATGTTAAAAAAACACCCCTTCGGGCATAATTTGAAATCTGAAACCTTTCAGATTTTTTTAAACACTAACTAATTTGCATACTTGTGAAGTGGTGGAGTAGGTGAATGTCTAAGAAGTAAGGAATTAAAAAGAAAGTAATAAACTTAAAGCCAATGAACTGCTGAGAAAATAAATAAAATGTTACAAAATGTTTCCTACAATAAAGTTACAACTACATTGGAAAAGAATACTGTCGCTAGATTTTCTTAACATTTGAGAATTTTCAAACTGGAAAACATTCATTTTAAATTTCATATAAAAGAAATGACGTTGTTCCTTTTAGAGATTACTTAGCTTATGAAGTAAAAATAATAAATAAGGTCATTTTTCGTAAAAATGTTAAAATTAATTAGTTTTCGAATGACATAAAAAGTATTTTTACAAAACAAAATAATGCCGATGATAAGCAAATTTTTCAAATGTTATTTATGTATTCCTTCAGAATGGTATAGCTTTTAGAGAATTAATGAACGAAATATATAGTTCGTGCACTTTGAAATTTCCGTATACTATACTACTCAGTACTGATTCGAACTTTCGAAGGAATAATTAACTAATCTAATGAATAGTATAAGAATAACTAACAGTGTTGTTTCAGTTTTCAAACCAATAGTAGTCAAAATTTATTAACTTCTAGTAAGTTCATTCCTTGAATATCAAATAATAATACTAGCCGTCGTATTCTAATAAACCAAATATTTGTTTTTTAAAATTAAAATTTTGAAATGAAAGCTATCTAATTTATATGCTGCTGTAGAAATTTATCACTGTTACTAGGTTTTATTTTAGATCCATATAGCTATCCATATCCATATAGTATCTTATAGTATATTTATTAGAGAATGAGTAAAAAATGCTGTAGCCAAAATAAATAGCAAATAATATTGAGAAGTTAACAATGGCAATTATATGGCAGTATATAGGTTATATGGCATTGAAAAGTTAACACTGAGAAAGTACACCGTCCGTCTTTTATTAATTACACTATTAAAACGTATCCAGACGTTATGGATAAGTGTATATCATTTTTAAACGCTTGTCTTTACTATATCCATAAACAACATACTACTATTATTCGAATTAAAATTAAGAGATTTTTTATTACCTGGAAGGTTAATAGTTTCAATATTTGCCAGAACAGGAGCTAGTTCCGAGAATAAAATACACTAGTTTCCAAAAATTAAGGGAAAATCACAAAAATGGCGATTACTCGTTTGAAAATAAGTTAATCCGTATAAAACCTGAATATGGTGTCAAATAAGAATTCCTGAGTAAACCTGCAGTATGCAAATTAGTGGCGCTACAATCGAAGTATGTCATCTGCGAGAAGCATAAAATTGCAAGTTTCAGTTCAAGAGCGCAGATTTCGCTGTGATACTGACTGAGATAAGAAATCATGGATAGTTAATTTGTAACAATGACCTCCAGGCAACATTTGCCCGAAGAACTGCGATGGAGAGCTATTGGGAAACTAGAGGCAGAACAAAGTCAGACATGGACAGATGACTAAATGTGAGTCTTTCTTTGGTTCATAGCCTTTGGCAACAATATCTAACTACAGATTCGGCATGCAGAAGACTCAGCCAACGATGACCGACCGCTAAGACGAGTGCTGATGACGGATATTTGTTATTATGTGCACGAAGGAATAGAACGTTAATTCCGACTCAACTCACATTCTTCCTTATTATAACCACTGGAAGGCTGCTGTTAGGGTCAACCGTGCGCAGAAGGCTTCATGAAGGAGGTCTGTCGCGAAACCACCAGCCATTTGTATGCCGCTCACATCACGTCATAGTATGGAATGTTTTTGAGGTGAGCATATCAACATGTCCACTGCACAGCTGATCAATGGACAGCTGTTCTCTTTACGGATGAGATCCAGCTTTAGCCTTCAAAGCGATAGTAGGTGTTATACGATTTGGAGAGAAGCTGGTGGAACACGTTATATACCATCAAACATCCGTGAAAAAGATGCATGCGGAGGAGGCAATATCTGTATTTGGTGGTATCTCTTTGGGTGGAAGCACAGACTTCCGTGTCTTTTCATGAGGAACCATGGGTGCCTAGAGAGATGACATCCTTGATGCTTATGTGCAGCCTTATGCCAGGGCAATAGGTTATAATTTCCTGCTACAGAACGACAACGTTAGACCACGCTGAGCTCGGATCGTGGATGATTATCTTCAGCAGTAAACAATTAAGCGAATGGAGTGGTCAGCTCGATCATCGGATCTGAATCCTATCGAGTATGTTTGAGATGCTTTAGGAAGACGTATAGCTGTGCTCGTAATCTCCCTCTTCAGACCCTTAACCACGCTTGCAACTACTTTGCAAGAGCAATGGCTCTCGCTTTCAACGGAACTGATAGACCGCATAATTGACAGAACCACACATCACTGTATCTGCCGTATTGCTTTTAGGGGAGATCATACTCCATATTGAAGGTAATTTTCCTATTCCATACTGACACATCCAATTTATTCCTTTTGCACATAGCGTAATTTCTATAACACCATAATTGTATGGTAATTTCCTTCGTGTTATTTTATACCATACTGTGTGTTGTATGCTGTTGGTCAGCTTCATTAAATTCTACATATAACGTTTTGAGTAATCACCATTTTTTGCGATTTTTCCTTAATTAATGATAATCAGTGCAATAACACTCGGGAAAGCTGTTCCATAGTGAAAACTCAAGGATTATAAATTGTAAATTTTGTTATCAGTTTTAGCACTAGAAGGATAAAATAATGCTCAATCTAGTTGCAAATTCGTTTTTATATGTAACAAACCTTTCTAAAGGAGAGAATGTAGGCTTTCAATACATCGACCCCACATTACTACAGAAACCCTACCACTTACATGTTACCGTTCTTGAAGTATATTACCCTTGAAACATTACAGCATGGTCAAGAGTTCCCTAATTGTAGTCCTACCACAAGTTTCCATGTGTTTTACTATTTCTTTTTCCAACTTACATACAAAATTTAACCTTACCTCAGCCGTTATTTCATATAGACGTCTTCCTCATCCACCTTGAAAAATTTGCTGTTGGTGCTTCTCCTTGCTGTGACCAAATACTGAAGGCTCAGCTGTCCAAATGCAAGTTCTGACATGTTGACGAACGAAATTCACGAAGGCAGTTTTAAAAATTTTTCAATCATTGCTCGTACAATTCTTAGGATAAATATAACTTAAAAGGATAAGAAGCTTCTACAAAAATGATTTAAATGCACCAAGCGTTGAATAATAACTGTGGTTTTCGAAATAATCTTTTTAACTACTTGTCTTTAAATGCAAAAAACTTCAGTGAGAAAGTAGTTACACACTGCGATTATCACCATAAGCAGCACAGCGCGGTTATTAAATTGATACTAGCACGACTTCATTGCTCCTGAGAATACGAATAGAAATCACTAATGAAAATACAGAAGTATTATATAGAATAGCAGACAAATACATTCGACTCATTATATAATCAATTAATGCCTTGATACACAGCTTTCTGAGAATAGTTTTTTAGTATTCAAAGCCTCGTGTTAAAAACTAGAGAATACAGATTTCTGCTCCAAATTTGATATACATTAAGTTTGTCAATATGTCAGGACTGAGTATTCGGTGCATATTCGGTGAAAATATCTTCGTGAATTCCTTAAATCCTGATCTGGAACAGGGAGCTGAATGCAGCTATGTTCTGTGGTAGAATATTGTGATTAAGTGGTAGAAGAACTGTACTTGAAAGGGATTTAAAATCCTCTTTTATTAAATCACAATTATTTACAACCACTTCCCAACTCGGGAGGGATACAGAAAATAGACACCGCACTTGGGTCTAAAATGAACAATCAAATAATTTTAAACTAAAGCTAAATAGAAATTAAATTAGTCTTTGCTCACAGAGCTATAACGCGAGGTTGGCCTCTAAACTAAATGGTGCGTAACAAGATTTAACTAATACTGACGCACTTGGAATTACTTTAATAAGCAATCACGTAAAAGCGCTATGGCTTAGAATTTAAATGCTAGCTAGTCAGGCGAACGTCGAATGGAGTGACCGTGGTCTGAGACTAAAAACTCTCTCACACTGAAAGGTTCCTACCTCTTGCTTAAGTAGAACTTGGCTCCACTTCAAATTAGCGTGAAGCTGAAACGCGCGCTTATTCTAACGGGAAGTTGAAATGAGAAAGGATAGAAAAAGTAAAATGAAAATAAAACTTTGTTAATTTAACTAAAACCTTACAAATAAAACTACTAAAATCAACTCGTATAAACAGAAAATCTCATTAAAAAGGCAAAAATGCGTAGATAACAAGATCCATATGATAAAAATCTTGCACAGAAGAAGGAATGTAAGCTGTTATTGAAACTTTATTATCAAATCAAAGAATCTAGTGTCAAACTGCAAATTTTCTGAAAGGCTTTTGAGTACCAAAAAGCGAAATTGAACAGCTGGGATTAAAATGTAAATCGTGAATATGATTAAGTGAAGTTTGATAATTAAATATTCATGTTTCGTAATTGTATCAAAAATAAAAGGTAACATTCAATAAGTCAAAGGAAGGAATACCTGTCTTTTATATGTTATATATACTTACTTCTTTTCTTTCATATCTGTTTTATAATAATATTGTAAAAGATTTAAAACTTAGACCTAAAAATTATTTAGCTTTATATTTTTCATTCCTATTTCAGATTCTGGTAAGTGTTCTTACCTCATTGCCGACTATTTACATGTAAGTAGCAGTTTTCTGTTTTTTTTTAACTTTGAAGTTTGCAAATAGTGAAAAAAAAAACAGATTTCATAACAAAGCTAGATTAAAAAAAATACTGAAGGAAAACAATGGATGGACGGATCATAGAATATTTGGTGCGTAACCCCAAGGGATATAATGTGCCATATACATGACTGAAGGAAAAGACCAAAAGACTAATTAACTTTCTATTACTTGAGGTCTTTCTTCTTAATGCAATCGACGCTTATTTTTTTTAAGTCGAATAACCATTAAGTTGATTTTCGCTAAGAACTTTTCATCTTCTTTTTCTTCTTATTTACCTTTTCTTTTGGATTTAATTTATATTAATTGATAATTACTTTTTAGTGCTTGTAGGACATCAGTTCTCTTTTCTTGTTATGGGTTTAATATGAAATACTTGATTGTGGGTTTTGCGAAATAAAACGTTTTTGAGAAGCAAATCTATATAATTGTTTGAATTGTTTCTTCAAAGCTAATTAATGTATTGTCTTGAAAATGATTCTGTAAAATTATTTCATGATCAGGATTATTGCCTTATTCAGTTTGCAAGGATTTTAAGTTTTACTGACGTTTATTTTACTTTAAACCTTTACTATCTTCCCTTATTTTTCATTTCAGGCCAGAATAAGCGCGAAGAGATTTAGTGTTTGCAAATGAGGTTGCAAACTTTAGAAGTATTTAAGACATGGCTTTTAGCCAAGAGAAGAATTTAGTTATCGCTGATATTCGAAGACGTATTGTAGTCTTTGCATCCTGCTCACTACATACGTAGCATTAAAGGGCCAGTCTAATCTTCGAGTTACTAGTCTCTGTAAAGCATCTTAGTTCTTATTTAGTTACGATAGTTCATTTCTTATTTTCTACGTTCCAGTCCAAAACTGTTGGTCTTTGTATCCCGAAGTGCGGGAGCACTTGTTCGCTGTGAGAATAAAGGGTAAATTTAACCCTCCTCATCTTTGTTTTATTTTCTACCATACGCACGAACATAGCTTTGAGTAAGCTCCGTGTTCTGTCTCAGGACTCCGATATGCTTGCAAAATCAACCAGAAGCAATAGTAGTCCTGGCAAGCTCTAACAAGCATTTTATATTAGATTAGTGTTAAGAAACCTTTAGTATTTTGGATGAAAAAGAACGAGACTTATGTCAGAAAGGAAGAAATTAATAAATATCCATCGCTAATTATTTTTAGTCCATAAATAAGTGTTCCAGTTTTTGTCTACTAAAACTGTCCAAAGAACTTCAGTAGCTGGTGAATTATACTTTTTCAGTCCTGCCACATGTATCATAATCGATCATCACACCAGCTACTATTTATAAACAAAAGCAACTATTCATTTACATTTACCACCTATTCCCTAAAAAACAGTTTGGTTAGCTGTTAACTCGGCAAGCTTCTTGTACACTAGCTCACTCACTAGGTTTAATTAACTTAGTGAATGAGTAATTTACTATAGGCAGCACCACTCTCTCTTTTATATTACATTAATATGCGTCTTCTTATGTCAGCAGACGTAAGTCGGAAATAAAGTAAATTCTGAATACCTTACTATGTCAGCATGGTCATATTTGTGTTTCTGGATCCGGAGGATGAGCTCGGACAAAAACTTCATAATGACATATTTTTCTTTGGCAGTTCTACGACAGTATTAAATCTCATCCTCTTCAGAGCCTTTCATTTACGAAAAAATGATGGCTTGTCCTCGAGTAGTCGAAACAGCTCCAGACTTCAGACATTTTTGTCTATCTTAAGGAAAGTTAGAGCTAGGCAAGAAAACAGAATCCACACAGTACGTATACAGTTGTTCTAAATGCTGAGCTAAAAAACAACTGTTGGTAATCAAAATTAAGATAAAAACTTGACTTAGTTGAATATTACATTTCAGGAATAGTTACTTCGTTGGCAAAAATCCAAATGGGCTACCAGAGACCAGTGAAAAAAAGGCTGGCTTTTGTCTGTACTAGCTAAATTCCGATATTGATAATGACAAAGCATAATTCCTACAGTATAAAACATAAAGAGTAAGTAATAAACACAGTAAAATGAGTTTAAGGGTAATATAGTATACTTCATTATCAATTATTTTTTATTTCTTCAGGTAAAGCCCGTGTATTTGGAGGACCTTTAGAAGACTCCAGACGCAAACTACTTCGCAAAGCAAAGATTAAATCTCTGTGGATCACTGTAGTAATCGTATTGACTTTTATTGTCTGTTGGACACCTTACTATGTCAGCATGGTCATATCTGTGTTTCTGGATCCGGATGATCAGCTCGGACAAGAACTCCACGATGTCATATTTTTCTTCGGCAGTTCTACGGCAGTATTGAATCCCATCATCTATGGAGCCTTTCATTTACGAAAAAATGATGGCTTGTCCTCGAGTAGTCGAAATAGCTCCAGACTTGAGACATCTTTGTCTATCTTAAGGAAAGTTAGAACTGGGCAAGAAAACAGAATCCACACAGTCCGCGTACAGTTGTTCTAAATGCTGAGCTGATGAAAAGCATTTCAGATTTTATATCTATTTATTCTTTTTCCCAATGCAATTTATGCATGAATGTTTTCGTCCTGACAATCAGCATGTTATTTGGGGGGACAAAATGGTAAACCAAAGCATAAACTATTACTATTAATGCTGGAGTATAAACAGCTTTATTTTTTACTGTTAGCTTCCTATTTGGGTAAATGTGAATTAGGCGCATTCGTTAGCTGGTAAAGGTAAAAAATACGAAAGTAATTTCCCATTATCGGGATTCCCGTCCACACTATCTTTAGCATTCAGAAAATTCTGAAGTGGAATTTGATATTCTAACCTCTTCTAAACTTAGACTGACTATGAGTTAACTCTGACATTCAGTAATTTTACGTAAACATTTCGTGTAACAATTACTCTTGTTTGTGATTCTCTACATAGATGTTAAAATCAACAGAATATCACAACTAGATCATTAAGCCAATAATTAAATTTCTTTTTTACTCAGTTTTGCTACTCGCAATCTGTAGTAGCTTACAGTCAATGGCTTCAGCTGATTTAGAGGTATTTAGAGATACAGGTTCTTCTTAGAAAAGTTGCTCTTTGTCGACACTTCTGTAAATTCCTGAAAACGTTTTGCAACTGAACCTACCTAAATTTTCAGTTATGGAATTATGAAATTTTACTTCATAAAATCAAATTAAATTGTAATATTTAAGCAATTTCTGTAAAAGATTTGCATTACAAGGGTTTAGAAATTGTGGCTAAAATTAAACAATATCAACCCCAAAACTGTATAAGATTCTCAAAGTATTAGTGCTGAGTGTGTAGATATGTCGTTATCTTTATATGTAGCCTTTTGAGTAAACCGAAAATATTTAATTGTAAGTGTAGGTTTTAATTACCGTTAAATGCCCACAGTAGTATCTTTCAATGTCTTTAGTAGTAAACTGTTTACAAACTCCTTAACGCCGGAAGAAAGTTTAGCTATTAACCCTCTAACCGGCCAGGGTTTTCGCTAAGAAAGCACAAATTTCTCAAAACTGCTACCATAAAAATTTATTTTCTTGATTTAATGTAAAACATTTCCTGGCATTTTATACCTGGATTTATCTACTCTTAATATATTGGTTTAATTTCTTTGACATATTTTAATATGCACGTATATATATGTTCGTACAGATATCACAAAAATATTCTAGGCCGTATATATACGGTCTTGCTGGTTAGAGGTTTAAAGTCAACGTTACCGGATTAGTTGCAAAGATACTAACGTTCAGTCTTAGAAAAGTGTAAAAGAAAAGACTTGAAAATATTCTTCCTGCTAAAACTTTGAATAGTTTGCCTTTTAAAAATCTTTTGAAGTGGTATTCTGTTTTAGCCTTGTAAAATCCTGCTTTACTTTGTGAATTCTGGTTTATGCAGTTTGGAGTTAGAATTACTAATAAATTTATGTATTATTAAAATTGTTCTAACATTTTTCTATGAAGCCCTCCTTGTAATTTTATAACAAAGAAATTCTTGTCTTGTATGTTATGGTATTTTTAGCTTTTAACTCTATTGATTCATTACTCATGAGTGCCATGATCGTGTAAACCAATTTTTAAATCATATCAACACTAAGATACTGCCAAGGGTGAAAATGGTATGACATACATTGAAATCAAATTATCAGTAAGTTAAATGAGTATCAAACAAGCATAGTTGTAAATACCACATCCATAACACAACAAGTGTAATAATGGTTGTTTATACTGACAGATAACACGTTCAAGTTTTAATCTAATTTATTGAGTCCAGGGTTCTAAATTATGAGTGGAAACAAACAAGATTAAGTAGATTAATTTTACATTTATTTCGAATTTAACAATAAATTTCTACAACATTTTATTCTTTTTGTTTGTTTGTTTTTGGTAGTGTGCAGAAGAAATCATCTAGTGACTAAAGCCGGAACAATGGCTTGATAACAGGAACGACTCAAAAACAATATTTGTTTAACAAATTACATTTCTAGGTGGTGGCACATAGTCTGTAGAAACAAAACGAAAACGAAATCACATACCTTACAATAAGTTAATACACTAGGGCTAGTTTACATCCAGATTAATTCTCAATTATGGACTCCTGTAAGGCTTGGAGGGAGCACATTTCCCCCCGGTTGTGGTAGAAAAATCTGTAAAAACAATAATAAAACAAAATTAGTATTAAAATTTATTGTATTGTATCAGGCATTCTCCCTCTCCATGGCTTCCCTCCGACAGTTTTGTGGGCCATTTCTCTCCAGTTTTGCCTTCAACAGACAAATACTCGGTCTCAGTTACTGCTTGTTGTCCGGTGAAAACTTCCGAAATACAACTCTCGAAGACAACAGCAGGCTCTTTTTCTCGCCAGCCCCTGGATTGGCGATGCTTGAAGTTCCAAAAGCCGCCAGTTGCAAGGCAATCCAATGAGGAGAATCCAAGGCAGTAAGGTGCAGGCATGGGGTAAGCCGGATGTTGGCGGATAATCCCTATTTCTGCAAGATTTACAATCGACCGAAAAGGTCACCCACCTTATCTGCGAAAGAAATAACACATTCCTGCAGCTAGCCTTGCACAGGGTGTCATTTTAGCACAGGGTGTCATGATAGTGATTACAATTAAGATAAGTATACTTCAGTTACTGATACTGAATTAAGTATGTATTACATAACATGTATATTTGCTGTTTCATACTTGACCTTACAAATAAAACAAATTTAAGATATGAAAAAAATGTATCTTCATATAACGGAAAAAAGACACTTAACAAAACAGAAAGAAGAATAGATCTAGAATCACCAGAGCACTTGAATACTAAAGACTGGAAATGCCTAGCACTGCCTTCAGATTCTACGATACACCAGTTGCGTTGAATTTGTGGTCGTCAGATGACTATATTAATGAAACCCAACTCTATCGAACGTTGCATATTCTGCGTGCGCGGAGGTGGTATAAGATGACGGCTGGCTCGCACGATTTCGTCCCGACGGCGCATCGTTCAAGTAAATGCCTTATCACCTGTCCATAGTAGGTTACGCTACTACTGTCATAATGGGTGACAGGGTTCGATTCCGGAAAGGGAACCTGAGAAACGCGTACCACATCCAAGGAAGGCAGCAGGTGCACAAATTCTAAACTCCCAGAACGGCGACGTAGTGACGAAAAGTAACAAAACAGGAGAATGAGAAACTATAACTGAAACGAGTACACACTAAATCCTTGACATAGGGTCAAGGGGAAAAATTTTTTCTAATAAAGATACAACGATGAGCGTGCGGCAATCGAGAGACCTCCTGGGGATACGCTTGCAGCACAAGCGGTTTGCATCTATCTCAATTAGAAACCGACTTACGGTAAAGATACTTTTAAATTTCCCCAAAATTTCCAATTCTAGGGCTCAAAATCATTTTGGGGGAATTTGAAATAGCTCGGCAACTACTGATCCGATTTTCATGAAACGACCACTCAAGTCTTCGCCTCGCGGTCTACTTTCTGGCTATAAATTTGGTTTTTTGAAATTCCGATCAGGGGCCACGCTACCGCCCCAAATAGTTCCAACTTTGACCCCTTATAACCCAGCCTGTGGTGGTCCGATTTCCATGCGGTTTGGTTTTTTATGAATCAAAATATTTTGCGATTTTTCCACGAGAAAAATTTGGGGGTGACCATGGGGTTCCCTTGAGGCCGCCTCTCCAAAAAACCGAGATATGAGATCTCAGGATCTGCCAATCCGATTTTCAACAAAATTTATATGCATAGACAGTGGCCCAATAGCTGTCGAACCGCGCAAGAAGCAAGTCCCTAGGTCACCCAGCGGGTTCGTGGCAGAGGTCCAAAGTTGAAGTTAAAAAAAATTTCACCCACTTAAAAATAAATACCAGAACGGTCTTCCTCTCCTCGAGCGCTATCACCAAAGTATAAAAGTTTGGTATCTAGGCCAAAATGCCCCCCCCCCCGTTACCGAGATTTGAAAATTGCCATAATGCTAAGTCTACGAGAGGGGTTCTGAAAATAGTGTAAAAGGGGAAATTTTTTCTAATGAAGATAGAGAGAAGAATGAGCGGCCATCGATAGATCCCCCAGGGACACGCTTGCAGCTGAAGAGGTTTGCATCTATCTGAATTAGAACCGCCGCTACGCAGACATGACTTTTAAAATGGTAAGTCTATGTAATGGGAAGAGCTTCAACGTAGGCTCAATGGGAAAATTTTTTCTAATAAAGATACAACGATTAGCGTGCTGCCATCGACAGACCTCCTGGGGATACGCTTGCAGCCAAAGCTGTTTGTATCTATCTCAATTAGAAACCTAGTTAGGGTAACGAGACATTTGAATTTCCCCGAAACGTTTTTCTCGGGCTGAAAATCATTTTGCGGGAATTTGAAATATTTCGGGAATTACTCACACGATTTTGATGAAATGACCACTCAGGTCTACGTCTCGCGGTCTATTTTCTAAATATCTAATTGGTTTTTTGAAATTCCTGTTAGGGGCGGCGGTATCGCCCCGGGCAATTCCAAATTCCACCTACTATAACCGGCCTGTGGTGGTCCGAGTTCGATGCGGTTTGGTTTTTTATCAATCTAAAGTGTTTTGTGATTTTTCCATGAAACAAATTTGGGCGTTACACGGGGGTGCCTTCAGGCCCCCTCACCAAAAAACCGAAAAATGAGATCCCAGGATCTGCCACTGCGATTTTCACCAAAATTTATGTGCATAGACAGTGGTGGAATAGCTTTCCAATTGGGCAAGAGGCACGTCTCTAGTTCGCCCAGGAGGACCGTGGCAGGGGTCCAAAGTAGGGTTCAAAAATATTTCCCCCAATTAAAAAATAAATACCACCACTTTCTTCCTTTCCTCGAGCGCTATCACCAGAGTATAAATTTTTGTCTCTACGCCAAAACCGACTCGAGTTACGTAGAGTTGAAAATTGCCATAATGCTAAGTCTAGCGGTGGAGTTTTGAAATAGTGTGAAAAGGGAAAATTTTTGGTAATGAAGATAGAGCGATGAAAGTGCGGTCATCGACAGACCCCCCAGGGACACGATTGCAGTATAAGGGGTTTGCATGTATCTCAATTAGAACCGCCGTTACGCATACATGACTTTTCCAATGCTAAGTCTATGTAATGGGGAAGCCTTAACATAGGCTCAATGGCAAAACATTTGAACCCTTATAACCCGGGCTGTGGTGGTCCGATTTCGACGCGATTTCGTTTTACATGAATAAAAAGGTTTTGCGATGTTTGCATGAAAACAATTTGGGGTCACCATGGGGGCTCTCCCTGAGGACTCCCACCATAAAAAACCGGAAAATCAGATCTCAGGATCTGCAAATTCGATTTTCACCAAACGTTATATGCATAGACAATGGGCCAAATGCTCTCGAATCGAGCAAGAAGTAAGTCTCTAGGTCGACAAGGGGACCCGTGGCACGGGTCCAAACCTGGGGGTCAAAAAATATTTCACCCTATTCAACAATAAATACCACCACCGTCTTCCTCTCCTCGAGCGCTATCACCAGAGTATAAAATTTTTGTATCTACGTCAAAACCGACCCGAGTTACGTACAGCTGAAAATTGCCATAATGCTAAGTCTATGGGAGGAGTTCTGAAATAGTGTGAAAGAGGAAAATTTTTGCTACTGAAGGTAGAGTGATGAAAGTGCGGCCATCGACAGACCCCCCAGGGACACGCTTGCAGTAGAAGTGGTTCGCATGTATCTCAATTAGAACCGCCGTTACGCACACATGACTTTTCCAATGCTAAGTCTATGTAATGGGAGGAACCTAAAGATAGGCTCAAAGGGAAAATTTACGACCCCTTACAACCCGGGCTGTGGTGGTGCGATTTAGATGCTGTTTCGTGCTTTATGAAAAAAAAAATTTGCGATTTTTCCATAAAAAAATTTGGCGGTCACCATGGGTGGTCCCCTTGAGGTTCCCCACACCCGAAAACCGAAAAATCAGATCTCAGGATCTGAAAATTCTATTTTCACCAAAATTTATATGCTTAGACAGTGGGAGAAGAGCTCTCGAACCGCGCAAGAAGCAACTCTCTAGGTCGACCAGGGGCTCCATGGCGGGGGTCCAAATATATTGTTCAAAAAAATATTTTTCCCAATTAAAAAATAAATACGACCACGTTCTTCCTCTCCTCAAGCACTATCACCAGAGTATAACATTTTTGTCTCGACGCCAAAATCGACCCGAGTTACGTAAAGTTGAAAATTGCCTTAATGCTAAGTCAAATGGGAGGAGTTCTGTAATAGTGTGAAAGAGGAAAATTTTTGCTAATGAAGGTAGAGCGATGAAAGCGCGGCCATCGACAGATCCCCCAGGGACACGCTTGGAGGAAGTGGTTTGCATGTATCTCAGTTAGAACCGCCGTTACGCACACATGACATTTCCAACGCTAAGTCTATGTAATGGGGGGAGCCTTAAGATAGGCTCAAAGGGAAAATTTTCGATCCCTTATAACCCGGGCTGTGGTGGTCTGATTTAGATGCGGTTTCGTGTTTGAGGAATCAAAAATTTTTTGCGATTTTTCCATGAAAAAAATTTGGGGGTCACCATGAGAGGTCCCCCTGAGGCCCCCACACCACAAAACCGAAAAATCAGATCTCAGGATCTGCCGATTCGATTTTCACTAAAAATTTATGTGCTAAGACAGTGGGCCAAGAGCTCTCGAAACGCGCAAGAAGCAAGTCTCTAGGTCGAACAGGGGGTCCGTGGCAGGGGTCGAAAAATAGTGTTCAAAAATATTTCACCGAATTAAAAAATAAATACCAACACGTTCTTCCTCTCCTTGAGCGCTATCACCAATGTATAAAATTTTTGTCTCTAGGCCAAAATCGACCCGAGTTACGTAGAGTTAAAAATTGCCATAATGCTAAGTCTAAGGAAGGAGTTCTGAAATTGTGTGAAAGGGGAACATTTTTGCTAATGAAGATAGAACGATGAAAGTGCGGCCATCGACAGACCCCCCAGGGACACGCTTACAGTAGAAGTGGTTTGCATGTACCTCAATTAGAACCGCCGTTATGCACTGATGACTTTTGCAATGCTAAATCTATGTAATGGGGGCAGCCTTAACATAGGCTCAATGCGAAACCTTTCGTACCCTTACAACCCGGGCTGTGGTGGTCTGATTTAGATGCGGTTTCGTTTTTTATGAATCAAAAATTTTTTGCGATTTTTCCATGAAAAAAATTTTAAAAAAAGTTCATGAAACAGGTCACTTTCTAAAAGAGAACTATATTTTTGAGAAAACAGACAAACATTGGTCGTGAACATCGCCTTTTTAAGACCCCCACATGTAAAAACCTCTAAAAGCGTGAATGGTTGTATTTAAAGAGGACTCATTACTTTTAATAAAAAAATGTAACGTTATTCTTAATTATACACTTTTTTTGTCTGTGTGTGTGTCAAAATAATGATACCGTGGTTCTTTTGCTTTAGAAGTGCTTGAAATTTAAAAAAAAATGGATACTATATAGTAAAAATGTTATTATATTCAGATACACACACCTTTTGAACACGTCTGAAATTCATCATTCTGCTCAGCATAATTTGTGCGCATAAAATATTAAATAGTATTAGAAATCAAAAGCTAAGTAGAAACAGTCATCTCTTCTTAACCATTTTAATTGAAGTAAACAGGCGTTCGCCTTATCCTATTGTTGCCACTCCTATGAAGTTTACTATTTCCTGTTTGCTAATATTTAATTTTCATAATTTCGATCTATGAATCTGGCAACCAGGTCTGTTTTTGAATTAAGCGATCGGGGAATTCCCGTTCTATCTTCGCAGCATTTAAGATACGATACGTAAGCTATTGAATGTTATTCATCTTCGTGATGTACGGATCATTAGATCATTATGTTAAACTCTGTATGTAAATAGCCTCTTTAATCTCTCTGTGTTTGTGAAGTGAAATAAATTGGATATTAAACGAAGTCAGAACTTGAATCGAATACAAGTGGCGTCCGAACGACAGAACTGTACTCTGCACTGAGAAATCAGAAGTGGCTAAATTCAAGTTACTTTAATGAAGGTAAACAAGTTAATTTCTGAATTTATTTAACTTTTGATTGCTTCTGAGTTATTTATAAAAGTTTGTTTCGTGAAGAGTTTTTTATGTTCATGTAATAGTTACATACGTTTAAGAAGTACGTTTACATTCGAAATACGTTATATACGTTTAAGAAATACGTTTGAT
>KK114425.1:746377-756599 GCA_000611955.2 Stegodyphus mimosarum
TAATTATTATTTTAGTTATTCATCATTTTAATCACTAATTTGTTATTATTTTAATTATTAAGTATTTTAATAACTCTTTTTTATTATTTTAATTACTAATTATATTATTTATTTATTTTTCCCTACTTTCCTGACGGCCTTTCGTAGGGCTCCGCGCTTGTGATTTTAGAAATTGAGCCGTGACAGCAACAGAAGATTAAATATTTAATCATATCAGTGTACCACAAAATAATAGCCAAAACAAAGTGAATTATTTCTACTCAAAAAAACGACGCAAATACCCCGTCCCTATCGCAAAACTGCTTTTCTTCAGTTCCCGCCGCTCACGTGATTCAATGCGATAAGACGCTTCATACTACACTCGATTCAGAACGAATAACGAGTACTGGTTCATTAAGTAACGAATACATGCGGGTGCTTAATTTCTCCTTACTTCTACAGCACTAGTAGTCATTAGTGAAACTTTGAAAAGAAACGATTATCCTCTTCCTAAAAGGAAGACTTCAAGAAGTAAGGCTTGGTTTACGGCATAGGTGCCGCCATCTATGGACGGAGAAAACAGTTATGAAAAGCAACACCACTAAAGTGTCGCCATCTATTCTTGGTTTCTGAAGTTTCACATTTTTAGCAGGTATAATATTTTCGATAAGTAAAACTGCAATTTGGACTTTATTTAATAATTTCTTATTCAGTTTCTGCGAATTTAAGGACTTCTTCTGCTTTTTGAAATGCTAGACTTAGTTTCTGACGGATATTTTGAGCTTCTTTTACTTTCTGAGCAACTGTAGAGATGTTTTGCATTAATTGAAGAATTTTAGGGTCATTGACGACATCTGTGAAAATTTCTGAAGTGGGTATTTTAGTCTTTAATAATTTTTCACTGTAGAGGAAATGCGTTTTTTCTTTAATTATTGGGACTTGCTGTTTTATAAAATTTGGAAAGTCTTCAATAATAGCAGGGAGAGTCTTGAGTGGTGGGATGTCTGCTGGTTTTTCAGTTTAGCACGAGACCACTTGGGATTTCAAAAAATTTTCAGTTCTAAGTTTTTCTGTGCTTCCACGCCACTCACGAAATGAGGTCTATATGACCACGGTCCAATTTTAAAAATTATTGAAAGAAAGTAATGGATAGAGTTTAATAAAAATTTAGGAATAATTATATTTTATATCAACTTGAAAGTACTGAAAAGGAGAAGAATGACAATATAACTTATAAGCAGTTTTGCAGTTCTAGAATATTGGTTCTAGAATAATATAATAATCATACAGACCCCATCTCTGAGTTTAAGGGTTAAACTCAACTTGCCAATTTGGCTTCAGAATTCTTACTTGAGTAAAAGACGAAACACCTTCACGGTTATTAATTATTGTTAATTGAACGGAGGTTGGTTTGTTCCCTTTGAAAAGACAACCAATTTCCGATCAATGACGATATTTACTTTATTCACTGACTAGTTTTCGTGATTGATTGATCAATTATCAATTACAACATTTCTATTTTTCGAGATTCAAATTCAAGTTTCGTTTAAAAACTTTTTCGAGGATTCAGTTTCAACGTTTCTGGATTACTTCATTCAGAAACGATTCTACTAACTTTATATTAGGATATAATATACTTTTTATTTATTTAGTAAATAAATTATTATTATATAGATGCATACATATATACATTTCTGAACCCGGTCCCAATAACAAAAGAGTACCTGAAGCAAATTTCTCCCGAAGATTTCTGTTTTAGTGATACACCATTCACCACTTTATAATACAGGGTGATCAGCGAATAAGCCCTGATTTCAAAATTAAATATCTCTACAACAAAGATCGATAGAATTATGCGGTAAACTGTACGTTTATTACCAAAACTGTAAAAATGGTGTACAAAAGTTTAGAATATTTATTTACGAAACTCGTTATATGGGATATTGTTCTTTAAGCGAATTTTACGGTTTAAGTGTGAAGAACATGATATTTAATAAATAAAGGTAACACAGAAAATGTTAAAAAAACGCCCCTTTGGATGCAATTTAAAATCTGAAACATTTCAAAATTCCCCCCCCCCCTCCCTTTCTTTCTTATTTATATTTTCTCTGACTTGAGCACACATCCATATAAAGCAAACATTTATTATTTATAATTTAGAAAAACTTAATTTAAAATTTTATTCCCTCATTTAACACATTTATATTTTAACCATATAATTTTTCAGTAAAGCAGTATAAAATTCAAACAAATCTTTTTATTAGAAAATATGTTAATCCTCTGAGAGTCAGAAATAAAAACTCATAAAAACTAAACTATTAAAATTATAACTATAAATTATAACTCTTAACCACAAACTTCATTTTCTTGGCTTATCTATATATTTACAAATAAACAGAATACTACATTAGCCTCATAAATTAATTAGCTATTTGGTGCTTTATTGATGCATGTTTATACAAAAATTAAAATAATATAAACTCTCAAATAACTAAAATGTTAAAATCTTTGCAACAAATGCATGATGAAAATGTTTTCGTTTGCCACATAAAATTGCTTCCAGGTCCGCCATTTCGAATCCACTGACTTAAACACCGAAAATAAAATATATGAAATATGTCAAAGCATGGAAAGGGAGAAAGTTTTGTTGTCAGTTCCATTGCATTTTTATTGTACAAGCTATTCAATTTAAGACTGACAAACATTCCATTAGACTGAATATACAATAATACAGTAAAAAGAACATATAAATGCTTCCTCCAATGACGCAGATAAAAAAAAATGGAAGATTTATTCTTTAAATGAGAGAAAACTCAAAACAATATTATGTATTTTAAGCACATCAAATACTCATAAAAAAATATGTGCAAGCCATATATGGCCAAGAGTATTAACTATTCTTACTTGAGGAATGGGTCACCTTCTAGCAAAACAATATTAATATTTCACATGCAATCTCACACCACTCGTCTCAATAATGACTATGCAGAACTCCCTCATCCCACTGCATCCTATATTGATAGAAAAAATCTGCATTCAGAGAAACATTTTATCAGAATCTAGCATTAAGATCCTCTTTTATTTGAATATGTTTTCCTAGATGAAATTTGAGACACTGAAAACTGGCAAATTAAAATTTCCGAGATAAATAGTTTTCACTCTCATAAATATATACAGTATATGGTTCCTCTGAAGTGAAAACACAAGTTTTAGATGTCTTAAGACATCGACATAGATGCAATTTCAAAGAATTCAGAGAATCTTTTTATCAGAAGGAGTTTGCATTACATTTTGTTTCCTTGTTTTCCTTTAAGTTATTGAGATAGGCGTAGGAAAAGGATATTTAGCAAAATAATGATACTTACCATCTCTATGCACTATCACTCACATTGGAGTATATGCAGAATGAAACAGTAATCTCCACAACGATCCGAAAATGGAGTGGAGCACATCCAGCTATAACTTTACTTTCAATCTTGGCTACTTTCTGCAAGAAGGAATGTATGCTGGGGAGCACGATAGGTGCAATGAAGCGAAACTACACTTGCGACACATGCTTCTGCTTACTATACAGGAAACACAACAGCAAAGAAGAAAGAGAAGGAGATATATCCAAACCGTGGAGTCTCCCAAAGATCACTGTGCTAGTCCACTTGGCAAATGTCAATAATCCCGTTCTTTTCCTTGTATCTCCATTTCTTGAGCCAGTGCCTTCTATCAGCAATTTTTAGATTCAATAAAGATTCTGTCCTTCAAACAAGCTGTAGGCTCTGCAAATTTTAAGCTATACACATAAGTAATATTTTTATATTCATACAATTTTGATAGTACAACATTAACCGGATAACATGAGTTATTCAAAATATGTTACAAAGGTGTAGTTAGATTAACTTGTTTATTGTTTTGTTAATTTGCCAAAGGTGATAAAAATGCAATGTTGGGTGTGTTACACACTCTCAATTCATTTTCAGTGTTTCAATTTCTCTTATTGGGCATAATCTTTTCCACCTTGCAGCGATGAAATTTCTGGCTTTTCTTGAATTTCAGCCAGATTAGTCACAACAACAACATATCTCCTTGCGAGGGCATATAATTATGTTGATATAATATTCTAGAATTACATGGGCCACAATGTTACAGAGCAGTGTTAATAAGATATGTTAGTTATGAAGTGCAAAATAAACTTTCATACAGAATACATCAGTCTTCCTGTAGGAGACGTGCATATTACATGCAAAGTGCCTTAAGATTTTAAATGTATATACGAGGTATAAATATACACTGCCTTCCAAAAATTTTAGTAACAGCAGGTTTTTCAAAGCTCGCCATTACAAAAATATCAGTGATATTTAAATTCACAGTATACATGGAGGAAAGTAGCACAGAAGGGCCTTTTTCTGTCCTCTGAAGTGTTCGACTTCCGCTAAGTTCAGCATTTTGCAAATTTCGTCGGCTTTCAGGCTATTGTAGATTTGAATGAAGAGCAGGGGCATCTGCATCCTGGTTTTTCAACGTTTTACTTGAGAAATTTTATGGACTTCGAACCCACTTTGATTGCTGTTTAATGATGTTGATTGGTGTTACCGAGGCAGCCCTCGAATGACTATTTTTAAAGGGTGTTCAGCTTTTAGACTGTGCGATTTGAACTCGATCTAATTTTTAAAAAATTAACTAAAAATTCTGCATCCAAAAATTAATATCTTGCTCAGAATGTATTCAGGGGGTATGCTTCTGAGCTGTTCCAACAGGAAGAACCAACCAGCTCTAGGTTTGATGAATACTGGGGGCTGGAGTCTTATGGCCGACTGTGGGGTATTATTTTCAGCATTACTAGATGAATTTTCCAAGTTTTCAAACTGATTAGATGTACTGGGAGTTTAATTAATATTATCTGGAGTCCCTGGGACTTTATTAGCGATAAGATGTTTGAAGGCTTTGTCTTAACTTCCAGACTCTACTGGTCGAGATTGCTGTTTGTTCTCAGTTTTTTTTAGTATTAATGTTTGCAGGACTAGAAGGGCAGGTAGCAATTAATGCTGTTTTTAGAATTTAATTTGTTGCAGTTCGCAAAAAATTCTTATTCTGTGGCTGTAAATGTCATTAGGTTAACACCGTTTTTAAGGAAAATAAAATTTTCTCACCCTTGGCTCTCATCTGTTTCAGCATCATCTCCTTTTTCGGGTTGTCCTGAAGTTTAAGGTGCTTCATCTTTCGAACATCTACTTGGTGCGGTGGTTCTTCAGTGCATAAATCTGTATCATATTCTTGATGAGTTCCTTTGGAGGTGGTTGAGGTGACCTCATCCGAGTTCGTAATAATACGAAGAGGTCCAAGAGGCTGCATAATCACATTCATAGCATGATGACAGCTGGCGGCCCCGCATTCGGATTGACAATAGCAACAATGACTCTCGGCATCCATGATACAGATCAAAACAAAAAAAATGATGATAACTCACCCGTTTGTTTATTCATTTTTGTGAACATGGGTTATCTAGCAGGTGAGTATACGAGACCTATGAAAACTCAAATTTCTAAGCGCCACCTCATAGACATCACGACGGACCACTCGGCTCATAGCAACAGGATCGTTTTTGTTTTGCTCGAAGAGAAATTTTTAGTAAGTACTTTTTCCTTATTCTATGCATAGGGTGCTAGCACCAAGCCTCAGACATTATCTTAATTTCATAGTTTGTCACTGTAAGAGTGGCAACCGCCGGGTCTCTTATGTTGTCTAGTTTGTTGCTGCTCTATGGATTTCAAAAATACACTACATGCTTTGGAATATTCGGTAAAAAATTATTTTAAGTTTATTAAGAGAAAGAACGGTTAGTTCTTGCAAATCTCGAACACTTGCTGACAACAGATGTCATCGGTAAATGTCAAGATAATTTTATTGGTTTTATTGAATTTAACTCTGATTTTATTGAATTTACTTGAAAGAAATGAAATTACTGAGAAATGAAAACCTGTGAGAGCGTCTTTTACGAGAACAGTTCATGCAATTTTGCTGGAATTAGAAAAGAAAATTCCTGATGAAAAGTCTCCGAAAACAGAACTTGTTACTTTAAAACGTTTATCTGTTGAACTTAGTACATATGATACTCAAATATTAAATTCAAAATTTTCGTCAAATGATCAGTTTGAAAGCGTATGCGCAAAAGTTGAAAATTACAAAGAAAAGTTAAGATTTAATAAGAGCAGAATTGGAATTGTTTTTAATTGCCAAATGAAGCAATCCGTTTAGCAATGTGCTGCCAAATGTGAATAAACGGAAAATAAAATTACCTAAAATAGAGTTAAAACATTTCGATGGAGAAATTAAGGATTTGTTACCATTTTGGGGACAATTTCAACGAATACATGAAGATAAAAAATTCAAAACCAGGACAAGATTCATTATCTCATTCAAGCGACCGTACCCAGTACAAGACCACGTAATAGTGTGAACAGCTTCCTTGCAAATGCCGAAAATTATAAAAACGCTATAGGAAGCTTAAGAAATAAGTTCGACGGGGAAGAATTTCTAGCAGAGATTCCAGAATTAATAGGTCCAGAATTAGATTCCAGAATTAATAGGTCTAATTATTAAAAATGTTACTTCAAAAAGGAAAATGCAGTAAATTAGAACTGTATGACAAGTTAGAATTGTATTTATGTTCGCTGGAATCAACAGGAATGACAAGTGACAAATACGCTGCAATGCTGTTTCCGATTGTTGAATCATGCATTCCTGAGGAAGTTTTATGAGTTTGGCTTAGAAATTATGCATCAGTGATTACAGCAGAAAATTCTCACTCTGAGAAATTGAAACAATTGTTGTTTTTATAGAATGAAGTGGAAGGACAGCAGAGAATTTCTTTGGCGAAAGCTGAATTTAAATTAGTTGATTCAAGTGGAAAGAAAGAAAGTAGAAGAGATAAAAGGTACCAAGGTGAACATTTCCTGCCTACAGTGAATGATTTATGATCAAGCCATAATAAAGGAACCAATTATGGTGAAAAGAATTCCTGCGTATTTTGCGAGAAAAATCGTGAAAGTCGAGCTTGTTTTGTTGCTCAGAAGATGACTTTCATTCAAAAGAACAATGAAAAGAAAAACAAAGGGTTGCTTCTTCTGCCTCAAAATTGGACACAGGGTCAAGCAATGGAAGACAAATGTATGATGTTCGTTATGCTCAAAAGAGGCATTGAGGTGTCATGTGTCTGGATTTGAACACCAATCAAAGAGCAACGATGCTGAAAAGAACAAAGAAGAGGAAACACAAAATGTATCACTTGCAAGGACCAATTTCCTAGATGGAGTGTTTCTTCAAACACTATTAATAATTATCGATGCAAACACAAGACAGATAGGGTACTTATCGACACAGGGTCGGTAGGTTCATAAATATTAAAGGAGACTGCTTTACACATAGGGTGCCACACCAATTGGATCTGAAACTTTTAATGCATGCACTTTTTGAAGGAGTAACAACGAACAGAGAAATTCACAAACACTATGAAGTGAACGTTAGAAGCTTAAAATGTGATTTTTCTAGACGACTAATCTTTTTGGAACAGTTGAAGACTTGTAGATCAGTAGTCAGTTTACAGCCTGGGCCATGGATAGAACTGAGGCAGAAAAACATCTATACATCTGATGTAGAAAGAAGGGTTTTGAAAATAGAAGTTCTCCAGGGTTCGTACACATTTCTACACACAGAAATTAAGTACTTTTAAGGACCATTAATGAAAAAAATTAAGGACCTATGAGCAAACAGAAACTGAATAAATTCAATTAAAAATATTATCTATGCCTGAACTTCACATTTGTAATATCATCCTAAAAAGGAAATAGATCTGTAAAGTAGGATGAATTATTATTAAACATGAATTAATTAACAAATTATTAATAAGTTTGAGAATAAAATCAGCTCTATAAAATGTATCAAGTAGCATTAAATATTTTACATTTATAATAGTTGGGCAACTTTGAAAGAAGATAAGTGACATTTTATTTGTTTTGCTAACATAAAAGCTTTATGTTGAATTTTTTGTTTCTGTTTTTTTTTTTTAGTGTTTCATTTCATTTTTTTTAATGTTTCATTTGCTCAGTCTAGAGATTTAGTAAATAGCAAGTAGATTTTAGGTCAAGTGGTATAGATTAAAATGAGAAGTAAGATCATAATCAGCATGATTCATAACAAAAGATCGCCCTGTCACCACTGCTGCTTGCCTAGAGAGAAACCTGATTAGAACAAATCTAAAAGGCCCGATGCAGGCATGATTGGCAAGATTTAAAAGTTAGTCGGGCTCTGTCTGTCTCAGTTAGTGTCTTAGCTTCGTGTAGGTCCAATAAGCCACCAAAGCACCACAGGTGATAAGTTGTTTTGTACTGTTTTAAGTCTCACTAGATGCAAAGAATATGTTTTACATGAATTTCTACATTTTAAGTGTTTTATCTTGTGACCACGGTAAGGATTAATGAAAGGCAATAACTCGCTTTAATATGTAGAGATAATTTTTAAGGGTAAGCAGTTGGTTATAAATAATTAAATTAGGTAGTTAGATAACCTTAGTCATTATGGATTTACATGGCCAATATGAAATTTTATTTATTTTTTACAATGTTTGTTAAAAAAGCCCTATTAAAATCACAATCTAATAAAATTTCACAGTTTAAAATGGATGCAATTTATGGCATTGATTCTTAATCAGTATTAGGAAAATTACACATTAAAAGCTACAAAACATTTACGTTTTGTAACAACAAACCTCAACAAAATATTTATGCATCTTTTTAATATGAAGCCTTCCCAGACATTTTGGCTGATTTAAATCGATTTTCTTCTCTTTAAGCATCTTTTTTAACAATCAGAAAATTGTCTCAATACGCAAATCAGTGTTCTCACTAGTATCTGCGTGCTTTATCTCCTAGCTTGTCAATCTCTCTACAATATACCTATAAGGGTTTATAGATACGGTAAAAGTTAAATAGTCCAGAACCTCCCAACAGAGGTGAAGCAAATTATCGCTATGTCTGAAAGTAATTACAATGTCAGACAAAGATTTAAATAAGCCTCCTCACTTAAAAAGAACTTAGACATAAAAGCATGTTCTGATGCTAACAAAATCAATTACAGCTCGAGGTGATGTAATTAAACAAGAACAGTCAAATTAAAACTAAAAATGTCGACTGGTGGTCAAAGACTATACAATTTAATTTTAATTTAAGCTCACTCAGTAACTCTATCATATGAGGAAATAGAAAAAAGCTGGCTCAGTAACTCTATCATATGAAGAAATAGAAATCGGAAACTATAATAAAGGCTGAAATCATAAACAACTGGGTAATTTACATAATAATAACTGTACCTATCTTTGAAGAGTATTTTCTTTACGTATTCAGTTTCTTTCTTCAAAACATTTCATTTTAGAATTTTCGGATTTAAGGATTTCTGTTATTCTAAAAAAACTAAATGTATTTAGAATGTATAGAAAAAGGCTGCTAATTTTATTTCTTTAGCAATATCAAAATTGAGAAGAAATATGAAATATACATGGTAAGGTCTGGTTATAGAGTTGATATGGCAGATTTTTTTGAATTTAGTGACAAATTGAGCAACAAAATCTAGGAAATGTCATAACTTTTAGAATTTAGAGCAGGCACTGGAAGCAGAATTTAGAAAGGCACTAGGCAGAAGAATTAAGGATTCACAGAGATTGCATCAGGTGGAAAAATGCCTAGCGCCAGCTCTGTATGATGCATTAAGGCATATTATATGAATCTTTTAAATTGTCAGTTTTCAATTTCCTTATTAATAAAAAAATGCATTTCTATAATGCCTGTCCATATGATAAGGTTAGAAGCATTTCTGATATTTTCCATGTCCAGTGAAAAGTAGAGAAAAAATAAAGAGAAGATAAACATGCTAAGTAAAAGATTCTAGTATCAGAAGTTAAAAACATTCAAATATTATGTTTTCATTGTTCTTCCAGATGTTCTCCAAGAAGTAAGAAATTCATCACAAACTTTCTGTGAAATACATCCATTATGTGTTAATACCACGGAGACATTTTTCATTTTGCCACATATTACTGGAATCTTCTAGAATCGTGGGTCTATAAATCTTGCCTTCAAATTTTTCTAAACTTTCGAAGCTGCAGTGTCTAAAATCCTAAAGAAAAATTATCCCTACTAATTCTGTAATAGCCAAAAGCCAGAAATATTTTGAAAAAAAGGAAAAGTGTAAAATAAATTTT
>KK114425.1:756633-776185 GCA_000611955.2 Stegodyphus mimosarum
AAAAAAAAAAAAAAAAAAGGAAAAGTGTAAAATTAATTTTATAGAGAAAACTGATGCCTATTCTGAGAATTCTGAGTATCCTGAGACAATTACATGGCAAAAACTATGAAAAAATAAAAAAAAAGAAGACATTTTTAGTTAATTACATAGCTAATTTCGCTTTTAGTAAGAACTGTTTCGTAAATTATGTTTTATAGCACTATATCTTGTTTATTTTTCAGATTCGAAATATTGTATAATAAATTGTTAAAATGGAACTTTATAATACGACAGCGAAAAATAAAAATATTTTATTTTAATGTTATTTTTTAAATATAATTTCAATAGATTAGCATTATTTAATGAAATTTATCAATCTTTCAATGTATTAAAAAAAATCGTCGAAAAATTCCCAGATCTCGGAATTAAACATTTTCTATAAAAACTGATCTTAAAATCACCAAACTGCTGATAAGTCACCAAATTTAGAACCGTTAAATAAAAGAAAAGTTGTTTAAGAGCTCTTCATTAGAAAAAATGAATTTCGGAATGCTTATGTTTTACTTCTTGCTTAGAAACTCGAATAGCCCACTATTTATATTAGAAACAAGAACAAATTATAACACATGAACCCATTCAAAAGATAACCATATATATGTCAGTGAATCGCCAAAAATATTCCTCCAAAATGCTAATTCATACTCAAAATGGCAGTCATAAAAACAGACAGAAATTTCAGATGATTAAAATGAAGGACCTTCTGCCGATTTTGGCCGAAATTAAGGACTTTTAAGAACCAAAAATCGATTCCAATAAACCTCAGGACTCTTAAAGACCGTATGAACCCTGTTCTCATTCGAGCTGACGTCGCATGTGCACTGTAAACCAGAAGAATTCAGAAATTAAAAAATGGGCTGACTGCTATGGAAGCAGTACTTGAATGGACAGTCATGGAAAACATAAATGATTATATTTCAGAAAGGAACTCCTTGTCCATGCCCATCAACAATAATGTCCATGTTGACTCATAGCAGTGACATAGAAAACTTGTAGAAGCTAGAAAGTGCTAGTAAAAATACAACTGGTTTAAGAGTTAAGAAGCAATGTGGGATCACTTTCACAAGACTCTGAAGAGGGTGGACGATCGATATGGAGTCAGTTACACTGGATCAATGATAAAGAAGCTCTACCAAGTAAAAGAGAAGTTGCTGAAAAGTGATTGATTTCTACGACAAGGAAGCTCCTGTTGAAAGATAAATTTGGCGCATACAATGCAGTGTTTGAAAAGTGGCTCGAATCTGGAGTAGTAATAGAAGTATCAGAAGAACAGGAACGAATTAATAATCATTATCTTTCCCACAGACCGGTCTTCAAATTTTTAATTTGTAAACTATGAATTAACCATTTCTGATTTAAGGATTTTGGATTTAATAAATGGTTTATAGAAAATATGAAATGTTGGACTACCTTCATTGTTGTCTAACAGTGGCATTAAAGGTTATTTGTTCGCTCTAAAATTCAGTGAAGGTTATTCAGTTCGATCAAAAGTTATTCCTTCACATTAAAATCCAATAGAAAGAAACTTTATGTAATATTTCCGTCCACTGATTAATGAAACTGGTACATCTTCAAAAGGTTAAAGATTGTCAATTTATATAAAGTCCCCACAAAGGCAGATAATAAAATGGTGAATGCTGCAGGCAAAGCATACTATGAGAAAATGTGGGAGAAAAAGGCAGTGAATTTGAATAACAGTTGGAATGTAGTGTTTAATGAAAACAAATATTTAAAGCTCAACATGTACAAGAAAAAGGTCTGTATGTTCATATATTCAGCAGAAACAAATAACCATATTTTGATGTACAATTAAAATCAAGCAATAAATAGTTATCCACAATGATGTTTATATTATTAGGTCAATTATATTTTGTGCAGAAAGAATGCCTGAAGAAAGAAACATGCCTTATTTAAGTTCAGTATTTTACAAGTCTACTTATTTAATGAACAATTTGTTAAAATATATATTAAATATGCACTATATTCAGATGTTCTGAATAATAAGTTGGAATTTAGAAAAACAGTGATATAACTTAAGAGAATGTTCTGAACACATAGAAAATTTTATTATTGTCTTACTTAAATAATTTATTAATTAAATTTGAGAAAGATGCAAAGAAAAACAAAGAATTATACTAGTAATCCCAGGATTACTAAGCTTCTTAAATGAATTACACAATGACACACTGGCAAGCTATATAGGCATGACAGTGAAGAGATGAAAGTTTATTTCCTTCTGCTGCAAAAATCTGTCAAGGCATATGTCAAGTTCTGTGAAATATGCCAAATAATTAATGATATTAATTATAGTCTGATCCAGTACCTAAAAAGTATAAAAACAAATGGCACTCAAGTATTATCCCATCATCCCACACCACTTCTATTTAGAATTCTGCAGTGACCATTAGTGACTGCCAATCACTGCATAAATTTCTGTCAGAGGTTAAGTATACTAAACAGACTTTCCTAATGAAAAAGTCAGAATTGATTTATTAACTCCATATGTTAAAATACAATATATATACATTTTCATGAGTTACCCTAACTTTTCAAAGTGGGTGGAAATATTTCCACTATGCTGAGCCTCCACGAAAACAATTTCAGAGTCATATCTAATTAAGTTTATACACAGTCATATCTAATTAAGTTAAAATACAGGACCTTACCAAAAATAATTTTGAATAATAATGCATAATTCATTTTCTAGGGTATGTGGATGGGTCTCAACATTAAACATAAGAAATTAAATAACCTTTTAGTAAACACCAATGGTTCCATTTTTTAATTATAAAGTAACAAGTAAGTAAATATATGTCACAATTTAGAAAAATATTGAATTAAAAAATTAATAAAACACAATAATTTTAATTAATTTTTTAATAAAATACAATGGTTCAATGAAACTGACTATGTTAACAAAAAGGCATTACAATGAGTCTTTGCAGCAATCCCAAAAAGGTAAATTACAAAACTACTAAGGAATTAATTTTGTAGTTATTGAGCAAAAATCGTACATTCAATACGCCATCACTATACTATGTAGTTACCACCTAATATCGTATGTTTTTTCGACAAGAATACTGTATGTAGATGCGAAAGCAGGATCTTCTATGAAAGGAAATGAAGGTAAAAAGGGAAAATCAACATGGCCACAAAAGCATGGAATTTTGCGACTTCTGAGGATATTAAAGATGACATAATCTATCTCTTTGCAACAACCATGCACAACGAGATTGCTGTGTCACTACGACATCAGCATGCAACTTGGGATATGAGAAACCAATCAGAAGACATGGGTAAGTCATATGGCCAAAAGTATTAAATACTCCTCAGTTTTACTTCAGAATTTAGTCACCTTCTGCTGGAGCAATGACAGTATTTGACATTTATTTAATTTTACAGTCTGGAAGTCTGCCCCCTCCCCTGCTATGAGAAGAGAGGTAAAGGATTAATTTTCATGGAAGTT
The DNA here is from genome assembly GCA_000611955.2 of Stegodyphus mimosarum. Lineage (NCBI taxonomy): Eukaryota > Metazoa > Arthropoda > Arachnida > Araneae > Eresidae > Stegodyphus > Stegodyphus mimosarum. Next base: position 760,136 of record KK114425.1, read on the forward strand.
AATTTTTTTCCCTTCTATGTAATTGCAATAAATTAAGAATTCAGTTTTGCAAATTCTTAAAATGATACAAAACTTACTCGAGAATCTTCAGAAAAAATTCAATTTATACTTATTAAAAGCTCAAACTGAACATTAGTGCAAAGAAAATTCTTAGATACATTTTAACTAGAAAGTCATAGTAACTAGTAACTTTAAGTCACTAGTAACTTTAAGTCATTTAAACTAGAAAAGTAGCAAGCCTGTTCAGGTAAGTTTGGCAGATAACATAACAGAAACTACTTCTACTCTTAAGGAAGTATTATCATTAGAAGTACAGTAGAAATCAGTAAAGTATTTACTGCCCTCAATAAATATACTCTGCAAAATAGATTAAATATGAAGATGCTATTTACCGTCCAGATATTTCACTATAATCTTATCCAAGTGCAGAAATTCCTCATATTCAAAAGCAAAAGTGTCTTGTTAATGGCTAGAGTCTTAGACATCTTCTAATAGACAAGATAAGTTCAACTCCATTCCAGTTGTGAAAGACAATCAACTTCTCTTAACAGCACACTTCTCCAAAAGATTTCCTGTACTGCATTGACTTTCATTAAAGTACCAAAGCGGATTATGTACCTTATAAAGGCCATTCATTTTAGGTAAGTGTTAACACGATATGGTAGCTATTGGGAGTGCAAAGTGCAGTTTCAAACAGAAAGTTTCAGGCTTCATACAGGAGACCGGCATACTACATACAAAACGCCTCAAAATTATATATATATATATATATGCACATGCATGTGTGTGTGTGTGTGTGTAGATACAGTACGCGTGCTGGACCCCAGCAAGGGCAATGACAGATGCTAATAGTTGCTAAAGTAGATTTAAGGCAGGAAAAATTTCAGTTATTTAAGATAGGTTATATCAATCAGTGGGTAACAATTATTTTTGACAATACAAAAATTTCGAGCAACATAATGACAAAAAAAAGATAGTCATATCACGATTAAAACTTGTTCAGATGAACCAGCAACAAATCATTCATTAGGCTTCATTCACATCATCAAATACAGTGGTTGGGCGATATTTCTAATGAGGTAATTTGAATATTAGATTCATTGCATATAGAAGCTTCTAAAAGAGAGCAGATGCTTTAATATTTATTTTGTGTCAAAATGTTGACTCCAATACTCATTATTTATGGTCTCAAAAAGTAGCTATTGACATTCCTTTATTAGACAGCTTCCTAGAATTTAAGCAATAGATGTGCTTCATTAGAAACGGGATATAAAAAGCCCATTTTTAAAGATGTAGAGACATTAGGTTATTTCGAAAGCAGGAGTGATGAAAAATAAGCAACGCCTTCTCCAGGAATCGAACCACGGACCATGCGAAGAAGGTGGGAGAAATACCTTACAAAGATGGCATGCAATTATTAAGTTGCAACAAACCTTTGAAAATTAAACATTAAATAGTGTTGTTGGTCTCCTAAACGTGGCAGACATGCTGCGGCCAGGTCATCCAAGTGTCAGCGATGCAGACGTCCAAGCTGTTGCCGCACTAATTGACAGTGATCGCCGCCAAACGATTCGTCAGCTGGCCGGACAAACAGGATTAGCGCATACGACTGTGCTGCACATTCTGAAGGAATGCCTGTCCATGAGAAAAACTGCTTCATGGGTTCCACATCAGTTGACGGAAATGCAGAAATGGCTACGATACGATGCTGCCCGAACCCACCTGGAGCGCTATGAGCGCAAAGGGAGATGCTTTTTTACGCCGTATCATTACGCTGGATGAGACTTGGACCCGATCGTACCAGCCAGAACTGAAACGCCAATCAAACGAATGGCGTCATCACGGGTCACCACGACGTTCGAAATTTCGTCAGAGCCCCAGCAATGTGAAAGCTATGGTGATTCTCGTGTATGACTGTGATGGTGTCATCCTAACGCATACCGTTCCCCCACAGCAGACTGTCACTGCGCAGTATTACTGCTCATTTTTGGAGCACAATCTCCGTCCAGCTTTTAGAAAAAAACGGCGACACTTTCTGCAAAACGCTCCTCTCATTTTGCATGACAACGCTCGGCCGCATGCAGCGCAAGCAGTGACTGATTTGTTCAAACGATGGGGCCGGGAAGTGCTTTACTTTACACCATACTCCCCAGATCTCCCTTGTGGCTATGACTAATTCCTAAGATGAAAGAACCACTACGTGGCACTCACTTCCAAACTGTTCCTGAGATTCTTGCGGCAGTAGACCGGTCCATTCAAACTATCAACAAAACAGGCGCTGCTACAGGTATTCTGCGACTTCCACATCGTTGGAAACGGGTTGTACACAATGCTGGTGACTATATTGAAGGACTGTAACACATGGTGACATGAATCACTTTTGTATTCCTTGTGAATAAATAGTTGCCACTATTAAAGTTCCAACCCTCGTTCTTGCGAATTTCAGGTAATATTGCCAAATGTTTAACAAAATAAGTAAGATTTCTCTTACCTAAACGTCCTCTGAGAACCACGAAGTCAGAATCCGCGAAGGGATTCAGATCCTTGAAATTAATTTAATGTAAGTCACTTCCATGCCGTCTGCACACAAATTGCTCCTGACATTCTTTGTAAGGGGATTTTTCAAGTTATTCACAAACCTGAAACTATAACTAATAACACATAAAATACTTACATAATCATGACTCAATTTAAGTAAATTACGTACAACGTTATTCACTTTTATCTCAGACAGTTACTGTCTCAGTTCGATACTCACTGGCCACCAGAAACGCTGGACCACACCACCACAATTTATGATGCACTAGCTTATCAGGATCTACGCTCCGTCACAGGCTATCTGCAGGATTCTGATGCGATGCTACTGTTGAACACATGAAAGTTCTTGAATTGTGGCCACTCTATGCTCAGCAAACGTCTTGAAGTCCATAGGTTCCTTCTGTATCCATGTGAGGACTATCATTCAGTCTGTCCATAAGGAGACCTGAGTCACTGCTGATTTCAAGGCGATAAGGACATTTTGTACCAACTTTGATAATAAGACAGTTGCACATTGGGAATTATTAGGCTCTTAAGGGAAGCAACTCTTGATTTGCTCGATATTAACCTTACCAATGTTCTCCCAGAAGAATTGATGGACATGCAATAACTGCTGCTCTGAAACGACGTTTAGAACCGTATGCAAAACCATGGATTTCAACAATTACGGCCTCATCAACCACTACACATCTGCCAACGTCAAGCCTGATCAACTACTACACATCTGCCAACGTCAATGTTATTTACGCTCTTCAGTGTCACCAGAAATTGATGCCAGTCCTGATTTTACGCAGCAGGAAGTCAATCACTCCAATCAATTTTAAGACGCCGCACTTTATGCATAAAAATCTTTCCTTTGGCTATAATCGGGCCAAAAACACCCAAAGAATCAAATACTCTGGCAAACGAAGATATCTCATAGTTATATATCATACACCAACCACTACTTTGAAGGAAATGCAATTCTTTATTGGCTTCCATGAGACACCCAAGGTTTTTGTTTCAATCGGATCGAACAAATTGTATTCTTTCTGATTTACAGACAGTTCAGAATGATTTGTGCACCATTTATGCAACTGCATGCCTACTGTTTCCAAAACCGCTATAAACTGATGTTGTAATCCTTTGGCGTCTTCTAACGTCGAAGCTTCGCATCATCCATGTAGAAATTTTCCCATAACACAGGTGCTTGCCATTGGAAAATTACTCTCTTCATCTAATGCTTTAGTGTCCATAACGGTTAACAGCTCTTAGAATTTTGGTGGCTCATTCCCACTTTCACTCTACAAGATTCTTTGAAGGTGGTATTCACCTTCATCCCTCAGTCACATTCTATACATCTTTTCCACATCGGCCATTAAGGCATATATGTGATTTCTAAATCCAATCATTATCGAAAATAAATCTTTTTGGATAATTCCACCATTTTAATAGACAGAGTTGATTGAAATACCCTTATATACTATACCGTTGTATTGGAGAATTGAGCTAAAAATATTCACTTAAGAACACTTAAACACGACTCTCAAATTAGTACTATTTTTTCTGATTTATATACTTGCATGCCACTTCAGAAAATGTTCCTTAACCTTCATATCTCATATTTGAATATACCCACAAATGAAGTCACATTATAAAGAGAGATATCTGGGTCTCTCAATAAGGGAATCCACTCCGATATGAATTTTTTTAAGAGCAATGCCTCTAGGCTGACCTAAATACAGAGTGTCATCTTTAAGGGGCATTGTCACTGTTAGAAATAGATTAAGAAATCCTCACTTGTAACATGGAAGCTTTAGACCAGCCTGCTACATCTGATAATATTACACCTGTCAGTTCAGGTCCATGGATGAAAGAGCTCTAAGACATACAGATAGCATTCTCAGATATGGGTAAACACTCACAACCTGTTCATGCATTGTCCGATGTGCGTAAACACTCACAAGCTGTTCAGCATTGTCAGATGTGGGTAAACTGTCACAATCTGTTCAATTACTCTTTGGAGCCGACGTGAGAGGAAAACTTGACAGGTCAGTCAAAGTGATAACAAACTTACGACTTGTGAACTTGTAGCCACAGAAACTTTAATTGGTGGGACATTATCAGGAAAAGTATCTGATGAAGAGATATCATCAACAAATGCTATGCTGATAACTTCAGTTTTATTAAAAGAAATGGATTTTTCTGAAATGTGGAAAGAGGATTATTTAGGGATACAACATCCCTGAGAACAAAAATCTAAATCAGAACTGTACAAGGCCTCTCCGGAACATTTTTAAGGACTGCCAAAGCTGATGAAGATAAACGTTTTCTGGTCACTTAACCATGGTTCCTTTGCCAGATAATTTTAAACTGCCACTAACATGGTTACAAGTTACCAACTGTAAGCTTAAAATTGAGAATTTATATGAAGACTACGGAGAAGCGTCCAAAGAATAATTATTTCCTTCTATCTTAACGAGGTGTCGCTTGTATAAATTTGGCATAGTAGCTGATATATGCAAAGTGTTTTTGCAAATAAGTCTCTATAAAAAAGATAAAGACATTTCTGCCGATTTATATGGTACAATGAACATGGAAAGCTCAAACATTAGCGTCGTCGTAGAGACGCTATTGGTGCTATTGGTTTTCTTGTAGCCCATTCTTCCTTGGATCAACTATCCGATACCATTTAGAAAGGGAACTAGATGAACACACGCAAGGGAACGAAAAACATTCTGAAGATAGTATCCAGCAACTGATGCTCAGCTTTGATGTGGATAATTGCTTTACCAGCCTCAAAATTGATCAAATCAGACCTGAAGCAATTTATTGAAGTTGCAACTGAAATTGTGACTGAAAGAAAATTTGATCTACGAGGGTGGCAGTACACTAACCCATGTGAATGTATAGCAAGTCCAACTAACGTTCTAGGAATAATGTGGGACAGATATTGTGATACTCTTTTCATAAAAATTCCTGATGTGAAAGAAGTAACGAACGTAGTAATCACCAAAAGAAATATTTTAGCTGTTTTGCACAAAGTCTTTAATCCTCGCGGCACAACTGTCTCAGTGACACTGCGTCCACAAATCTTGCTTCAAAACTTGTGGAAATTCTAAAAATTACCTGGGATGAAGAAGTTAATATAAAAAATCAAGTCAAGATTTTTAAAAAAGCTAAATGAGCTTAAAAATTTGCAACATGTTAAGGTACCAAGTTGGTTCCAGGGTGATGAAGGACTCGAGCACATTTTATTACATTTTTTCCGTGATGCGAGCAAATCTGCTTATTTGACTGTAGTCATTCTGCGAGTTGGTAGGGAAACCACTGGCTCATGTACAATTGGTGCAAAGTAAAATTAGAATCGCTCCTTGTGGTAAAAAAGAAGCAACAACTGCTAGGTTGGAACTTCTTGGTGCTACTATTTCTGCTCGCCTTTCCTCGAAGGACATGAAAGTGTCCCAAAAAAGATGATGTTTATTTCTGCACTGACTCTACAACAATATTAGCTCGGCTAAAAAGAAAAGACTATTGAAGTGTATCTCTTCAGAAAAGTGTTACAGAAATTAGGATCTGACAGCTCTTCAAGCATGGAGACACATTACTGAATTTTTAAGACCTGCAAATTTGCCGAATAGCGATTGTTCAGGGCAGCAGTTATGCAATTCGAAATGCTGGAAACGTCCCAACTGGTTGTATCTTACTGAAACAGAACTAGATGTCAATCAAGAAGAACCACTTAAAGAGAAAAGGAGAGAAATAGTATATTCTATGGTAAATATTCAACTAACAGAATCTGGAGCAATTACTTTTCCTCCTACAGTAGATATATCAGTATAGTGCCATGGATTCTGCGTTTTCTCTGCACAATTTCCCGTGAAAACAAGTTAAAAAGGTAACTTGCGTTTTCAACAAATCATAAAAGCAAAAGTTCTCTTTTTAATTTCATACAGTTAAGGAATCTTCAAGACGATGAGTTTCTTATCAAAACGCAAGAAATAAAGAAGGACTTCTGAGAATACAAACCAAACTTTTGAACTGTACTGAAAAAGAGGATCTAAGACACCCAGTTCTTTTACCTGCCTGTGCTGTCTTCCTCAAGTCAATCCGTGAACAGCATGAAAAAGCAATGCATGCTGGTTCTTCAATCTTACTTGTCATGCTTAGGGAGAGCTTTTGGATTCTTAAGGCTAAAAAAATTAGTAAAACAAGTTCTTTCTAAACGAGCAACATTTCGCACCGCTACCCTAGAGACAGAGTTACTCACACAAGAGTCTTTGAGGTATCTGGTATGTATTATATTGATTCTCTTTACCTAAACTCAAGGTTAAGCTTGGATCACATTACTCACTTGCGCCTTATACCGAGCAGTCCATTTCGGATAGTCCAGTCACTCACTATGTAGAGAGACATTAAGTTTTTTTGGAAGCAGGAGAGATTGAAAAATTAGCATTGCCTTCGCCGGGGATCGAACCACGGACCTCTGAATTACCGGCTCAGTGTGCTGTCCATTACACCACGAAGGCACGCTACGAATGTGGGAGATATACCTTATAACTATGCATGCTTATATTCATGCCTTCAGACAATTTATTGCAAGAAGAGGCAGGATTTCAGTTCTTTACTCGGATAACAGCTCGAGCTTTCTAGGAACAAACATTGCGTTAGAAGCATAAGCTGAGCACGATCCTGTGTGACTGCGAATCAGTAATAAATGCTAGACCGCTGGCCTACATACAGGATGACCCATGTTAATTTGTACCCCTGACACTAGGAATGTTTATTCATGGAGGCAAGAACAATAACCCAACAGATCTTCACAACACAGACCGATTTTCCTTGATAAGCAAACACATAAGAGTACTTGCAGAAGTTAAGTGAAAATCTTAGATTTAGATAGAAATTTAAAGATGCGGATTTTGCTGTGTAATTGACAAGGGAGTAAAAAGAATTGAGGTTTTAAACGTGGAGGATATTCTATTGGGCATGATCATATCCGACGCATCGACTTGGAATAATTTTTGAAATTTGTCCTGGAAAAGATGGTGTTCCAAGAGTTGCGAGACTAAGAACGTACAAGGGTGAGAGGTTATGTTCCTTTTCAAAGACTATCGATTAAAAGTGTAAAAACAAAAACTAATGTTGATATCTTGAAGGCTTCTAGAAAAAGTGATATATATGTCAGAACTCTTTGAGACTCTTCCATTGAGACAACACTGATACCGTTGATGTGAGACACCCTCCCAAGAGAACCACAAGAATTTCTGATCGAATGGATTTATTTGCATTTTCTTTATTTTTTTAAACGTTTGCAATTGTATAGGACATAAGTTTTACCTTCCCAAGCTTGAAAAGAATGCGTATTCAAAATTTGAATATAACTTTTGCAATAGTTTTACCTCCCCAAATTTGAAAAGAATGCTTATTCAAAATTCGAATTGCAAAGTTCAGTTTGTAATTTCACTTTGCAAGGTGGGAGTATGTTAAAGATCGTACAATATTTAATATCGTTATTTAAACTTAACTACTACTTAACCTATGATTTTCAACTTGTTTCTGTTATTACTTTTCTTTGCTGCTGAATGGCAACAATTATTATTGTTATTAACTAAATATGCTTTCGTTTTTACATAATGTTTAGAATGGAATTAGGTCTAAGTAGAAAGTGTGCCTTCTTATTAAGTTTTAAAAAAGGCTCTTTTGCACTCTTTTCATGATTCAATGGTTACGTTAGACATAGCGATAATTCAGTTAATGTCTTCTGAAGATTAGTTACACTAAGGTGATTGCAAAGAATATATCTAAACTTTCTAATATGTACATTTAAAGATGTTGAAGTTGGTATTTAAGTACTTGCCATGCAGTCAAATTTTTGTATATAAATATTACTCTTACTAATAAAGTTAAATAACTGAAACAAGCAGAATAGAAAATTCACTGAAAAGAATTAGCAATAAAAATATATCAGTAATAATAATTAGGAAAAAAAAAAAACTGCCAGCTCAAAAAAAAAAAAAAAAAAAAAACAAAAAAAAATTTAATAATTATGAACAAATTAATTTAAAAATAAAAATCTAAATCAACTGAGAATTAATTAATTGTAAAAGTGAATGTTTAAACCAGGGGTTCTCAACCTTTTTGTTGCTAAGAACACATTCTAGAATAACTGTTGAACAGCAGGTACCATTTACTTTTGTTCCAAGGTGAATTTATAGTTGGATAGAGTCAAAAATACATGCACATAAATAACGAGATCAGTCACATTTCCTTATGTTCCAGTATCTGTGTTGCACACAATTTCTAGTTCATGAAAAATGAGAAAACATTCACATCGAATTTTATAGAAAACTGAAGCATTTTTATTGTGATCGCACCTATTGTGCAGCGGCAGGCGCCATTGTGCCCTTGGGCACAGGGTTTGAGCACTCCTGGTTTAAACAATGGATAATTAGCACTATAGTATTATTTTTGTCAAAACAAAGACACATAATTAAAACGACTAAACTGAATTACACTCCATAACTTACAAAACCAATAAAGACTGAATTTTTAATGATGTCAGAGGTGTAAATATTACGTCATGGGCTATATTTACTATTCGAGTATATTATTCTATTCTTGTCTTGCTACATTAGTTGAAAAATTTCTGGCAATATTGTTCCAGCCATCAGTTAGTGTTAATTTTCTAATTTGATTTCAACACATAGCTGTGAGTATTTTACATAGTCTTTTATGAAAATGATTTACAATGGACAGATAACTGAGATTTCAGGGTCATATTGGATACCTTGCCAAAATGCAGTTTCCTTACAATGTGAAAAATGGATTGCATTGTTGGTATACTGAAAATTGGCAGTATTCCATAACAAGCTACTAATCAATGAGAATAGAAAAAAGGTTTCCAAGATACCTGTGAAATAACAGCATATGTACTCCATTTTGAATGTTTCATCAGTATATATTAATCTAATTTATTACAGAATTTTTTAATTTAAAAAAAAAGTTTTGTGGTTTTTCTCGTACTGTACACGTGTAAAAATTCTCAAACGTTTTCATGCACTTTGGTGGGCCTATGCGAGAAAATTTTTAATAATGGCACTCACAATTTCAAACTAAAAATTTATAAAGTATGTTCTTTTATTTATTTATTTTATTTGCTGAAACCTCCATGCCGATTTTGTCCAACATTTTCAAATGTTAGCTTATACATAAACTTTACATTTTTTCTGCACACAGCCGTTAAATAGACCTAAAATTATTCAATTTGTAAGGTTTACCTTATGTTAATTAACAGTTATTTTAAGTTTAGTATCTTTCCTATATTATTCCAATTTCAGCTTGCAATTTCCTGCCAGAAAGCAATTTCAGAAACTCAGATAATGCAAATGAGAATGAGTACTATTTAAGTCGTGACTTAACAGACTTCAACAGAGAGAGTCTGATTTCTTAACTAGCGCGCGTTTGCCTTCTGGCTACATCTCTTTTAGCTATTACTACGCTCGGCCATATCTTAGGCCCTTGTTAGGCTTCGTCAATTTAATTAATATTTAGGGGCCAACTAGTTAGATTTTGATAGCTTCGGCTATATAATTTAAGAGCTTTAGTTTTAGTTCAAATTATTAATACGAGGGTAAGTTGAAAAATAAGTTTCCCCTGTCGACTGTGGTCAGAGTTGTGTATGAAAGTCAAAAAATAAAATGAGACATTAAAGATATGACATAACTTTATTTTTCCACATAGGTACCAAGTACATTGTGACATTTGTCATATCGCTTGATAAGCTTCAAAAAGCCCTCCAGGAAAAAATCAGGGCTTTGCATATGGAAGAAGTGTTGAACGGCTTGTTTCACTTCAGTATTGCTTCCAGTATTGACACCCATGCGTTGTTCCTTGTGTGTCGAGGTCAATTGTCGGGGCACTCATCGTGCTGACAATTTTCTGTATCGAAGAATGTCGTGGATGATGTTTTGAGCTCGCTCATGTGAGATTCCAAGTTCTTCCGCTACTTCATCGATGGTGATACGCCGGTTCGCTCTAATCATGTCATCCACCTTCCTGACATTTGCATCTGTAGTGGCCGTGCGCGTCCGTCCAGCTCTCGGTATGTCCTCCACTTGCTGACGTCCATCACTGAATGTGCGACACCATTTGCTTCGACATCACACCTGGCCCATAGACTTCCACGAGGCGGTTATGAATTTCTGTTCCTGATACTCCACGTGCCCATTCATAGCGGATAACCGCTCTCACTTTCTCCTTCGACCACGAATTCAAAACGCTCCTTCTCTCCATACCTACCGGGGTTCAAATGAGAGGCTGGTCTCCGCTTTGCGCAGGCACTGCAACAGCGTCATCTGCTTGATTTGCAGAGACCTCTACCCAATGGTCTATCGGTGACTTGCGCGTTTTCCCGTCCACAAATCGGCAAGCCTTCTGTAAGTTTTTAATAAAGCAAAGTCACCTGGTCAGAAAAATAGGGCTCCTAATGGACAAACTGGCAGAACTAAATATGGACCTATGCCAAACTTAGCCAGACTCACAGACTGCCACAATAGACAAATAGCAATTTAGTGACTGGCACCAGTATCTAATATCTCTGAATAACCTTGAGTAATATTGAATGTGTGTACAACACTAATAGTTCTATTTATTGCATGTATATATATATTTTTTAACGAAACTGTGTTATGCCAATTATCTGTATTATGTTAACTAACTGAACTGTACAATAGAATTAGCATTATCTGTATCTGCATATATTTATATCCTCTGTACCTTATGTCATTTATCTCGTATCATCCTGTATCATGCAAACTTTTCAACACCTTGTATCATGTATTCTGACATCCGCATATATTATCTCGTATCATCCTGTATCATGTAACTTATTCATTCAACTTATCATGCGCCTTGTATCAAGTATCCTGGCATTAGCTTAAATTTGTACATCCAGCACCTAGTAACATATAGCTCGCAAAATCTGAGATATGTAACTTATTCTGGATCCAGTATCATGTATCCTGGCATCTGTATATACAACCTCATATCATCCTGTAGCATGCAACATATTCTGCACCATGTATCATGTATCTGCCTATATTAGTACCTTCTGCACCTTGTATCATATACCTTGTAACATCCTGCAGTCCGTAACCTATGTTGTAAAATGTAACTCTGTATGTTTCAACAAGTATCTCGTATCATCCTTTAACGTGTGTCATATATCTCGTATCATCCTGTAATATGGTTCTTATATCTCGTATCATCCTTTAATATGTATTACGTATCCTGCATCTTGGTATCTGTCTATATTAGTATATTCTGCACCTTGTATCATATATCGTGCAACATCCTGCAATATGTAACCTATGTTGTAAAATGTAACCCCGTATGTTATAAATGATATCTTGTATAATCCTGTAATATTTCTTGTATCATCCTGTAATATGTATCATATATCTCGTATCATCCTGTAATATGTATCATATATCTCGTATCATCCTTTAATATGTAACCTATTTTGAACCTTCTGTTTTTAAGTATGTTTATGTCACCTTATGCATGTATTTATATTTGTAACCTTAAGTATCTATTTCACCTTATGTTCTACGTATCATGCATTCTGGCATCTGCCAAATTTCGTATCTTCTGCACATTGTAACATATATCCCGCATAATCCTGTGTCACGCATCTTATTTCGCACCATCTACCATGTATCCTGGCACTTATATCACTCTGCACCTCGTATCATGTATCTTGGCATCTGCATATCTCTGTATCCACAGCATCTTGTATCATATATCTCTCAACATCCCGTAACATGTAACTTATTAACATGTGCAGCGTAACAGCAGCACAGTGATGCGCGTTTGGAAGCAGTGGACGGACGAGTGTCGGACAACTCGGAAATCCGGGAGTGGACCCCGAAATGTGACGTCAGCTCGCGATGATAGACACCTGGTCCGCATGGCGCGGACGGACCGTACAGCTTCCTCTAGACAATTGGCAGCACTGTGGTCAATAGCTACAGGTGTTTCATTGTGTGCTTCATCAATTCGTAGACGTCTGCTGCAGTGTGGACTGCGCGCACGGACTCCTTTATACAGGATCCCCCTAACGCACGACCATCGCCGCCTGCGGCTACAATGGGCCAATCAGCATAGAGACTGGCGTGCTGATTGGCAGCATGTCGTGTTTTCTGACGAATCCCGCTTTAATTTGTGGTACCATGATGGCCGCATTCGTGTCAGACGCTATGCCGGTGAACGCCACCTTCCGGAGTGCATTATCGAACGCCACAGTGGACGAACACCCGGAGTTATGGTCTGGGGCGCCATAGCATATCATAGACGATCTCAATTGCTACGAATTGTGGGCAATCTGAACAGCAACCGGTATATCCGTGAAGTTCTACAGCCCGAAGCTGTTCCCTTCCTTCAAAGCTTGCCAGGCGCTGTATTTCAACAGGACAATGCCCGCCCTCATACTGCTCGGATTGTTAAATCCTTCTTTGCAGCGCAGCAGGTACAGCTTCTTCCTTGGCCTGCGTGTTCCCCGGATATGTCGCCAATTGAACATGTGTGGGATGTCATTGGTCGGCGTCTTGCTCGTGATCCTCGTCCTGTTGCGTCTGCAGACGAACTTTGGGTACGCGTACAAACGATATGGAATGCTCTTCCTCAGTCAGACATTCAAACTTTGTTTGACTCCATGCCACGTCGTGTAGCAGCACTTATTGCGGCGCGTGGTGGCCACACAAAATACTGATTCTGATCTCTTGTTCTTGTTTGTTTGCTTTGAACATTTAATCATTTATTTGTACCACTACCACTCAACTGTGTATTAAATTGCATTCAATTATGACGATTCCTTCTTGGTGTTGCAATTTTCACAAACGTGAGTGTAGAAACATTTCAGAAACAAAACCGTTTATATGTCGTATCTTCCTTATCGATGTATTTGCTGGATATCTGAAAGACTTACGAATAACTTCTTCCGAGTATTACAAAAATGTGAGTACCTAAAGGTTCATTTTTGAATTTTAAACAATAAATTTTGCTCATAAAATCAAAGACCAATAAACTTCGGGATCTTTTACCATTGCAATTTTATTTTCTTTTTTCAGTCAACTCTTAATAAAATGTTATTTTGACAACATGTGGAAGGTAAAGAAGTGATCACTTGACAAAGCCTTCTGCCATCTAAATAAAACCTAATAAAAGAGGAGAACATAAAATTTTAACTATTAGTAATTAATTACTTTACTGCACTTGTTATGACTTCCGTTAAGTCCTGCTTTCAAAAATAAATATTACATTTATTGTGATTTGCTTAAGTCTTCCTTCCAAAAATTCAGACTATTAACATCTAAATTAATGACCATAAAACTGGTATTTACCAATTACACTATAACTTACTGTTAATTTTCACCTTTTTTTAATGCATAAAAAGATATCTAATATGCTTTGTTTAATTCTGCAATCTTCTCCGTTAGCTGTTAACGGATGCAAAACTCCCTCAATCTATATAATTACCGAGAAGAGCTCTTCATTCGTTAAATTTGCACGGTCTGCAACGCATTTAAAATAATACTTTAATGATTCAATTGCTGCTTCCCAAGGGCCTATAAAATTGGGTGCCCCAGGTAAAACGAATTTCCATTCAATATTCTTGGCAGATAAATAATTAGATAAGAGTTTCATTTGAGATTTTAATTTCGTTATGAAGTTTTTTTATTTCTTTCTTGGCACCAATGAAATTTGTGGCACTGCCGGAATATAATTTTGCAACTTCATGACAAACAAACTGACCATTTAATGGCCAAAACTTTTCGTGCGTGTGACTCTAACGCGGTTGCACCAACATGCATTCTTCTTAATAAATATAATATTAACATATATTTTCAAATTTCAGGTAATATTGCCAGATGTTTAGAAAAATATGTAAGATTTGTCTTACCTAAACGACCTCTGAGAACCAGGAAGTCAGAATCTGCGAAGGGATTCAGATGCTTGAACTTAATTTAATGTAAGTCACTTCCATGCCGTCTGCACACTAATTGCTCCTAACAATCTTTGTACAGGGATTTTTCAACTTATTCACAAACCTGAAACTATAACTAATAACACATATATTAGTTATATAACCATTACTCAATTTAAGTAAATTATGTAAAACGTTATTCACTTTTATTTAAGATAGTTACAGTCCGAGTTCGATACTCACTGGCCACCAGAAACGCTGGACCACACCACCACACTTTATGATGCACTAACTTATCAGGATCTACACTCCGTCACAGGCGATCAGCAGGATTCTGATGCGATGCTACTGTTCAACACACGAAAGTTCTTGAGTTGTGGCCACTCTATGCTGAGCAAATGTCTTGAAGTCCATAGGTTCCTTTTGTATCCATGTGAGTACTATCATTCAGTCTGTCCATTAGGAGACTTGAGTCACTGCTGATTTCAGGCAATAAGGACTTTTTCACCAACTTTGATAATAAGACAGTTACACATTGGGAATCATTAGGCTCTTAAGAGAAGCAACTCTTGATTTGCTCGAGATTAACCTTACCAATGTTCTCCCAGAAGAATTGATGGACTTGCAATAAACTGCTGCTCTGAAACGACATTTAGAAGCGTACGCAAAACCATAGATTTCAACAATTTCGGCCTGATCAACCCCTACACATCTGCCAACGTCAACGTTATTTACGCTGTTCAGTGTCACCAGAAATTGATGCCAGTCCTGATTTTATGCAGCAGGAAGTCCATCACTCCAATCAATTTTAAGACGCCGCAGTTTATGCATAAAAATCTTTCCTTTGGCTATAATCGGGCCAAGAAGACACAAAGAATCAAATACTCTGGCAAACGAAGACATCTCATAGTATATATAATAGACTAACCTCTACTTTGAAGGAAATGCAATTCTTTATTGGCTTCCATGACACGCCCAAGGTTTTTGTTTCAATCGGATCGAACAAATTATATTCTTTCTGATTTACAGACAGTTCAGAATGATTTGTGCACCATTTATGCAACTGCATGCCTACTGTTTCCAAAACCGCTATAAACTGATGTTGTAATCCTTTGGCGTCTTCTAACTTCGAAGCTTTGCATCATCCATGTAGAAATTTTCCCATAACACTGGTGCTTGCCATTGGAAAATTACTCTCTTCATCTAATGCTTTAGTGTCCATAACGGTTAACAGCTCTTAGAATTTTGGTGGCTCATTCGCACTTTCACTCCACAAGATTCTTTGAAGGTGGTATTCACCTTCATCCCTCAGTCACATTTTATACATCTTTTCGCATCGGCCATTAAGGCATATATGTGATTTCTAAATCCAATCATTATCGAAAATAAATCTTTTTGGATAATTCCACCATTTTAATAGAGAGTTGATTGAAATACCATTGTATACTATACCGTTTTATTGGAGAGTTGAGCTAAAAATATTCACTTAAGAACACATAAACACGACTGTCAAGTTAGTACTATTTTTTTATTTATATACTTGCATG
>KK114425.1:776237-798485 GCA_000611955.2 Stegodyphus mimosarum
GTCATATTTGATACCCACAAATGAAGTCACACTATGAAGAGAGATATTTGGGTCTCTCAATAAGGGACACCACATCGATTAGAGGTTTTTATGAGCTATGCCCCTTGGCTGCCTAAATTCAAATGGTCATCTTTAAGGGGCATTGTTACTGATAGAAACAGATTAAGAAATCCTCACTTGTAGCTTTAGGCCACCCTACTATATCTGATAATATTACACCTGTTAGTTCAGGTCCATGGATGAAAGAGCTCCAAGACATAAAGATAGCATTCTCAAATGTGGGTAAACACTTACAAGCTGTTCAAGCATTGTCAAATGTGCGTAAACACTCACAAACTGTTCAGCATTATCAGATGTGCGTAAACACTCACAAGCTGTTCAGCATGGTCAGATGTGGGTAAACTGTCACAATCTGTTCAATTACTCTTTGGAGCCGACGTGAGAGGAAAACTTAAGACAGGTCAGTCGACGTGATAACAAATTTACGACTTGTGGACTTATAGCCACAGAAACTTTAATTCGTAGGACGTTATCAGGGAAAGTACCTGATAAAGAGATATCATCAACCAATGCTATGCTCGTAACTTCAGTTTTATTAAAAGAAATGGATGGAAGAAAGAAACTCCCAGTCTCAATGATTGTGTTTAAAAGGAACTGATTTTAATAGAGTCATTTCCTTCCATATTAACGAGGTTTCGCTTGTATAAATTTGGCATAACATCTGAAATACGCAAAGCGTATTTGTAAATAAGTCTCTATAAAAATGAGATTACCGCCGATTTCTATGGTACAACGAAGATGGAAAGCTCAAACATTAGCGTCATCACAGAGATGTTATTGGTATTTCTTGTACCCCGTTCTTCCATGGATCAACTCTCCGATACCATTTAGAAAGGGAACTAGATAAAGGCAAGCAAGAGAATGAAAAATATTCTCAAGATTTTACCCGACAGCTGATGCTCAGCTTTGATGTGGATAATATCTTTACTAGCCTCAAACTTGATCATATCAGACCTGAATTGATTTATTGAAGTTGCAAGTGAAATTATGACTGAAAGAAAATTTGACGAGGGTGGGAGTACACTAACCCATCTGAATATATAGCAAGTCCAACCAACGTTCTAGGAATGATGTGGGACAGATATTATGATACTCTTTGCATGAACATTCCTGATCTGAAAGAAGTAACGAATGTAGTAATCACCAAAAAAAGTATTTCAGCTGTTTCGAACAAAGTCTTTCATCCTCGCGGCATAACTTTTGCAGTGATACTGTGTCCAGAAATCTGTGGAAAACTTGTGAAAACTAAAAAAATTAGCTGGAATAAAGAAGCAGAAATCTGGAGCGATTACGTTTCCACCTACAGTAGAAATAGGAGAGTAGCGGCATGGATTCTACGTTTTCTTTACACCATTTCACGTGAAGGCAAGGTAACTTGAGTTTTGAATAATTCGAAAAAGCAGAATTTCTCTTCTTTAAGTTCGTACAGTTAAGCATGTTTCAAGACGAGAAATTTTTTGAGAATAAGAACCAAACTTGTGAACAGTCCTGAAAAAGAGGATGCCAAATACCCAGTTCTTTTACCTGCCTGTGATGCCGTCCGCAAATCAATTCGTGAACAGCATGAAAAAGCAATGCTTGTAGGTTCTTGAACCTTACTTGCCAGGCTCAGGGAGAGGTTATGGATTCTTAAAACTAAAAAAGTTAGTAAAACAAGTTCTTTCTAAATATGTATCGTACAAGCATTACAGATCTAAACCCTTGGAAGTTTTTTTTTTGCACTGCTACGTAGAAATGAAAGTTACTCAGACAAGAGTCCTTGAGGTAACTGGTGTGGGTTATGTTGGTCCTCTCTATCTATACTCTAGAGGTAAAGCTTGGATCATATTATTTACTTGTGCTGTGAAGTTCATACAGTTAAGGACTTTTCAAAACCAGGAGCTTCTTATTAAAATGCAGGCCTTTAGAGGTAAAGAAGGACTTCTGAGAATAGGGTCCAAAACTTGTGAAGAGTCCTGAAAAAAAGAGGATGTCAGTAACCCAGTTCTTTTACCTGCCTGCGATGTCATCCTCAAGTTAATCCAACTGCGAACTGTTATTTTTAATTAATGCTCCAACTATACTCAATAGAATATTCTTTGTGTTACCTGCAACAAAGCTAGAGGGTACTTCCGATTGAATCCTTGGGAGGGGGGCAGCATCTTGGCCAATTTGAATTCAGGTCTTGTTTCAAGGACATTTGATGAAGTCCTGCAATCGAGCTTATTTTCATTTTGTCTCGAAAAATAAATTATTTTATTATGTGGTCTGCCACAAAAACAACCTCTCGCTGTGCAATTTTCTTGCACTACATTTAGGGGAGCAAAGATTTGAAATGTGTCTTATTTATTTTAACCACCTCTACTCTTTCAGGAACTAGAAGTTTTTTAAATTGAGGACATGAATTTAAAGCGTGAACTTCATTATTTTTACACAAATTACATTTAAGACTTTTTTTTCGTGATAAAAAGACATTCGAGACTTTTGTGCGGCAGGGGGGGGGAGAACGCGAATTATGAAATTTTATTTCTGAAATTTGCACTAGAAAGTTTCATATATACGTGATATTTACTTTTAACCTTTGAAGTCAAATAATGTGACATTCTCGTCTTAGCTCTTGTAGATTAAAATACGATTATCCTTATTTGACTGCAATATGTGTCACCAATTCGCTCAAGTAAACAGAATATTTTGCCTGATACAATTAATTCACATAATGACTTAAAATCACTCACTTTACACAACTGACAATAGTACTCGAATGTAGCACTTAGTCTTGAAGCAAATTGCACATAACTCACATAATTTCTGCTCTTTTTGCAAACTGTTTAAACACTCTTTGTGGCATTGGTTGAAATTCTTTCAACACTATTTTTTTAAGCTTATCATAACTGCATAAGTCTTCTTCAGTCAAATAAACCATTAAATCATTCACTCTCTCACACAGAATATTTAAAAGAATTTCCTATTTTAGCTTATGGCATGTTTTTGGTTCTAAATGCGTTCTCAAGGGACTGGGAAAAAGGATTAAATTATTCTAATTTAGACGGTATTGCGCTACACAGCATTTTGATACTTTTATTTAAATTTTCTAAACTGTCCTTTGACGGCTCTGCTATCGAAGACGATGTATTTTGAGACAACTCCTTTCATATATTCACGATTTCAAGTTATTTCTCCAAATGTGCTGGTTTGATTTCCTCCAACTCTAGCTTTGTTTTATTTTCGAGTTGTAATGCAATTTTTGACTGTGTTTCGGATTTGAGTTTTTTTCGCTTCCTCAAGCACATAATCAACTATGCTTTTTACTAACTCAAACATCGGTTTTGAAAACGTTACTAGTCGGTATAAAATTCTTTAAGTCAATAATTTTCCCGTCTTTCACAACTGTTAGATCTGACTCCGTAGCGACGAGTTTTAACTTGTCTTTCCTTAATTTAGCAATCAAACATGCTTTAAACTGTAAGCAAAGCTAAATAAGGAAACTGCTGTTATCTCAAATCACTGGGATTCCTGAATCACTTTATGAACTTGATAGAGATCGTCGCCCTCACTCTGTCACACTATCCATCAATTTATCACATCATCCATAGGCCTCCGGCTCGTCCATGAAGGTCCATGTTACGAAGGCACTTTACTCAATATAATAATAATTGTTTATTGATCTTAAATATTCAGTTCACATATCCCATACATAGCGGCTCTCGGCTCCCTTTTGATCATCCCAACCCTACCACTGTCCACTCGAGGGGGGGGGAAGCTGCTTTTTCAGCACGCGCAAACAAAACTGATAACATTTTTCAAAGATTTCGGAATTAATCTATTCGTTGTCAGGAGAAATTAATTATTTCACAGCGGGAAGGAATGGTTTTAGAAAACAGTTTTTTCACATTCGTATTTCTAGAAAGAATTTTAATTGTGATGCAAATGCATTTATATTACTAACATACTGTAAAATTTGAAAGAAAATAGCTATTTATATGTTAAAAACACACATCATTATATTGATGCATTTGTCTGAATATTAGATTTTTGTATTTTGAAAGTATTCTTTTAAATAAAAGGCAGTTCATTGCAATGAATTGATAATTGACTCAAGAAATGGAAAAAGTATATCAGGTTTTCATTTTACGTATTTCTTTTTAACTGTTTTAAATCAAAGTTTGCAATATTCAAGCTATTGTAAGATTAATATACACCCTCAAAAATAACTGAACATCTGAAGAATGAACTAATAAAAGAACCAAGAGAGCTCATGTTTCTCAGTTTGTGTTGCTATTTATTAACTGGTGTAATATAAATCTTACTTTGTCATCTAATATTATAATTTTTATTGTATGTTTAATACTTAATACAAGCTGACAACTGATAACAGAATTAGACACAATTTATACTATCAGCTTGGCATTCTAAATTTGAATTTACTGAAAACACTATACTGATTTCATTAACTATATGCAATAAATATGAATTATAATTTTGCTAGAAATAACTGAAATCTAAAGATTTATTAGAAAACATATTCAAAGCATGTTGCCAGATTTTCTAATTCAGTAAAGAACCATATCAATAAAGAATATTAATTATTTTTCTGAATTTTACAAATTGAGGATCATTGATAAGATTCATCTTTTTAATTTGTAAACTATGAATGGAAGATATCCGATTTAGAAATCTTAATGTGGATTTTGGATTTAATAAGTGGTTTATAAAAAATATGAAATGTTGAACTACTCTGTAGTTTGTAATAACCTTTAATGTTGCATGACATTGGCATTAAAGGTTATTTCTTCACACTAAAATTCAATGAAGGTTATTCAGTTCAATTAAAAGTTATTCCTTCACATTACAATTCAATTGAAAGGAATTTTCCGTAATACTTCTGTTAAAAAAATTTAAGAATGTATCCCAAAAGGGATCAACACAATTAGAAAACAGTATTCTATTTTTTAGTTAACACTGTTCATTATATAGTATGCTATGTGAATTAATAACAAAAATTGTGGAATATGACTATTTTTGGTTATCAAAGGAACATTTTTGATATGTCATTGATTAATGAAACTGGAATATCTCGAAAAGGATAAAAATTGCCAATTTATTTAAATCGTCCACATAAAAGCAAATAATAAAGTAATGAATGCTGCAGACAATTCATATTATGAGAAAATGGGGCAGAAAACAGCAGTGAATTTGAATAACAGTTGAAAAGCAGTGTTTAATGAAAGAAAAATATTTAAAACTCAGAATGTACAAACATCTGTATGTTCAGCAGAAACAAGTAATGATATTTTGCTGTACTTTGATTTATCAAGTGAATATTTTAATACAAATCTGTAGACTAAATTTCAAATTTAACGTGTGTATCAATTTACAGAATTTTTACTTTACAACAGATTGCTAAAAGAAAGAAGATTCATGCAAAATCTATTTGCTACATTTTCTAAATTTTTTACATACAGAAAGAATTAAAATCGAGCAACAAATAGTTACTCATAATGAAGCTTATATTATTAGTTCAATTACATTTTATGCAGAAAGATCTAAACATGTCTTATTTAAGTTCATTATTTTATAATTCTTTATCAAATGAACAGTTTTGTTAAAACATGTAGCTTTATATTAAATATTCACTTTGCTCATATGTTTTGAATAAAAAGTCGCAATGTCGGAATTTAGAAAAACAGTGATTTAAAAAATTAAATAATCTTTTAATAAGATTATAAAAAATCTTATTAAAAGATTAAATCTTAAAACAGACTATATATATATACAAAAAGGCATTATAATTTGCAACAATCCCAAAATGGTAAATTACAAAACTAAGGAATTATAGTTTTGTAGTAATTGAGCAAAAATCATGTATTCAATATGCCATCACTATGCAATATGTAGTTACCACCTAACATCGTGCATTTTTTCGACAAGAATGTTGTATGTAGACGCGAAAGCAACATGTTTGTATGAAAGGAAATGAAGGTCAACACCTTTGTTGGAAAAGCATGGAATTTTGCGGATTTCTGGGCATAAACTTGGTGTAATATGATGATGTTGCAACATCATGCACGACGACACTGCTGTGACATTACAACATCAGCACGCAACTTCGAATATGAGAAACCAATCAGAAAATATGGGTAAGCCAAGAGTTTTAATGGTCAAGAGTATTAATTGCTCCTCATTTTTACTTCAGAATTTGATCACCTTCTGCTGGAACAATGACAATATTTGACATGTAATTTAATTTGCCAGTCTAGAAGTCCCCCCCCCCTGCTATGAGAGGGGAGGCAAAGGGTTGGAAAGGATTAATTTTCATCCAAGTTAATTTTTTTCCCTTCCATGTAATATCAATAAATTACTGAAGAAATGAGTTCTGGAAATTCTTAGAACTCTACAAAACTTACTGCAGAATCTGCAGGATAAACTCATTAATTTATACTTATTCAAAGCTCAAAACTGAACATCAATGCAAAGAAAATTCTCACATACTTTAAATGAATGAAGTCATTTAAACTAGGAAAGTAGCAAGCCCATTTAGGTAAGTTTGGCAGATAACATGATAGAAATTATTTCTATTCTTAAGGATATATTAACATTAGAAGTGCAGTAGAAATTGGTAAAGGAATTTACTGCCCTCAATAAATATACCCTGCAAAATAGATAAAATATAATGATGTTACTTACCATCTTGATATCTCACTGTATTCTTATTCAAGTGCAGAAATTCATCTTGGTCAAAAGCTGAAGTATCTGTAATTGCACAGAGTCTTGGAGATCTTCTAATAGAGAAACTGCATCCCAATTGTGAAAGACAATCAACTTATGTTAACAGCAAACTTCTCTAAAAAAGACTTCCTGTACTGCACCGACTTTAGTGACCATTCATTAGATCAATGTTAACACGATACATGCAATGTAAACTTTCATACAGAAAGTCTCAGTCGTTATACAGGAAACCTGCATATTACATGCAAATTGCCTACATGTACACTGGTGTGCAAAACTTAAGCAACAATGTAAAAATTTAGCAGACAGCCATGAAATTGCAGAAAAGGAGGTCTGGAGAACAGTACAATGAACACGTTAAGTCAGTAGAAATGTCATGCATATGCAAATATCAGGAACGAAATGTGAGAGGCGACGTGAGCGTACACAAAACGTGTGATGTCGGCGCATGCAGCTCAACAGTAGAATAAAAGGAAGGACGGAGACGCAATTTAACATATTTACTGCAAGTGCCAGTAAGTTCATGAAATATGGCTAAAAGAAAACACCTGGACGACTTCACACATGGAAGAATGATCAGAATGCTGGAGGAGGGGTGTACTGTCACCAGTGTAGCTACAGAGTTCGGAGTCAACAAAAGTGTCATTTTGCGCACTTGGAAAGCTGTGGCGCCCTGTGGTTTACAAGTACAGCTGTTAGAAAGGTTGGTGGTGGCCGCCCGAGGATGACATCTGACCGATATATCGTCCTGCAGGCGAAAAAGAGGCCGACAGCAGTCAGCAAGTGCCATTGCTCAGCAACTTTGTAGAGTAACGGGGCGACAAGTATCGTGGTTTATTGTGGCCAGACAGCTTCGCTTCACAAAGGGGGCGTATTCACCCGCCGTCCTTAATGCTACTTGCTGTTGAAAGTTGGCCACCAACGCCACCATTTACAGTGGTGCAGAGAGCACAAAAACTGGACAACTGATCAATGGAATCGTGTCTTCTTTACGGATGACAGTTTTTATGGATGACAATGCACGACCACATCGGACTCTTGCTGTTGTGGAGCTACTGGAAAGTGAAGATATCACACGAATGGATTGGCCAGCGTACTTCCCAGACTTAAATCCCATCAAACATGTGTGGGATGCTTTGGGGAGATGCATTGCAGCATGCTTACATCCTCCGGAGAACATCCAACAACTCAAACAGATGCTGATTGAGGAAGGAGCACTCCTACTGCAAGAAATGTTACACCAGCTGGTTCTGAGTATGTGGAGACGGTGCAAAGCAACCATCGCAGTGAGGGCAGGGCATATCCCATATTAAGGAATATCTGCTTGTTGTTCTTCCTCTTGGACAGACACATTTCATGTCTCTCAGTTGATTTCTAGTGGGGTTATGGCAAAAAAACCCTGCTGTTGCTTAAGTTTTGCACACCAGTGTAGAATCACACTAAAGGCAATGAGAGATGCCCCTAGTAGCTAAAGTTGATCTAAGGTGGGAAAAATTTCAGGTATTTAAGGTAGATTAAATTGGGTGCATGATATTTCTAATGAGGTAATTCGGAAATTAGATTCCTTGCATACAGAAGCTTCTAAAAGAGAACAGTTGTTTTAATATTTATTTTGTGTCAAAACGTTATTATTTATGGTCTCAAAAAGTAGCTATTGACATTCCTTTATCAGATAACTTCCTAGAATTTAAGTAATAGATGTGCTTCATTAGAAATTTGTAATACTGAGCATGAAAACAGACCTTTGGGAAAATGCTAACGTATTTCTAATCCAAATGTATGTAAGGTTTATATTAATTTTATTCACAGTTATTTTAAGTTTATGCTTCTTTCCTATCAATTCTAGTTTCAGTTTACAATTCCCTACCAGAATGTAATTTTAGAAGTGCAGTTAATGCAAATGAGTAACGAGTAGTATTTAAGTCGATGCTTCACCGACTTCTACAGAGAGAGTCTGATTTCCTGACTAGCGTGCGTTCGCCTTTTGGCTACGTTCTCTCCGAGCTATATGCTCGGCCATACTTTGGGCCCTTGCTTGGCATCACCGATTAAATTAATATTTAGGGGCCAACTACTTAGAATCCTGATAGCTTCGGCTATATCTTTCAGTTAGCTTAGTTTAGTTTAATCTCATAATTATTTAAGTTCAAGCCCAAATGGAGGCTTTGCTGTACATTCCGAGTTAGGCATTGATTGTATTTATTCTGAGAAATAAAGGGTAGTTAACCCTTCTTAAGTCTTACTTCTCTGTTAACACACTTAAGTGATTATTTGCCTGTTACTGTTTGTTGGTTCAAAGATTGAACATTAAATTATATAAGTAATACCTCGCATGTAAATGAAAACTGCTTCTTACCAATCAATGAAAAGAAATAAACTCTGTTTATTTGTTTAAAGAATGCGTACCTTTTACAGTATCTAAATTTAAGGTATTAGATGTAGTATAAGGAAAGATATAGTAAAAAAATATAATCTGTGCTTTAATTGCCTCTATGACACTTGCATTGGTTTTTCTAAATTCAAGTGTAATACTTGTTCTCAAAAACATAATACACTGTTACATGAGCATAATCAGTCAGTTTTGGTTACAACTGAAGTGAATCCAGTTGTGATCTCAAATTCTTGTAATTTAAAGTCTAACATGGCATGTTACTTTCAAGGAAAGAATAAGAAACTAGTACTGTTTTCCACAGCAATCATTTCATCGCTTGATATATTGAGAAACCAGCACAGTTGTTCTGCTCTGCATAGTGGTAATGAATGTAGCTTTATTTCGGAGTCTTCTGCACTAAAGTTACCACTGAAAAGAAGTTATGCTCTATCTACTGTTAAGAGAATTTTTCCAGACATGCTAGTTTTACTAAAGGCATATTCAAACTACCCATGATGCTGAAATTTCATTCTGCAAGAAAGTTATATGTTAAATAAGTTACCTCTCCTCTTCCACCGAGCCGTACGGATCGTAATATTCTGCTATCTGTTAATTTTGTTGTTAGCTTGAAGAGTCATTAGGTTATTTCAAAGGAGGAGAGATGAAAAATGAGAAAAGCCTTCACCGGGAATCGAACCGAGTGTGCTGACCACTACACCAGGAAGGCATGCGAAGAAGGTGGGAGGAATACTTTATGAGCTGATCCTAAGTATAGTGAGAAGATAGGTTAGGTTAGGTTAGGTTATTCAATTATGGCAAAGCACACGAGGGCTATCTGCCTAAAGGGAGGGATGCCTTCATGGAGGACTTTCTAAGGGAAACTGGCTCGTATACACGTTACACATGGGGAAAACCACGAAAACGCCCATGCAGCCAGCCCATTCGCGGGATTCGAACCTCGGACCGAACTACCAGTGTTCAGCGTCTATACCGCTCGGCCGCTGGTGGGCGCGTATAGTGAGAAGAAATACAGATTGGTATTATTATTGGCAGTTATAATGCATTTGCCTTTTGCTGCCAGGTGTAATTAAAAATTCAGTAATGGCACAAAACACAAATTTTGATTGGATATTTTCTGGAAGAATTGTAAACGCATTTCATGATAATGAAACTACAATTGCATTACACAACTTTTGCACTGAGTTAAAGGCTGACAAAGCCCTGAAGTGGTTTTGGGAAACCAGAGAATTATTTCAAAGGTGCTAACAGATAACAGACAAAGAGAAATAATGTGAAAAACTTTTCAGGTTGAATTCTGATTAGATTCATCGTAAAGCTTCTGTTTCAAGATTCTGTTTGAAAAAAATGAGTGAATATAAGAGAAGTGGCAATTTCAAATTTAATTGCCATTCAGACCAAATTTAAGTGAAATCCTAGGTTGAAAAAAGGTTATATAAAGAATTCATGCCCAAATATGAAAACCTGAGTCTATGAGTCTAGATAATTTACACAGAGGTTTACCTCAAAAAGCATATTACATTCCTCACCATTCTGTATTTATACCACATAGTGCTATGACAAAATTGCATGCACTAATTATCTGATGCTTTTTCTAAGCCTAATAAAGGAAAGTCTTTGAATTCCATACTATGTGTAGTGATCAATCGTGATGTAGTTTTGGCACTTAGAAGTTTCAGAATGCATGTTGTAGTGTTAATGTCTGATACTGGTGAAATGTACAAGCAGATTCTTATATCTAAAGGTAGAAATTTCCAAAGCAATGCTTCACAGAACAAAGTATGGTATTGATTAAATAGGATAACACTTCATGGCTGCTTCTTCATTTCTGTCAATGACATGTCTGAAGCAAACTGCTGTGGATGACAAAAACGATTCACCACATATCAGATAATAAGAAACTATTTCTACATGATGACGTTTTCTTTTAGATTGGAAAGCACTGAAAAGTCTTTTGATACTTGTAGGCAGTTATATATAATGGAAGCTAAGGAATTGGTGATTAAAGAAATTAAGGAATTAAAGAATTGGTTTAAACTAAGAAAATGGGGAACCAATTGGACTTTCTTTAAGCCAACATTTGCTGAACTGGGAAACAGGTTCTCTCAGCAATAAAGATCACATATCGACATCTTTGGATTTCCAATACTGATTGGTATAATCTGGTTCCTAATAGTGATAATGAAAAATAGATTCAGTTTCAGTATATTAAAATTCCTAGTTCCATTCTCTAACAGACAATGCAATTACATATATCTTCTGATGAATCAGAATTTTGCATACCCATCAGTGATTTATTCACAGCAAGAACTTAAAATTATAACAGCTGTGAGGACTACAGTTATTCTTCTTTAGACCTTAGCTGTTCCTAGGTTGAAACTGATTACTATCAAAGTTTGTTGGTTCCATCCAAAATATTCTGGGTTACAGCAAATTTCAAATCTTTGCATGGGCTGATTCTAAAGTTGTATTAGTAAGGTTTTCATCACCTTCTCATAGATGAAAAACTTTTATTGTTAACTGAAGTACGGAGATCTCATAGATTTTACTGAGGTCTCAACAGAATTACATTCCATCGGAATTATACCCAGCAGGCCTTGCTTCCTGGGAAGTCTGTTAGAAAAGATAAAAATAAATCGCCATTGCAAAAGATTTAATAAAAATTGCAAGATACAAAACTATTTGCCAAATTGCAAAGGTAAACCTTTCCCTCATAACTCTTTGGAATGTAGAAAAGCATTAAGACTTTATTTAGCATTGTGGGTATAGAAGGCACATTTTAAAGATGGCATACAACTATTAAGTTACAAGAAATCTTTGAAAATTAGCATGTTGATGGCATCAAATAGTGTTCTTGAAGATGGTCTCTTACAAATGGCAGGTTGTATTCAGCATTCTACAATAAATTATAATGCTAAACATTCATTTATTATTCCATCTCCTAATAGACTGTGTGAATTCTTGATTGAGCTGTACAAAATTACATAACTTACATGCAAATTCCATTTTAAACACAACTGTTGGATCAATGGAGCAAAGAAAATTATTAAAGGTTTCACAGCAAAATACACAGTTTGTAAAGTGAAAAGTAAAATATAACTTGCCAGAATTTAAAGTATAATTAGAAAGGCCGCTTGCCAACCGTACTATTAATTATGATGGTCCAATACGTAGTAACAAAGAACATGGTAAATGGACTACTAACAGCTATACTGCATTATTTGTTTGCAGGGCAACAACAGCTACTCATCAAGAAACTATCTCAGATTTAACAACTGACTGCTGCATTCAACAGGTTTGCTGGGAGGCAAGGCATACCTGACACATTTTCTGTGATAATGCAAGTAACTTTGATGTAGCAAAGAGAAAATTGTATGAACTTTGAAGGAATTATAAGGAACTACAAGTGTTCCTGAATGTGATTGTATCAGCCATCAAGACCTTTATTTCATGTGGTTTTTGTTGCAGAAAATGAAGCAGGTATTCTGGATGAGATGATCCAATGAACACTTACATACACTGCAATCCAGATTAAGATGGCCAATCCTGGAAACTGGTGATATCATTCTGCTAATAGGTGACACTTTCCCAGCTATATGGCCATTAGGAAGAATACATGTGGTATATCCAGGACAAAATGAACTTGTTCGCATCTGTAAAGACTGTGCTCAAGTTTTTATTTCAATGTTCAGTAAGCAAGTTAATCCTCTTGCCTGTGTTTCAAGAATCCAATTCTTCAGGGTAAGTGTGATGGCTCTGTGCCATGTTGGATCTGTACTTTCATCTACATCTGCAGCACATTACAAGCTGTGAAACGGCTCACTACTGGCATTACAAATAGCCAGGTCACCATAGCAGTGCTGCTGTATTCTCCAGACTGATTTACACTATAATTATTATTTAGGATAACCAAAAAACCTTTTCAATAAACTCTCAAAATAACTGGTAAACTGAAACAAAATACGTGGATTAAAAAATAACAACAAACAAAATACAAAATATGTATCATGAATATACAGTGAAGAGAATATTCAGATAATATCTTCAGGTGTTTTTTGAACGGGTGAAAAATTATGAATTTCCATATTTCTTTTATAACAGCAGCGAAATAAATTTTTACTTTTTTATTTAATTTCAATGAATTGATAGTTATATATTTATATGACAGCAGTGAAATAAATTTTTACTTCCTTTATTCAATTTCAATGGAATTGATAAATATATATTTCAAAACATCACAACTACTTTAGAGACAAATCCTTTTTTAAATACGTATTAAGCAGTTTAAAATAATCATCATCTCAGAATCTCATATTTGTGCTTAACTGACAGTTTAACTGTTTTCTGCAGAATAATTTTTTTTTAATTGTAACATGGCTATAAGCTTTCTATCTTTTCAGAATTATGTGTTCATTTTTTAATTAAAATTATTTTAACTGAAAAAAGGATTGAAACTTGTTGGAAGACTATTCAGTATTAATCTCTCTCAAGAATAAAATTGGAAACCTTGTCTCAAGGGAGTACTAATAATATTTTATTCTACTAGATATTCAGTTCTTTGTCTATAAGGTTATCTTTGATGTGTTAATTTTAATGTAATTTTGATTATTTAAAAATATCATTAATATTTCATATACAAAATAACATAGGTGTTGAACCTATCTAAGTCACTCTATTAATTTTAAAATGTTTAATTACACTCTGCCCACTTTTTATTCTTAATTACTGAATTAATAATTTTTATCTCTCCTATATATTTCAGCCTTCTGCTCAAAATGTATAAATTTATGGAAATATGATAAATTTCTGTATAATTAAAATATGAAACCAAAAATAGGTTTATTATTAATTCTAAAATATTAAATTCTTAAAGCTAAATAGCTATTAAAGCTAAATATTAAATTCTTAGACTGATATTTCTTTCAAATATTTCTAACATGCTTACTTAATCATTAAACAACATAATTTAATTTACAGCAGAGATAGAAAAACTATAAAGAAATGAAATCTGTTGGAAGACTATTCAGTATTAAAGTCTCTCAACAATAAAACTGGAAAACTTGTCTCAAGGCAGTACTATAATATTTCATTCTACTATATATTTAATCCTATGTCCATAAGGTTGCCTTTGATGTGTTCATTTTATTGTAATTTTGATTATTTAAAAATATCACTAATATTTCATATACAAAATAATATAGGTGTTGAAGAATAGTCAATTTAAGTCCTGTATTAATTTTAAAATGTTTAATTACACGCTGCCTATTTTTTATTCTTAATTACTGAATTAATAATTTTTATCTATCCTATATATTTCAGCCTTTTGCTCAAAACGTATAAATTCATACAAATATGATAAATTTCTGTATAATTAAAATATGAAACCAAAAATAGGTTCTACTTCTTGGAGGGTTACATTATTAATTCTGAAGATATATGGAAAATAATGCACTTCCACATAATACATAACATACATTACTGTGTATAACATGCAGTTTCACTAAAAATATGACCGAAATTTATAGATGCACATTATACGCCGCATATAAAAATGATAAATTAAAAATACAGAAAACATCGGTATACAAAAGATATACATTTTACGTTTACTTATGCTGTTTATTTAGAAGAAATGACATACCTTCTAAGCTTAAAAACTTTTCATTATGAAATATCATGAAAAGTTCATCTTCCACTGTTTCTTCAAGCACACCATCGATTTCTATTTCATTTTCACCATCACTGTAAATCTGATACATAAATAATTAATCATCACCGACTCCATCGTTCCACTAATACCGAACATCCTTGCTGCAGCACGATTTCCATTTTCTTTCACAAACTGAATGACTTTGCGTTTGAAACAAGCACTGTATTGTTTCATTTGGCAGGAAACATATTTACTAATAAACTAACACAAGATCAACTGTATTTCAACTAAAACCTTCGATTTCACTTCAAAACCATGACTTCAAATAACTACAGAAAGAGAAAAACATCTAAAACCCAAATTGTGACTTCTTTCGTCTTGGAAGTGCATTCTTACTCCAGATTATATCCACTTTTTCTGGAAACACTACCATAGCATTCTTTTGGACACTTGCATTGAATACAAATCCATCCTCCTTACAGGAATATTTACTCCCTCAAGCATTTAACCCACACACATACTGTTCTCCTCATCCCTTGTCAATTCGGTATACCATTCTTCGAAAGGCTAGGCCAAATCTTTGAATAACCGACCTCAAAAGATGACAGCACTGCACATTTATCTTTTAGGTTTCTTCGTGAAAAATTGGGTGCGTGTTTTATGGCAAATATATCTAAGTATTTAAAAATGCAACTTGAAATTACAGATGCACGTTATACACCGATGTGCATGAGAATAGAACTGCATATGAGGATTATACACAGAAAAATAACAGTTATTTCAAAAATGTCTGCTAAAACACTTTATTTTCCTTTCTTAATCCATATTTGCAAAATAAGCAGAATACTACACTCACATTAAATACAGGGGGAAAATACATTAAAAAATAAAATGAGGAGGAAAGATTTAAAATAAAAACAGAAACAGTTTAAGGATATCTATATATTTACTGAGATTTTATTCACAGAACTAAAAACTTCCACTTATGAATCTGTGTTTTAGAACCTTTTTATATCGCAGATATACACACATAAGTGCATACTCTTCAACTATTATGAACTTCATATTCGCAGGTACCATAAACAGTTTTGATGATTAGTGCACAGTTGGACGAAGCTAATCATAATAAAGTAACTTGTCATAGTACACAGAACAGTAGTTAAGCAAACTAAAAAATCATGAATGCAGAAAAAGTGTAGAAATTTAGAGTGGGGTAGTTCTCATAAGCATGCAATTTAAAATGCAATTTAAAAGCAGACATTCTCGGAGTATTTTTTTTTCAAATCGTTCAAACATAGATTTAAAGCTAAAGTCACATTTTCATAGACAGGACTGCAAGAGATATTAATCCATCAATTAAAAAAATTACATAAGAAGTGTTTGGAATAAATACAACTCAAATTTAGTGAATAAATTTCTTGAAAATCTTTTAACAATACAACAACAGAATACAATTTGTTTTAATACCACAATTCTCCATATTTTTCATATTCCGCATGTGTCATAGCATGAAACATCTAGCATAGTTTTGAGTATTTGGTGCAGAATTTAGGAAATTGCTCTAAATTTAATTTATTCCAAAATAAAATCAACATTTTCTATTAGCAAGGGAATGGATGCATTCTTTCCATAAAGTTATTTGTAAAGAAATTTTACAACTTACTAAAATGAATGTTCTAGAAATTTTATAAAATTATTCTCTCAATATAAATTAAAAACTTTCATGAATTTTTAATTTATATTGAGAGAATAATTTTATAAAATTTCTAGAACAGTTCCTGCACAATGTTCAACGAAATTATTCCTTCTCCTCGCAAATTCAATTCAAAGAATGCCTTTTCATTAGCTAAGTAAAAAAGCATTTTTTTTAATCTTTCTTAAGGCTTATCATTGAGCCCAAAATATAAATAAAAACAATATGCACATGGAAAGGTAGAGATTTGCTTAAGACTAAACAAATTATTCCCTTAAAATAATTTATTGGGTATCTCAGTAAAATACTTACAAAATATAAATATATATGAATAAAACTTAATTCTCTACATCTGATGGAAAATAAGCTAAAGGTTATTTTTTGTGATTCAGACATTCATATTTTAAAAAACTTTCATTCCAGCTCTACATAAAAAGTAGGCAAAATATCCAATGTATGGAAAGAACATGCAAATAAATCATTTAGAAAGGACAAGATATAGTCCTTTTTTAATTTGTTTGTCTTTACATCTGAATTTGACTTATCCTTTCTTTTACTGATACATGACACTGACTTATGGAATATTATTAAAAAGGCTGTCTTCATGGAGAAATTTCTAATGCAAAATCGATCACATTCACATAACATATCTATGAAGGGAAATACAGATTCCTTTCTCCCCTTACAATTATTTTTTAATAAAATATAATTTTATAAATAATTTTTCATACAAACTTGTTTTATAACAAATTTGCATACCTTTACCCAAACTAAACCATTTTAAAAATCAGGGATAAAATTATTTTTAAGCCTTATACCCACCCCCCTCCTGTAGTGAAAATTTCATTTCATCAACTTTATTGTATGAATTCTGCTGATTTTTAATAACACATAAAGAATATTTAAGAATGAAAGAATTGAAGCCAGAAAATTATTTGATGTCTCCCTCTCAAAAGGTATATTATCCTCTGAGGAGAGTTTGATGCATATGCATACTCCTCAAAGATTAACATTGCCTCCTTACAAAACACTCATTTTCTTTTTTTATAATTAAAAAGTATATGCAGAATGTTTCGAAGAATAATTGCTTTACAGTTAAATGTTAAAGGTTTGTAAGAATAAAAAATTAGATTGTTCCTTAACGCCTAGCTGTGAAGTCTACAGATTTCACAACTAAATGAAGTAATTGAGAATGAAAGACAATAGTAAAGTTTTTAAAAATTCACATGGTCTGATATTTAAAGGAAAAAATTTACAAAACACAAGTCTCTAAAAAAAAAAACCCAATTGAAATTTTCAGAAAAATGTAGCATTTAACGCTATGTAAATTCAGCAGTTTCACAAATATATAATTAAAACAAATAAAAATATAAAATATATTTTTATGAAATATGAAATAGATGAAATATGAAAAAGCTTGCTATTTCTATGTAATTTTTATGTAATACATATATTTGCATAACAACACATGGTACCATGGTTTGGTTTACATAATAACAGACAATTTAGCCAACCTCCTTAATTTTTTTTCCACCACACATAAAAATTATTCCTTAAGGAATATTTTATTGCAACGATTTTCAGATATATGAATTTAATTTTTCAGGTAATAAATTGAATTCATATTAACAGTTATTTAATAATAGTTATTAATAAGAAATTTACAAGACAGAAGCCATTCTATGAATAGAAAAAGAAAATAAACTATTGAGAAGAATGTTCCCACTCTTCCTTTTTTTTTTTTTTTTTTATTTTTAAATTGGAAATATGAAAAAACTTTTTTATTTTCAAATTAGGAATTAATGTTTCTCAGTAACAGAGAAAATTATAATTACAAATCATTTTTCCCCAATCACTATGATAATAAAAATGTATTAATTTCTGATTTTTAAATTAATTTTGAAAATTTCAGAAATCTGATAGTTTCAAGAATTTTTTGCTCACTCGAATGGTCTATTTTATACTTTTTTTTTAAAGCAGTCACTGTCATCTCTACTATTTAGTGCATAAAGTCCTGTATTAAATACAATATAAAGCAAATTATAAAATTCAGAATAAATCTAATAATAAGCTCTACTCTTCGAAAACTAACTGCTAAAAAGAATCAATTAAACAGAGAACCTTTACATATTAATTTATTAATAAGAAAAGGACTGCATAAACACACTTCTCTAAATTACTTTTTCTCGCAAATAAAATATAATGGAAGAGATTTTTCTAAAGTAAAATACCTCTTATGTAGTACTTTTTTGTAACAATTTTTTTTAAAAGTACCTCTTATGTAGTACTTTTTTGTAACAATTTTTTTTCCAACACAGAAAGTAAAAATTAAAAGTACCTCTTATGTAGTACTTTTTTGTAACAATTTTTTTTCCAACACAGAAAGTAAAAATTTCAGATATTAAATTCGAACGTACCTACTTTTAACAACTATTTACTATCAGATATTAATTGGAAAATTTCAAGGTGGAGGCAGCCTTATACATGTAAAAGATATAATGTATTGAAATTTGTTTTCATCCTTTTTCAAAATTTTTGTCAAATAATGTTTCCAGATTAAAAAAAATTAAACATTTCATGGCACAATTCTGAAATATTTAACATTAGGAATTATTCAATATTTCTCAATAATAGATTTCAATATTTAATACTTTTCAATTATAATTCTCAATTTCACAATATTGCAATTACAAAGCATTTTTCCCAGCAAAAAATTAGATTAATATATTAATAAAAATAAGATTAATTTCCAATTTTTAAATGAATTGTCACATTAATAACCTGGAAATTTCAGAAACAAGGTATCTAAAGCTTCTCACCTAAATAATCTAAATTTTAGCAGTAGTTTAAATTTTTTTTTTCCTAATTTATTCCAATCATTAACATAGCTATTATTTAGCGCTACAAGTTTACACAGAAATGGCAAATGAAATTACAATTTTTGAAAGCAAAGGAAAAACATGATCAGATGTAACAACAAATATCCATGACAAAGACAAAAATATCTTGGAGAATGCATATTTAGCAAATAGTATCTCACAGTTCAAAATTAACGAGCAAATCCCCATGTATGTACTAATGATCATTCAGGGAAATTGCTACTGCTTTTTTTTTTAATAAATAAATATGAGTGACTGTCACTAACAAATTTCATCTTTACCTCCCCTAAATAAAAAAATTACATAACTGAAACTCCAGAGAATTATACAGAATTTTATGTAATATAAATTTTTAAAAAGGTAAAAAAATTTTTTAAATTATTAACCTTAAAAAAGGAACACACTAACAAGTTTAAATTTAATATAAATAATTTTTGAAACTAGAAAAGGCAAAAAGTCAAGTTTCTTGTTCACTTGCACAGGGAACGTCCACATCAGGGTTTTTTTTTTTTTCCCTTAAACAAAGTCCACTAAATTTTTAACTTAACTTCCCAGTGAAGTCAGAATTTTCATGTCTACTGCTCCAATGGAAAGCACATTTCATACATGTGGCCAAATGGTCGGAATTACATCTTATGCACGCAGGTTTTGCACCTCTTGCATAGTCTGAAGCACTGACATTTGAAACAGCATTTCGTTGCTTCTCTGACCTGTATTTCTTTCTGTTCTTCGTATCTGATGGAGTCATTGATTAACCATAGATGACAACCTTAAGTGACCATAAACTTTCTGCTATTTAAGAACCACCTTACATGGTTAAATATTATAGAACACTGGGGAGTGATGAATTTGTCAAAAGATACAATTAGTAGCATTATAAAAAGTATTCATACATTTCTAGTCACATAATAATGCTTTTCTTTTTAAATTCTTTACAGGAAGTTTCCAAGATTTAATAGAACACTGAGGAGTGATGAATAGTCTGATGTCACAACAAAAAAATAATAAATGCAAAAACTCATTGGCATCAGGTATTTATCAATGAGTACTGAATAAATACTACACGAGCTCAAAATACATACAGTTTCTTCCGCTTAAATACTACGGGAGCTCTAAATATATACAGTTTCTCTCGCTTAAGTAATGTTAGAACTACGTTGTAGATATTTCTCTGAGCAGGAACAAGGCAAAGAACTAGCATATAAAAAAAGCAGAGTGCACTAAAATATCAACATATTAATAGCTGAAGTCCTGAATTAAATGAGAAATAAGTGTCCTTGTGGCAATAATAAGTGTCCTTTGTAATAATAAGTATCGTTGCCCCTCAAGTAGTAATCTAGAAAGTAACTGCTATAAAAACACAAAGTCATCATCAGTTCATAAGAAATAGCATAAATTAAATTTCATGACTGCTTGGAATTATCACACAAGAATACTTCCCAGATATCCAGAGTATTCCTTAGCCTGAGAGTAAAGTACCTCATTTGCTTCCTCTGTGGTGGTGGGGGAAGATTACGAAGATTTAATATAGATGGGCACTTCTTGCCTGTTTGCTCAGCAACTAACTTGAGCTGCATGGAAACAACTGATCGAGCAGTGGTATGACTGATCGAGCAGTGGTGACCGAAGAGACAAGGCAAGAGTCAAGTTTCTTGTTCACTTGCACAGGGAAGGCGTCCACATAACGGTTTTTTTTTTTTTTTTTTAAACTAAGTCCAAAATTTGATATTTTCACTAAACTTCCCAGTGAAGTCAGAACTTTCATGTCTACTGCTCCAATGGAAAGCACATTTCATAGATGTGGGCAAATGGTCGGAATTACATCTTACGCAGGCAGGTTTTGCATCTCTTGCAAAGTCCGAAGCACTGACATCTGAAACAGCATTTCGTTGCTTTCCTGATCCGTACTTCTTTCTATTCTTTGCTTTTGATGGAGTCAGCATTTTCATTCACTGATTAGCTACAGATGATAACCTTAAATGGAAGCTGTTCTTTTGTATGGAAAGTATAAAACTTGAGTCTCGTTTTAAGGCACCAACAGCCCTTTCTCTCGTGTGCCAGTCATGGAATATGAACTCTAGAAAGACTGCAGAAGAATAAGGCTTCCAATGTCGAAAACAGATTTCTTCCTACATAACTTGAGGTTGCAGGCACATTATGGGAGGCAGTCACCATTTCTTTTCGATAGGAGTTGAGGTGGCAGTTGATTCTGTCACTGTACAAAATACCTCCATCTCCTCCAAGCAATTGAAGTTCTTCATAGAAATACTCTCATGTCAGAAAGAATCTTCATCTGGAGAGGAGTCAGAATCATCATCGTTTATGATGCCAGTCTTCGCTGTAGGCTGATCAGGTAACTCACAAATATTCTTCATAGAAAGCATCGAATATTCTTCAGAGAATGCATCGTGTAGAGACTTCTATCAGTGAGGGCATTATGGTGTATACATTCAGTGCCCCCCCCCCCGCACCCTACAGGTGAATCCACAAGCAGTAATGAATAATACACACAGTTTCATAAAATGTGGTAACAGTTTTGCAGTATCCACCAGATGGCAAACAGTCAAGGGAATACATATCATGAATTGTAGCAAGTATATTCATTATAAGGAAAGTTCTTTATTGTGAAATTATGAATAATAGTTCAAGTGCATGGAGGATCATTCAAATGCACAATGCTTAGAGTTCATCATCAAATATAACAGAAGATGAAAATACAGTATTAAGCAGAATATACAGAGTAAACATGTCAAAGAAATACATAGAAACAAAAAACGAAGATGGACATAATTATCTATTTATATTATTCGTTCTTTATATAAATATAATATAAATGCATATTAAAATTTAATTAAAAAATTATACATCTTCA
>KK114426.1:0-18960 GCA_000611955.2 Stegodyphus mimosarum
GTCAGAAAGAGAACAAGTGTGCAGAAAACTGAAAAGCGTCCTACACGCTCGGGAGCTCAGCTCGGAATGTTTAAAACTGCAGAACTGATGTTAAACTTCGCAGAACAAGACTAATTTTCAGATTATGCCATATTGCTTAAAAGACCAACAGATGGAAGCACCTACGCAAAAAGCCAAGCCTAAATCTCAATCTTCAGCCCACCTCACCAACCTATCAACAGATGGCGCCAAAAGACCAGAATCTTAAGCCTAAACCCAGAAATCCAGCCCAACTTCAGCATCGCTCAATAGATGGAGCTACCTATGTCAACAAACTCTCACAAATTTTCAGCTTTTAATTCTTTTCTGGACAGTTAGGAGCTGTCCTAGCATTTTTAGTGCTACTTAAGGACTTCCCATTGCTCTAATTATGCCATTCGACACCGACGCCATTGCTTATCTACTACTGCCTTTATATTTCACACAAGGAGTGTGAAAATCCTTTCGGATGACGAACTCTACCAGGTAAACCTTTTCAGGTTACGACAACTATATACTAGTAAAGGCCTTTTTAAGGCCAAATACTAGTCAATAGGAACAGGATTTGGATTTGGATTTAAGCATCCGGTCAAAGGAACATCGGTCGGTCGTTGGTGAAAATCGGTAGAATTTTTGAGAATTCTGGTGAGTTATATTCGCACTTAGTGTACAGCACTCGTGTTTTCTCAGTGGATTACCTGTCTCATCAGCGTCTGAAGCGTCTGGTAAGTTCTTTTTGACTTGTTTATTTCTGAGCATGCATTACCGGGCCAATGGTTTAGGTTAAGCAGCAAGAAATGAGCAGTTTAGAGGATAAAAATGTACGTAGTTTAATTGAGCAGATACGTGAGAGTAATGGAGGTCATATCGATTACAATCGCCTATCTATGCAAATTAACCACTTGCAAACAGAAATTGAGAGTTTAAAAAATTCTAATTTACCGAAAGCTGATCCTAGGCTTACGATTATGGAAGAACAACTTAAAAATCTTTGTATCATACATGATAACTTAGAGGAAAAGGAAAATGGTAAAATACCTGAAATAGAAATAGTTAGTGCTAACCCCACACCTGATAGTAACGCTAAATTCTTAAAAACACCAGCTACCCCAAAAAAGGGATCGAATTCAGCTAACCTAAAAAGAACTTCTAGCGGAAGAACGCGCAAAAAGAAAACAGTTGATAGCGAAGGTTTTACCTCTCCTCGCAAAACACATAAAAGAAATCATTCGAATACGGAAAAGGATTACCCAAGCCAGAAAAATACTTTTGAACCATTAGAAAATGAGGTTAACATGGATGACGGGACTCAAAATGGTACTCCTTTTGAAACCCCAAAGAAAACCGCGGGTCATATCCCACCAATAGTTCTCGCCGATTTTAACGGAAACTGGGATAAGATGAAAGACGATTTTGAAGATGTACTCGGCATCAAAAATTATACAGGAGACCTAAAAGGAGGAAGACTCACAATCAGAGTTTTCGAACCCGACCACTACCGCGAAATCACCAAATATTTGCAAAATAAGGAAATTCCCTTTCATACTTTTCAAATGAATTCCAAGAAGCCTATTAAGGCAGTTATTAAGAAACTTCCGGCCACCGCAAAAATCGAAATCCTACAGAAGGAAATACAAGATCTGGGCATACCAGTCCAAAAAATAAGGCAAATCACTGCCATCAAGAACGGAGATATCGTCAATTTGCCAGTTTTCGTGGCTGACGTCCAACGAAGCGAAGAAGGAAAGCAGATATTCGGAATTAAGAAGCTGAGAGGCCTTAATGTCCAGATTGTGAAATATAAATCACGGCCAGGTCCCGTTCAATGTCATAAATGCCAAAGATATGGGCATACACGGGACCTGTGCCATTACACCCCACGGTGTTTAAAATGCGCACAAATGCACGAAACTTACTTATGTAAGTCTAAAAAAGATATAGACCAGCCTGTCTGTGTACTTTGCGGACAAAATCATGTTTCATCCTACCGCGGATGCAGCAAAAACCCAGAAAACATCAAGAAGCGAATTGCAGAGCGAAAAGCCGAGCAAAATTCAAATAGTAAAAATACTAAACCTGGATTTACTTTAAAAGAAGATGACTTCCCCAAATTGCCGTCGCGCAATCTACAGAATATCCCTGACCCACCTTCAGCGTGGAGCAGAGAAAAACCATCCAATCAGGAAACACCAAATTTCTTCGAATGGATTAAAACGCAACTTATGCAAGCCAAAGCATTTTTCATGAAATTCAAGTCTGCCAAGACTTTAATAGAGAAATTCGAGATCGGCATGGCAGCGATCGAATATTATATGAACCAAAATTATGACTTCTAGAGGCCCACAGTTTAACCCAAGCCTTATTGCAACTACTACTAGTTTCCTTAAAGTCTCCTTCTTTAATGCCAACGGAGTAAATAAACAGAAATATGAATTGGCGAATTATCTGAACAAACACAATATCGAAGTAATGATGTTAAATGAAACCCATCTTTACCCAAATCTTAAATTCAAAATTCAAGGCTATAATGTCATCCGACAAGATCGCACTCATAATAGCGGAGGCGGCACCGCCATACTAATTAAAAATCATATCAAGTTCACTACCTTCAATATCCCGAATACAGGCCGAGTAGAAACCACTGCAGCTCTAATTTATACTGGATTCAACGTTCCTTTCTTGTTTATTTCAGTATATAACCCACCCAAGAATACTTTAACTAATTCTGACTTAGATAACCTGACCAATTTTGATTACCCAACCCTGATCGCCGGCGATATGAACGCCAAGAATACAAACTGGAATTGCAGCATCAATAACAACAACGGAAATATTCTTAATAACTATGCACTCAATAGCAACATCAGAGTCATCGCTCCAGATGTTCCAACGAGATATCACTTTAATGGAAGAGGGGATATCCTTGACATCCTGATACTGAAAAATATTCACTCTACTCCATACTTAGAAGTGACGGAAGAATTATCCTCTGATCATTTCCCTGTAAAATTCGATTTTTATGGTTTCTACCCACCTCTCATTAAACCGAAGATTAAAGTTAACTGGACTATCTATAAAAATGAACTTATTAATATCCCCAGTAGCATAGTAATTAACCATCCCGAAGAAGTTGAAAATGAAATTAACAAATTTAACGGACATATTCAAAAGGCACTGGCCACAGCAACTTATACGCAGAAAAATTACTCTCCGCAAGAACTCCCGAATTATATTTTAAACCTTATAAAAGAAAGAAATAGATGCAGGAAAAATTGGCAACTCACAAGAGATCCAAACGACAAGACTCACGTGAATTACCTCACTCGTCAAATTTCACAGGAAATAATTAGCTATCGCTCCAATAAATGGGACTCTTTTCTTGAAAATTTAGAAATGCAACCCAACATGGTTTGGAAAATTGCAAGATCCCTTCGCAATAACCAAGCAAATCTTCATCACCCTATTACGCACAGAGGTATGACACACAACTCAGAAACGGAAATCGCTGAAGTCATGGCGGAGAGCCTTGAAAAAGTTTTCGAGAAACATGAAGAAATCAGTCCTTTTGACTATACTATCAATAACGAAGTCGAAGAAATTAAACTTAAAAGTAACAGAGATTATGTAAAATTTACCTCCCCCAAAGAAATCCAAGAAATCCTCAGGAAGCTAAAGAATAAAAAAGCCAGAGGCTTTGACAACATAAGTAATGAAGCCCTTAAAGTTCTACCGAAAAACTGTATAATTCTACTGTGCAATTTAATTAATTCATGTATTAGGCTCTCTTATTTTCCGAAAAAATGGAAACATTCAATTGTAATAATGATCCCGAAACCAGGCAAAAATCCAAAAGAAGTATCCAGCTATCGACCTATCAGCCTTCTACCCGCTATCAGCAAAGTGTTTGAACGCGTAATTGCCTCAAGACTCCAAATTTTCACTGACAAATTAATTGATACAGACGATCAGCAGTTCGGGTTTAAAAAAGCTCATTCAACATCGCATCAAATTCTTAATCTCATAGAATTCATTGCCGTAGAATTTCAGAAGAAAAACGGAGTTGCCGCATGCTACCTCGACTTCGAAAAGGCCTTCGATCGAGTGTGGCATGCTGGTTTAATATGCAAGTTATCGAAATTAAACCCTCCTTCAAGTTTCTTAAATCTCATGATTTCCTATTTAGAAGATCGTACCTTCCAAGTCCGCTGTGGTGATGCTTTGTCCACACATAAAAATATTCATAGAGGACTACCTCAAGGTTCCGTCATCTCTCCAGCAAACTTTAATCTATATGCAAGTGACATGCCCAAGCCGCAAAATGCAAAAATCCTTAAATATGCCGATGATACGGTAATACTTACTAATTCCTTAAACCCGCAACATGCAATAGACAAACTGAATAGCCAAATTAAAATAATAGAAAAATGGTGCACCAGATGGAAAATCAATCTTAATCCCACCAAATGCTGTATAGTTATGTACAGAAGATATAAGAAAAACTACCCTCTGGATATCAATATAAAAATTCATGATACTCTTATCCCTTCGGCCAATTCGTACAAATATCTTGGAGTGTATATTGATGCACAGCTCACTTTCAAAGAACACATCAGTTATATCACCAACAAAGCTAATGCAGCTTTTATGGCTCTTTACCCGCTTCTAGGGAAAAATTCTAAATTAAATCTGAATACTAAACGCAATCTTTACCTGATGCTTATTCGACCAATTCTCTTATACGCAGTCCCCACTTGGGCCACGGCTTGCAAAACCCATAGAAAGAAACTTAGCTATCTACAGAATAAAATTCTACGCTCAATAACCTCAGCACCCTGGTTTATTAGAAATATCCAGCTGTATCAAGACCTGAAGATTCCTGAAATACAAGAACAGATCTTAATAATTTCGCACAAATTCTTTATCCAAGTTCAGAATTCACCATATAATGCTATTAAAAATCTCGCAAACTATGATCCAACAGAAGAAAATCTGGTTAAGCGACCACGTTCTATTCATCACAACTCAAAGTGGTGAAAGTGTACATATTGTAAATAGTACCCAGTATTTAATTGCATTTCATATACTCAAGAATTCGTGATATGATTAACTATTTTTGTGTTGAGTTTTAAGTGTATTTTTATTATCTGGCAAAGCCAAATTACGGACTTTGTGAAGAGTAATTTGAAATAGCCTTATGGACTATTATTTTTCGTCTTGAAATCGCTTAACAGATTATCCTGCAACATGATTGGTCCATGTGACCCCCAAGCCCAAAAAAGGAATAATCAAATTCTATCTAATTAAACAAGAATTACGTAGCATAAAACTCACCTCTCCATAGTTATTAGATCATTATTATGTAGTAGATTGCAATACTATAGGCCTACAAGAGTTATTTACTCTTAAATTAATAAAACTTTGAGTAATACAGCAGTATTTATCAACGAACCAGAACGCGACCTCAGGTTACGTGATTTGATTCTGACTTACTCTCCGTATCTCATGTTCATTTCAGTCACTCAATTCCTCACTGCAAATAGCACGCACCCAGCACCTGCTCAAAAATTTTTCGAATGTTTCTACATCTACAAAAGTATATCAATTTATAATTTCATGACTGCCTTCCTGTATGACTTTGCCACATAGACCATTCTTTCGCCTAAGGGCGCGGTGCTAAGCACCTCTGATTTATCTAAACAAAAGTGAGCGGCCTCCGGCCTTACTTGATATATAGGTTAAAACTCATTAGTAGTTGACACCTTGAACCGAAAGTACTATCTTGATCTTGATTTAAGCATCCATTGACTATGTACTTTCTATAATGTAATATGCGTTACTGCTGTAATTCTTGATGGATTCAGAGCGTTAATAGTTTTGCACTGTCTTATCATGTTTTTATTATAGTTACATACCTCACTTGTTTCATCAATTCGACAGCGTCGAGCTTCTTCCCATTCGATCTTCCCTTAGCGTAATGCTTTACATTCCCAGCTCGACTTATTATCATAAACTAACAAATTATTTAAAATATAAAAAATTGTATACATTTAGGTTATTGTCTGTTATCATTCGAAATTTTAAATCTTTCTACAAGGGTTAGGGCTTATGGCCAGGTATCGTGGTGTCCCAAACACCGTTCTTCAGGCGGAAAAAAAGGGCAAAAAAGACATGGGCAGTAAATGAGACACCCATGTCCTTTCAAATGAATCCCTATACTAGTGGTGAAATCACCATAATGCTTAGGCACATTGACTTTCGCTCCATCAAACAATAGTCACTTTGGAATGGATAAATTCGAATTGAGCTGAAGTTTCTAAAGCTGATGAAGATTTCTAAAAGTGATTCTAAAGGTGATTTCTAAAGGTTGTAGAGACATTAGGTTATTTCGGAATCAGGTGAGATGAA
The DNA here is from genome assembly GCA_000611955.2 of Stegodyphus mimosarum. NCBI lineage: Eukaryota > Metazoa > Arthropoda > Arachnida > Araneae > Eresidae > Stegodyphus > Stegodyphus mimosarum. The sequence continues at coordinate 6,424 of KK114426.1, forward strand.
AAATGAGCAACGCCTTCGCCGGGAATCGAACCACGGACCTCTCGGTTACGCGTCGAGCATGCAGACCACTACACCACGAAGGCATGCGAAGAAGGCGGGAGAAATGCCTTATATACTCCCCCTTTTAAAGGGCGACTGGGGTTTGGGGACCCAACCGCCAAATCCCGGTGGTGGAGAATCATCATCCACCACCTTTTTAGTTCGGGCGCCAGTTGTAGAGACATTAGGTTATTTCGATGCAGGTGAGATGAAAAATTAGCAACGCCTTCGCCGGGAATCGAACCACGGACCTCTGGGTTACGCGTCGAGCATGCAGACCACTACACCACGAAGGCATGCGAAGAAGGCGGGAGAAATGCCTTATAAGGTGAAGTCCGAAAATTAAAAATGTCTCTATAATAAATATATCAGAATTAAACTAAGCAAAATCTACCAGAGCACCACCAAAAATTGGAAATATGTACAGATTCAGAATGCAAAATTTTATTAAATTAAAATATCGAAAATAAATAAATGCTTAGTTTACATTTACACAGGATAAATTTTCACTGAAGATTTCCTTCAGAATGCTAAATAAAACAAAGTTTTTATCTATGGAAGTGGAGGCAACGCGAATTTCGTCAGTGTGGCCTATGACAGTTTTAATTAAATGGAATAGGAAGTAGTCACTAAAAATCTTGTTTATTTTACGAGTAATACTCATAACGTCCAGAAAAGATGCAGAGATGTTATTCGAGGTAGTTTGTTCTTTCAAGTAGGGGCTACTGTGGTTAATACTCGTATAAAGGCCATGCTGGCCTGAAGGGATTTTAAGATGTGCTTTATTGGGAGACCTGGTCTTCCAGGAATTGGTTGCCTAGCCTTTGCATATAACATGTTTTATGTTTATAACACAAAGATAGGGGGGCGAAGAGGAAGGGTTAAGATAAACGAAGAGTAACATAAAGGAGTTTTTCATTATATGTATTGCATACACATGGAGAAATTTAAGGAATAGTAATTTTTCAGTTGAAAATTGCAGAAAAAATTTGGAAAAAAAAAAAAAGGAACAGTCTAACATATCTTTACAAATTTGTCATACCTGACTTTTATACATCTGGAGGTTCGCTATAATATTAAAATATTATTAAGTGCATTATAAAATCAGACGGAACCAAAAACTTCACTCCTTATATAAGGGAATTCGTTATAAACCGCAAAAACGCCCATGCAGGCTTCATTACAAAGTTCATTACAGCAGAATTTACGTTTTTTTTTATTATTTGCTCTTTGGTTTATAAATCTTAACAACGTTTACATTGTTAGCAGGCTTTATATTTACCCTTAGTTCCACGTTCGTATTTGCGGTATATAAAAATGCTACCTTTCAAAACCTGAAATCAAAGATCTTTCCGCTAATTCTCATTGGTTTCTTACTGTCCAGAATTTTTAAGATTAATTTTTATTTTGATCTACAAATACTAAAGAGGAGGAAGAACAGGAAGATGAAAGTGAACGAGATTAACAGCTTGGACCTAGATTTACCAAGCCTTCCAAGCAATCCATGTTATGATCCATGATTTACCAAGTAATTGTCATTTACAAAAATTTAAAAGTTCTTTGAACAAAGTGAAGTGATTCGAATGTAAAAGCATTTTATGTAAATCTGTGAAGATTCAACTGAAGCAAATTTCAACCAAGAAACAAAAAATAATGCACAGCTTTATTAAAATAGACCCTTTTGTTTCAACATGAATGTATTACGTTAAGAAGCTACTTTATGAGAAAGTAGTTTCTCATAAAGTAGCTTAATGCATGTTGAAAATAATAAAAGTTACTTACTTATAAAATATAACAATCGTCTGGTTTAATAATTTTTCCACATTAATAATTTCTCCCTCCACTGAAAAACGGACCCACCAGCGGCCACAGTTGCTGAACACTGCAAAGTAAAGTTGCTGAACTTTACATTTCGATTCCAAGAGAACGAATTGGCTGCATGAGCGTTTTTGCAGTTTTCCTCCTGTGCAACGTGTATATGAACCAGAGAAAGTTCTCCACTTAGGAATCCCTCCCTTAAGGCAGAAAACATTATCATTGCTTATCATAATCAAACCACTGGAAAATAGAGATTTAGATTCCCCTGATTATCATTACACAAACATATAAACGGAAAATACTATTGTGTATGTACGGGTTCGCAAAAGATTGAAATCAGAAGTCTTATAATAGGTTAATCACATTTATTTTTATCACAAGAAGTGTTTCAGATCATTAGAATTTTCCACAGAAATATTCGTACAAGTGTTCACAGTATCACACAGTATAATCAGTAGTTACACTTCAAACTTCTAAGAACGTTAAACACAACGCAATGCAAAGCGCATCTAAAGAGAAAGCTAACTCGAACTGATCTCAGTTCACGCGGAACTACAACTCGTAACAACAACAACTAAGCAACTGAGAGCGGATGCTCTCTCTTCGGCCTTAAATAGTTTTCAACAGGCCGCGATATATATCTAGTACTTTCTGCTTCTCGAAATTAATGGAAAGCAATAGGAGGGTGAAATTACAGCTAACATAAATGGTCACTTACGTTTATTCAATTTCAATACATATTACAGTGGTACAGAAACCGGACCAAAATGTCGCCAAATAGTAGCCAAATTTGGCGACTTTTTGCAATTTCTTCCCAAATTTTGAGACCAAATAAGTCGCTAAATCCGTTGTCAGCTTGGCGATATCTCGTCAAATTACCGAGATACACATTTATTCAATGTTAAATGAACTGGCCCCTGTACTGGCCTTTTTGCGCCATAGCTTACTCTTAAAATTTGTCTCGCACTACATTACACAGAAAAATACAACAATTACTTATAATTCCACTAAAATTACCTATGTAAGTACAGAATTCGTAATAATATATTAGTTGATTAATAAAAAATGTTAAATCATTTTATTTTGTTTCGTGATATTTACGACTTCAAAACTAAACATATTGTTGCGTGCGTACGGGTTCGTTATGGATTGAATGCACAAGTCGTAAAAAGTTAACAAAAATTTATTCTTTCCACAAGAAATAAATCAAAATGCTGAAATATTTCTTCAGAGATATTCGCACAATATCACAATATCTCAAACGTTTAGTAAAAAACTCAGTTCAAAACAGATAAAATAATTCTATCTCACAGCGAAATCACTTCAATCAATAACAGCATTAAGTAAACAAACAGCAGTTCGCTTTTTACAGCTACAACTACAACAACAACTCAGATGAGGTGTTTCAATTCGATTTTTATAAGCTTTTTAACTATCACTAGAACAATCACGATTTTTCTGGATGGCAACAGTAATTACGAGATATTTATTTATTAAACATTAAATGCATGCGCTCTTTTCTTTTTATTATTATTTTTTGACATAGCTTTCTCTTCAAAAATCGTCTGCGTTGTACGGAAAATAAAAAGCAATTGTAATTGCAATTCTAAATAAATAGCTAAATAAATTTGCAATTCGTAACAATATCGCATCCTAACTTAGAGCGTTTTAGATTCTACCTACATTTTCTTAATCACAAGCAATTTAAATAAAATTTAATGAAATGATTATTTCTATGATACGAATGCGTTATTTAAGAGCTTTATAATTTACTTTAATTTGCAGTCAGTGATATATCTCTTCATTAGAAAATGTTTCTAATTAATTTGGTGATTACACTTATTGAAAAACTAAAGATAAAAACTAGAATTCTGTAGCAGAGGTATAAAAAATATGGCATTAGGAACAACTTTTATTAATTTTATCGCAGCTTAAATTATGATAGAGCTCGTGAAATTTCACAAATATCTTTATTTTATGCGGCTTAAGTGTCTGTTTGTCGCCGATAGTTTATTGGTTGCTTGCGTAACAATAATTACGAGATATTCATTAATTTAATATTAAATGCACACGCCCTTTTATTCCCTTTCATTTTTACAATTTAGAGCATCATTTGAAGAACATACTGTTACGGATTTCGTATTTATTTAGAAGTGTAATTAAAATTGCTTTATTTTCCCATGCAAAGCATACGACTTTTGAAAAGAAAGACCGCGTGCATTTAATATTAAATTCTTTATTATATGCGGCTTATTAAAAATGATGGAAAGATTTACTCAAGAAATGTTGCGTACAAAGAGATCTTTGACATGTGTTCCAAGTTCCACTTATGCCGAGATTATCAAGCATTCTGCTTGATGTGTTCCGGCTGTCATCAGATGTTTGCACAGTGGGCGCTGAAGAGAGAATTAGTCCGAAGCGTGAGTCCAAAAGGGCAGGAGCTAATGGTGAAGGGGCGTGACCAGTTGTCACGTGGGCTGGAAGCTGACTTATCATTGGTTTGACATGTGAATTAACATTTGATTATTTAAATCGCCTTTATTTATTGAGCTAGCGGTGGCTCTTAAGAAATGTACCGCCAGTGGTTTCCTTCATTGCACTCTACTTTAAGCAATTAAGCAAATAGATGAGGGAAATCCCGTGGGGCAGTAAGCAAAAAAGGCGTCTTCGCCGCCTGCCCTGGTTAATTCAGTTTGAATTAGCTAACACCTTTGCACAAATCGTTTTAATTACAATTTATAATATCTAGAACAACGTCTAGTGTATATATATATATGTATACAGTGTGTTTCAGCAAATCGGTTACAAACTTTCAGGAAAGATACAGTACACGTAGATGATGGAAAAACACATAGCAATGCATGGTCGGAAGCCGCCTTCTTGACGACACAAAACACAAGAAAGGAAGGACACGAACAGTGTGGCAAAACATGTTCTATTTTGTTTATTTATTACAGCAGAAAACCAACAAATGGGAACAATAACAGATAACGATCGCCATTAAAGAAGGTGTTCGAAATTACGACCTCGGACCCTGATGCAGGATTCACATCTGCGGCGCATGGAAGATCTGCATCACGCATGCAAGATGCATGACGCACGGTTCCTGCATCACGAGCCGGGACGTAATTTCGAACACCTTGTTTGATGAAGATCGTCTGCTTTTGTTCTTATTTCTTGGTTTTCGCTACACTAAGCATAATAAACCTTATTCTTACCCTGTTCGTATCCTTCCTTTGTTGCGTTCTGTGTCGTAACTACCGCGCTAGGAGAGGGTTTCAGACCATGCATTGCTATGTGTTTTTCGACCATCTAAGTGTACTCTATCTGTCTCGAAAGTTTGTAACAGATTTGCTGAAACACCCCGTATGTATATGTATGTGGAGAGGATATAAAAAATATGATAGCTGCTGTAAGAATGATTGGCTACCTCGGAATTAACCATTCTAGACTTGGTGCTGTCCCCTTGAATTCATCTGTTCTTCCAAATTCGAGATCTTTCCATATTACGTAACGTTTAATGCAGCTACCTTTTGCCCAATCAAATAATTGTAAACCAAAACTTTTCTAACTCCAACTGAAACTTTTTGACTCCCTCCCTTTTTCCTTTGGATTGCAGCTTTCCCTTTCGCGTAAGCTCTCCTGCTGACAAGACGCTGCTGCTATTTACTTGCTTAAGATGACGTCATAAGTTAAAAGCCATGTATATGGAAATTACAGTATTCAATTATGATTTAAAAATATTTTGCCTACAAAAGAATGATTTGATATGCGACATGCGACGGAGGACGTGGGCACCACCCCTTTACCATATGGTTAATTGGTGTAGCGCCACGTCCACCAGTGTCAATATAAATATCAAGGACTCGGACGCCTAGGTGCATTAGATTTCACTTATTGCGCCTGACTGGCGTAAGATAAAATGTTCTACTGTACAAGGTTATATGCATGCAGGGGTAGGATATGGAAACAGTAAGATGATAATGCATAAAACAATTATATGTGGAGATATGCTGAAATATAAAATACCAACACAGATATCATAGATAACATTAAACATATGTTACATAAAAATCAATAACTAACATACTATTATACCTACATTAATCAAACATTACCTAAATATCAAGGACTGAGGCACTAGTTGCATTAAAATTTCACTTACTACTCCACACAGGGGCGCGTTAAGATATTCTATGGTACATAGTTATTTACATGCAGGGGTAAAACATGGAAAAAGTTACTTAACAATTATTAACACCCAATATCCTAAATACATTAAACTTTTGTTACGTAAACATTAATGACTTGGATACTATGTTTACATTGGACAGACATTGTATGGATATCATAGACTCAGACGCTGTGCTTTAAGCTTCACTTATTGCGCTACACAACCACATATTAAAGTATTCTATGGTACAAGGTTATATATGTGCAGGGGTAAGTAAGGCATAGAAAACAGTTAGATAATAATGCATAAAACAATCATGTGTGGAGACATGCTGAATTAAAAGATACAAACACTGATATCATAGATACATTACACATACATTACATGGAAACATCTAGATACATTACACATACATTACACACACGTTACATGAAATTTAATGTCTAAAATACTATATCTTCATTAAAAAGGCGTAGCCTAAATATCAAAAAATGAAGGCACTGGTTGCATTAAATCTTCACTTAACTGCACCACACAGGGGCACGTTAGAATAATCTATGTACACAGTTATTTACATGCAGGGATGAAACTTGTGGAGAGTTACATAACGATTATGGAAACAATATTATATAAACACTAAACATATGTTACATAAAGAATAGTGACTGAGATACTATGTTTACATTAACCTGACATATATCAAAGACTCAGACGCTATTGCCCTACTCTGGAGCATGTTAAAATATTCCATGGTACATAGCCATGTACATGCAGGGGTAAAACATGAAAAACAATTACATATTAATGCATGATGCAGTCATATGTAGAGAGATGCTTAAATATAAAATACAAACACTGATATCATATATACATTACACATACATTACATGAAAATCAATGACTGAGTTTGTCTACATTAGACAAACATTATTTATATATATATCAAGGACTGAAACTCTGGTTGCGTTAAAACTTCACTTACTGCGCCTCACAGGTGCGTGTTAGAATATGCTGTGGAACATAGTTATATACATACAGGGGTAAAGCATGGAAGACAGTTACACAAAATTGCATAGGATAACCATATGTGGGAGCACGCTACGATACAGAATACAGTCCCTGATATCATGGGTACAGTAAGCATATGTTACATAAAATCGGTACAATAAACCATTGGACAGTTATATGAAGAAACCATGCTAAAATATAAAAAAAAAATACACAAATATCATAAATAAAAAAAAAACATATACTGAGTACAATCAATAGTTTAGACACTATATTTACATTGAACACACGTTACATATAAATCAATGACTTGAACACTGGTTACATTATAGCTTCGCTTACTATGTTGGAGTTACATCAGTACATTTGAACTGTAGTATAGCACATTTTGTCTTAGACACACATACGCACAGTTTGCAATTTGCAGATTACATTTGGAACAAACTTACAGATACTATTGCGTTTTAATATTACATGTGCCTATGTGGTTTGCATATTGGGTGTAAAATCAGACGCAGAGTTTAGGCGTCCATTCATTACAAATTTCACTGTAACTGTTGTAACGTTATGCAGTTCATATTGCATTGAGTATATGCAAGTGTGCTTAGGCTGCGCGGACTGCTATATTTGGCATAAGTCTGTGTTTAGGTCTGCCAGCTTATCCATCATACGTCCAATTTTTTGGATTAAGTGGCGCTGCTTAATAAGGAATTTACAAAATGACTGTCTGTTAGTCGTTGGTATAGGAACATGTTGTCCCTCTGTGAGTGGACAAGAAGTTAGGTAGTGCTCCGGGGAGCCTGTGTGTCCACACGTACATTGATCTGAGGAACAGATGCCAAATCGGTAGAAGTATACAGGAAAAGGTCCATGTCCCGAAATGTACCTAACCAGCTGTGTATTGGCAATGTTCCGTTCTGTGTCCACATAGCTGATGTGGTAGTGGACACGTCTTCCAGTGGTACTGTCATCCCATTCTTGTTGCCACTTGCCAATGGCTTTAAGTCGTAGTGACTTCTTTAGAAATGTGACCGGCCATGGGATATTGAACTGCAAGTCTGTCGGGCCTAACGCCGCTTCTTTGGCAAGTTGGTCCGCCATCTCGTTTCCGAGATGACCCGCATGTGCTTTGATCCATTCAAGCTTGATGTGCAGGTTGCATTGGCGCAGATTTGCTTGAATGCCCTGTATTATTTTACTGACATGGTTGGGGTTCATGATGGCATGCAACGACGACAAACTGTCGGTTTTGATGGTGGCATTATGGATGTTAGAGGAGAGCAAATAGTTAACTGCTTGGGCAATTGCTATCGCTTCTCCTTGAAAAACACTGTTATGCTGCCGCAGTTGTGCCTTCCATCTTGCTTGAATTGTATCATGTCGCATGACTATGTAAGAGCATCCCGCTTTTTCATCGATTTTGGAGCCGTCGGTGAAGATGTTAAATAGTGTTGGGGAATTAGTCGTAGACGGGTTGATGGTGACTTTGACACCAGTGCCTTTGCTCGCTGGGTGGACATGCAGTGGTCGATCAATGACTTCATATTCTTCCGGATGGAAGCATTCCTCGTCAAACACAGTTGGCTTTTTGAGTTGCAGTATAATCTGTCTGGCCGCCTCTTCTTCAACTCGTATGTGTAGTGGGAGTAGACCAGCTAATACATTAAGAGCATCCGATGAGGTTGTACGGTAGGCCCTTGTAATGCCCAATGCGAAGGGCCGTTGTATGGTATAAAGATGTTTAATCTTCCTGCCCTGCATTGGGTGGCACCAAACTGCTGCTGCGTATGTAGCTATCTTTTCCACTACTGTCGTATATAACACTTTTTGTATGTGTGGATTGAGTCCCCACTTATAACCATAAAACTGGCGCATTTGCTTAACTATAGCACTGGTTCTTAGCTTGAGATCTTGAATGTGGGGGATCCACGTCATTTTAGTATCAAAAGTGACACCCAGATATTTCAAGGTATTCACAATTTTAATTCTCTGCCCATTTAGTTTGATCGTAGGGCGTCTTGCAAGTGATCCGCCTTTCTTAGGGATCAAGAGGATTTTAGATTTATGATCTGCTATTTGCAGTTTAAGATTGGTGCACCTGACATAAAAGATGTGACACACTTCGTTACAGTTTGTCTGGAGAACGTCCCTAGTCCGTCCCTTGACGACCATTGCAGCGTCATCAGCATAGGCGAAGATTTGGGTGTGCGCGGGCCATGCGGCAGAGAGCACTTCATTAAACGTTATGTTCCATAAGTGTGGCCCCGCGCACGACCCTTGTGGACATCCTCTTGTTTGTACCATATCCAAGATTCCAGCATTGTGGACGGCTAAGAGTCGCCTGTCCTTTAGGTAGTTGCATAGTATAGAATATATGTTGCTGGGGCAATTAGACTTTCTGAGTGCACTTTTTATAGCTGGCCACCATAAAGTGTCGAAAGCACTCTTAAGATCGATACTGACCAAGGCTGTATGGTGGCCGCTATTTCGATTTTCTAAAATTGCATCTCGGATATTAGTGAGAGCATGGATAGTAGAGGTTCCTGGACGGAAGCCGTATTGTTTGGGGCTCAGAAAATTGGTCCTATGCAGATGGTGTTGCAGTCTGCTCATGATTATCTTCTCTAGGATTTTACCCATGGCCGACAATAGGCAAATGGGCCTATAGGCTGTTAGATCATCGGGGTTCCTATTTCTCTTTAGGAAGAGAATGACTTGTCCAATTTTATAAGCTTTGGGGAAAGTCCCTGTGAGTAATAATTTATTGAAAAAGGCAACAAAAAACATTGGATGTGCTTGGATTATAATCTTGACTATTGCATAATCGACCCCGTCTGGTCCGGGGGCTTTTTTCTTTGGAAGGGTACGTAAAATGTTCTTAAGCTCGATGATTGTTATATCCAGGTCCGCGTCAGTGTCCAGTGAATTTGAAACTAAGCGTAGATTGGCTTGCTGCTCTGTGTCGTGTTGAGCATCATCCTGACTAAATGCCTGGTTAAGAATTGCCCTTATGGTTTCTTCTGTGTGGCTTTGCGCAGTAGTCTGGGAAGAAGGTATTTGTAGCTGCGTCGGTTTGAAGATTTTAGCAGTGGCGATTTTGTGGTGGATGCCATAAATCTCCTTGGTATGCGTACAGAACTCACGCCAAGAGGCAATTTTGGCTTGAATTATCATTCGTTTATATGTCGCCCGTTCCTTCTGGTAGATAGTCAGGGTGTCAGACTGTGTTCCCAGTCTTCGCTCGCTTTTTAATCTCCTCCGGAGTGCTCTGCATTTAGACTGCTGAGTTCTTAGTAAGCTTGACCACCAGTTTATTCCCTGTAGCTTTTTGGGCTTTCGAACAGGGAGGCATTGGTTGCAGATATTTTGTATTGACGTTTGTAGTTTGGTCGTGAAATCCTCAAGCTCATCCGCTGTAGTCAGTGGCTGTAGCGTTGGCTCCAAAAATATTAGCTGCTCTTTAATTTTCTTGGCGAATGTCTTAATCTTCCGTCCTGGAAGGTTATATCGACGGATTTTCGAAACGATAGTATGCTATGCGAGTGTAAAGGTTATATACTTATGGTCGCTTAGGCTCTCTTCATCTACTACCTTCCAGTCCTGAAGGAAGGGGGCAGTGTGTGGGGTAGTCAAAGTGAGGTCTGGCCACCCCTGGAATGATTTGATATGCATAAAAAATAAAGATTGCGATTCTTCACGCTCCGTTGTACTAACTGCATCCATCCATCTAATTACGTAGACTTAAAACTGCAGCGCATCAAAATATCAATCCTTGGCCATGACGACTGCAAGCTTCTGAAAAGTACCGGATTCCTTTCCTTCTATGCATTTAAAATCATCACACACACACACACACACATATATTATATATATATATATATATATATATATCTTTTCCAGATTTCTGCCATGTTTTGTAATTTCTATTATTGAATTATTTTTCGAATTTAAATAAGTTTTAATATGAGCCAAGTATCCTTCTCTAAACTCATAAACATATTACGAGATGTGAGACGTTACCTTAAGGCAGGAATTTACACATGCGCAATACCGTATATTTAAAAACCGGCTATAATGAAAATATACATCTTAAGCAACGGCTTATAATATTACCTAGCCCACCAGCGGCCGAGCGGTAAAGACGCTGAACACTGGTAGTTCAGTCCGAGGTTCGAATCCCGCGAACGGGCTTGCTGCATGGGCGTTTTCGTGGTTTTCCCATGTGTAATGTGTTACGAGCCAGTTTCCCTTAGAAAGTCCTCCACGAAGACATCCCTCCCCTTAGGCAGATAGCCCTAGTGTGCTTTGCCATAATTGAATAACCTATAATATTACCAAAACCCTACTGCGCTTAATAAACCAATTCAAAAATATGTATAATTTAATGTTTATTTAATTACGTGCTATTTTATTTATATTAATGCTACGTATCTGATATAGTGTTTTTTGGAAACTCTTGTGTAAATATTCAGTTATGAAACCTTCGCAAAAATTGCTAGTGTAAGCCAAGCCCGCGAATTTTTTGCGAAGTCTTATCCGTAGATTTCGAGTCATTTGCGCAATTTTTCCAATGTTTAGCGTTAATCCTTCTGTGGCAAACTGCATTTTTTTCTCCCGCAGATTTTGCCTTCTTTCCTACAAGATAATTACGTATGGCATGTAAGTAAACATTAGTAGTATTACTAAAAGGAATGCGTAATAATTTCATATCGCTTAATTTTCTATGTTCAGAAGCCTACTATAATTTGAAAGAAAAATTGAAAATCCTTGTTTGTAATTTTGTTTATTGATGCTATCGAAGAATTTAAAGTTTTGAATTTTATTTCTTCATCCAATTTTTGGATTGCCACCAGAGTCTTCAGTTTACAAACGTTAGAAACAGCACATGGGTCCACCAGCGCCCGAGCGCTAAAGCCGCTGAACACTGGTAGTTGGGTCTGAGGTTCGAATCCCGCAAACGGGTTGGCTGCATGAGCATTTTCGTGGTTTTCCCTATGTGTAGCGCGTATAGGAACCAGTTTACCTTAGAACGTCTTCCACGGAGGCATCAATTCCCTTCGGCAGACAACCTTCGAGGCTTTGCCGCAATTACATAAAGTCAAAGTAACACAACATGCTTTTTTTTGGGGGGGAGGGCTGTTCGTTTGAAATCCTCTTTCCGTGTAAAAGGAATAACTGAGTTTTTCCGTTCTCGATTAGTCAGTTGCTTACTTAGAAATTTTAATACCTCACATTTAAAAACTTTCTTCAGTAACGGAATAAAAATATTTCTCTTTGGAAAACGTAAAAACTATCTTTCGATTTTCAGCTTATGCTTGAAATTTTGAAATACAAATAAATATCAATAAAGCAAATGATTCTTATAATAAGTTACAGGCTGCTCTAGGAAATGTATATTTTATATTGTCTAATCTTTTATCGAAATCGTTTTAATAAAATGTGCTAACACCCCTGTACTGCATTCAGATTAAACAAAAAAAAAAAAAAAAAAACCAAAA